>VZZY01019910.1:26862-61761 GCA_013400335.1 Eurystomus gularis | reverse complement strand
GAGGGAAGAGGCGAGACTGGGGAGGGGGGAACCGAGACCGAGGGGGCAGAACCGGGACCGGGGAGGGGGAAACTGGGGCCTGGGGAGCTGGGCGAAGAGCCGAGGCCTGGGCAGGGGGGAACCGGGGTCCCCCCCTTTCTGTCCGCAGGGTCAGGGGAGCTCAGCCCCACTCATGCCGGTGCTTCCCCACGGCAGCGGGATGGGGAGATGTGGGGTCTCCCCATGTGGGATCCCCCATGTGCAGCCCACCCCCATGGCCAGAGCCCAGCCTGGGTGATGGGGGGAAAGCGGGGGGAGGCCAAGGCTCAGGGCAGTGGGGTCGGCGGGGTTTGGGTGTCCCAGCCCTGAACCCCGGGGTCAGTCGTGGGGTTTGTCCCCAGAAGCCACAACGGGGCTCGTTAGTCACCGCTGGCCCCGGCGCAAGGGCCGGTGCTGCGGCAGGGGTGCTGGGTCTGGCGCTGGGTGCTGGGTCTGGCGCTCAGCACCAGCAAAAGGTCCTGGTTTGGTGGGTCCGGTGCCAGCACAGAGCCCTCGTGGGTACAACGCAGCCCGGCGTGCCCCGAAATAGGCCACACATTCCCGGGGGCTGCTCTCGCCTCTGGCATCTCCAACGTGTGGGGCTCCACCAGGAACACGCGGCACAGGACACAGGCCTTCCCAGGGCTGCACATGGCATGGCAGACCTGGGCGGGCTCCCACGTGCCACAGAAAGCTGTAAAAATAAAGATCAAGCTGGCGTGAGCCGGCTCCTGGCAGAAGGGAACTCGGGCCAGGGGTCGGAGGCTCCACGGGAGATGTTTCATAGGTCCCCCGTGGACCTCAGCTCACTGCCCTGGACAGGCAGCGTGGAGCTGGTGAGTCTGATGCCCCAGAGACGTGGGTAACGAGCGATGACGGTGACATGTCCCAGCGCGAGGGGCTGGGGATGGTGACAAGGTTGTCCCAGGGCTGTTGGGTCCCATCCAGCTGGAGCACTGAGAATGGGAGTGCTCCCAGTGTCCCCGGAGCACCAAAACAGCCCCCAAGGAGTTGCCGAGGCTGGGGGGAGCAGGGCCAACCATTGCATTCCTACCAAGATGATGTCTGTGACCATTAACCACGGCGACAGGTCCCCCTGCGCCCGCCTCCGGGCTCCTCCACAGCACAAGGTGCTGCAAAAACCCCCAAACCCCCCAAAACCCAGTGACGTCCCCAAAGGCCTGGGCCGAGGCGGGAGGCTGGCGCTGGGGTGTGCTCCAGTGGGAGCCTTCATCGCGTCCAGCTCTTCCTCAAGCTGGGAGGGCAGGAAGATGTTCCCCGATGCCGGTGACTCAGCCGAGGGGGACATTTCGCAACACGCTGGGTGTGGGAAGAGGCTCCCGGTGCGTGGAAAGTAGGCGGTTGAATTATCCGAGGTGTGCGGTGAGCGTGCGGCGCAGCTCGGCAACGCTAGCGGGCAGGGACAAGCCGGGGGCGAGCGGACCCGCTGCTGGGCAAGGGGGTCCTGCTCTGGGTCTCCTGGGGGGGCAGCGGATGCTCGGGGACAGTCGGGATGGTGGCACAACCAGGATGGTGACACAACCAGGATGGTGGGACAGCCACACCGGACACTCCAGGATGGACTTTCTCAGGGTCTGGCGTGTGCCCTCGGCACCGGAGCGCGGCCCCTGCACCATTCCCCACATTAATTTGGGTCAAACTAAGCAAAGACACAAATATCCCCAATGTTTCTTGATGGAGAGGCCGGGTCTGACCCGGGCACCGCTGGTGGCACCTCCGCCCTCGTGGCCCCTCTGACTCAGTGACACAGTTTCCTGCTGGTTCCTTCCCCCATCACGATCCGTGTTTCTGGTGGACTCTTCAGCGCGTTTGGCTTTTTGGGGCTGTTTGTTGTCAGTTAGTTATTTTATTATATTTATTGTTAGAAATGGGGCTATTTTTAGCACCCTGTTGGTTTAGATGGAGATGGGATTAGTCATCTCACCAAGAGCTGTTTGCAGTCTCTCCTCAAGGATTCTCTGGCGTTTGTTTTCCAATCAACTGAGATCGTGTAGCCAAAGAAATAGAAAATAAAAATAGTTGTAATAACGCGCAGCAGCCGAGCTCTGGTGCCTCTCCACGAGCTGCAGGGTGGAAACGAGGGAGTGATCCGGCCCAGGATACTTGTGAGACGAAGACGAGAACATTACTATGAACCTCAAAGTATTTTGGAAAGTCAGATTGAGCTGTAATACATTTTTTTTTTTCCCTTGGGAACCAAATGCTGAGTAACTCCCTTCCCACACGGGGCCGGTGGCTCCGTCAGCTGGTGCGCAGCCTCTTGACAGTGGAAATTGCTTTCCCTTGCCCCATGCCAGCGGGTAGGAGGCAGGAGGACTCCTGGGTCCTCCAAGACATGCAGCCACCTACACCCTCAAGCTATGAAAAATAAAAAAATCCAACCACCAAACCAAGACACACAAGAACCTAAAGTGGGAAGGACATTTTCGGGCTCCTTTCCTGCACTGAGCACGGGGAGAGGAGCCAGCTGAAGGGCTGTTTTCAAAGCCAAGAGCCCGAGAGGAGCATCCCATGCCACGGAGCCGCATCTCTACCCTCCTCGCCACGACTTTCCACCTCTCTTTGCCGCTGGTCCTCGCTCTGAGCCGAGCGGGAGCGGGGCTCCCACGCTGGTTTTGGGGAGGCCAGTTTGGCTCTCAGAAAGGTCGGCGAGGAGTCAAAATCCGCGTCTCGTCACATCACTTGCCGCAGATGCCGGCACCCTCGGGATGCTGAAGAGCTTCAGGCGAGGGAGAGTGATGTGGGTCTCCTGCCAGCCCCACCTCAGTGGGACCCTGACCCCAGGGGTGGGTGGTGATGCCCTCGGCGGGGGCACAGCCCCCCTTGGGGGAACAAATTGACTGGGGAGAGGAGCTGGAGCCGGTGAGATGCACTCACAGGGTCAATCCAGGCTCTCCAGCCAAGGGATAGCCCTGGTGACCCCCCCACGGTCCCTGCCAGCCCCGCTCCCTGGGGCACCCAGGACCCCCCTGCCCCCGGGGTGACGAGGGTGACACCCGTGCGGTGACAAGGTGGGGGGGAACACACACGATGACCACGCGGGTGGGGAGGAAGCGTCGCCTTCACGTGGACCCCCCCATCACCCAACCCAGCACGGGCGGATTATTTGCCCTCGCAGCTGGCAGAGGTCCCAGCGTGTGCTGGGGGTGGGGAGGGGGGATGGAATGGTTGCATGGAGCGAAGCCACCAGTGATGCTCCCGGGGGACCCCGCAAGGTTGGGCACCGCATCCCTCCCTCCCTGCCCGTGCACCCCCACCAGCCCCCCGCTCCCTGCCAACGGGCCCTTCCTCCCTGCCCCCCCCTTTCCTCTCCCAGTCTAAATTCTCCCACAGCTCCATTGACGTCCCTCCTGCGTCACCGTCTCCAGCACAACCAGACAGCACGTGGGAGAGGCAGGTTTAAAGCGGCAAGAGCCCTGCGAGGGCTCCAGCTGCGCACCCCAGCAGCGAGGAGTGGGGGGGTTGCGTGGGGGGGGGGTGCTGCCCCCCTCCCTCCAACACCCCTCTGTGCCCCCCACCCAAATTGCACCCAAGTCCTGGAGCAGCCAGGAGGTGTTTCCCCATGGAGGGAGCAGGGCAGGCTGTGGAGGGGGGAGAGATGAGGCTTTAGCAAGGCTTCTGAAAATGTTTTACCCCCAGGTCCATGCCTGCATCCTCCCCTCCTCCTCCTCACCGCCCCCCAAACCCACCCCAGATGCAGACCAGAAGCGCTGGCGCTCACGGACCCCACTCCCAGAGCCAGACTCCCGGTGCGTTATCCCGGCTGCCAGGCCCTGGGCTGGTCCTTGTGCCTTTATATCTGGGCTTTGCCTCTGCCCAAATCAAGGTGCAGCTCAGCTGGGAGCAGGGTTTGCTCCAGGGAAAGCACCAGACCTGTGCAAGGCTGGGGGATCTGGGGGTGCAGCGAGTTGTGCAAGGGCTCAGGTGCCTTCCCTGAAGCCCTCTCATCATTTCACCTCCTGGATATTGTCTGACTGCTGCAGCGCCACGGGACATCGACTTACCCCTGACGCAGGGCTTCGGGGTGGGTTGGGAGAGCAACCCCCCAGCCCCGAACCAGCCCCAAACCAGCCCTAAACAGCCCTAAAACAGCCCCAAACAGCCCCAAACAGCCCCAAAGAGCCCTAAAACAGCCCCAAACAGCCCCAAAACAGCCCCAAAACAGCCCCAAAACAGCCCCGCTTCCTCTCTGTGTCCGCACTGCAACCCCAGGGGCTATTTTTGTCCCTTCCCTCCCATTTCTCGGGCCGAAGCCGTGTGCGGCTGCAGAGCATGGTGCTGTTTGCTTTACAATTGCTGCCTTCCCGCCCGTAACCTTTTGCCTGCCAGCGGGATTCGCCCCGATCCTCGCCCCACGGCCGCCTGGCAGCGTGCCACCAGCACTGGCACTGCAGGGCTCTTGGAGGCCAGAGATTCCTGCTCCGACCCTGGTTTCGATGCAAAGCTGAGTGCAGATGTGCCCTCCAGCTCCCCAGGTGCTTTCCCAGGGCACAAACCCCCGATCCCGAACCTCCTCCTGTGGAGCATCCCCGGGTGCTGCCGGCAGCGCTGGCACTGGACCCGTGAACTCTCAGCTTTCGAAGGCAGACAGATGGGGCAGGGAGAACCGCCGTGGTGAGCCCTCAAACACCTCCAACATCCTCTCCAACACCCCATCGAGGTACCGAGGGTGACCCCGTCCTGAGCTGGGCTACCTGAGGGCTGGCCGGAGGCTTAGAGCAGCCTGGAGATCACCAGACCACCCGTGTTGATAAATCAGGGGGTGTAGGACCCCGCTGCTGTCCCAACGCATCAGCCGAGCTTGGGCTTGGCCACCAGTCAGGACCATTTGCCATCACCCCCGGCACGCTGCTGCCTTCACCCCGCCAGGTTGGGATCTGCCCACCACGGTTTACACTCCTTGGGGTAACCACCAGGGTCAAACCCTGATGGGAAATATCCAAAAAGCTTCCGCAGGCAGCAAACCCAGGTGGGGTTTAGCTCAGCCCAGCCTGGGCTTAGCTCAGCGGTGACCTTGCTGGTCTGCATTGGGGTTTTCCAACCAAGGAGCGGTACCTGGGGTGGAGCAGGCGCAGCAGAGCAGAGCAGGGGTTTATCAGCAGGGGACGTGTCTTTTAGTACCCCCCAGGGTTAAGCCCAGCATGCAGCTCAACCTCACCAAGCCTGTGAAAACATCTCTCTTGAAGGAAAACCACCATGGAGCATCTTGCAATTTCAAATTAACTACACCTCTCCTTTTTCTCCTGACGCAGAAAACCCCAGCAGAGCTTCGGCCCCCTCCCCAGCAAGCGCATCCCCTCGGCGTGTAGGAGCAGCTGCTGGCTGGGAGCAGCCCGGTTTCAAGGAACTCCCCAAAGTTACAACATCTTGCTGAATCAGAGCAGGATCCAGAGCAGCTCCGTGCTCTGCAGCCTGGAGAGAGCAAAGCTCCGGGTTTGGGCAGCCAGGACCTTTGTGGTGCTTCGGGATGTGGTCTAGGGGTCAGGAAGATGTTGGGATGAAGGTTGGACCTGGTGATCCTAGAGGTGTTTTCCAACTGAAATGATTCTGTAATTCTATGAGGGGTCAAGATGTTAGGATGAAGGTTGGACCTGACCATCCTAGAGGTCTTTTCCAACCAAAATGATTCTATGACCTCACTGCTGTACACGACCACCTCCATTCCCCTCCTGCAGCCCTCCTTTGGGACACTATCGCAATTCCAGCCGGCACTCCCGGCCCTAATGAGAGGGCCCAGCACCTTCGCCATCGCCCAGCCAGTCCAACCTGCACAAACCAGCGCACACACAAAAACCCTCTCCTGGGCGAGGTCCTTATCGCCCGTGAGTCAAAGCACCCTCCCAGCCGTGGCTCCGACCCATCGCAGCGCTGCCGAGCCTCGACGCCTCCATGGGAGGTGCCCGGGGCTCTGCCCGGCAGATTCGGCCACATGCCGCCGTATTTGCACCACGGTGGAGTTGCCGGAGCCCTCCCGGCCGTGGCTCTCGGGAGCACGACCCCCGGGTCGCCCTCTCCGCCGCTGCTCACTTGATCCCGTCTCCTCCCCGCCTAATCCGCGCTCCCCTCCCGGTATCCTCTGCTCCACTTTAATGCCAAAGGTTGGCCGGCAGCCACTCGGCTCTGGAGGACGCCTTTTTTTTCCCCCGGTTATGCAACGCGTGGCTGAGCCGCTTGCCTTTCGCTGTGAGGTGGTTTGGGGAGGCCAAGCTGGGAACCCCGTTTGGGGAGCGGGCAGGCCCTGGGGTGCCCCAAACGGGGACCAAGAGGCAGCGACGGTGGCTCCCTCCCTCTCCTGCAGCTGAATCCCTTCCCCTTCTCCTCTTCCCAGGCATCCCACGGGGTCCAGCCCTGCTCTCGTTCCCCGTGGGCTCCTCCACACCACAGAACGAGCTCGCAGCGCGCCAGGCACAGCATCCCGGCTAACCCTAACCAAGTCCCGGTTTGCTTCTCCCCATGGGATGGAGAAGCTCAAGCCCCCCCGGAAAGGACACAGCGTGGCACGGTCACAGTCCCGTGTCCCTGCACCCCCTCCCCAGCCCAGGGCCCACCCTTTGCAGCCCTCCCCAGCGAGCAGAGGCTGGAGCAGCACCGTCACCTTCCAGGCGGTGGGCTTATCTGCTCCACCACAGCCCTGCTTTCATGCTGGAGAGCTTTGAAGATAAGTGAGGGCTTGGGAGAGCCGGTATTTAAGGCTCAAGCTGGGGATGCTATTCCTGGGCTGCCGTACACGGCAGCATCTGACCCGCGGGCTGGGTGGTCGGCCGTGCCACCAGCTCAGCTGTGAGGTGCCTGCTGAGGCTGGAGGAGAAGCCTCCAAGCTCCAACGGGGTGTCCAAAAAGTTCCCTTCCTCACTCCAGCCCTTCCAAAACCCACCACGACATAAAAAGCTGCCAAAGAGCCTCTTCCAGGGAACAAAACTTCCCCAAGCCCGGCTGCTCCGGAGGCTCCTTGGCCACCCACCACCGGAGCCTTGCTCCCAAAGCCAGCAGCATCCCCACACCCGCCCGGTGCCCACCGAGTCACTGGGGGGAAGGCTGGGACACAGAGGACATCTCGTTCCCTGCTCTCCCCTTAAATTATCCTGCCACACAGAGTAGATCTCGGTGCTATATTTAGGCCTTGCTTGTTTAATTATTGAGAAAGATTTTGAAGGATCTCTTGAAGGCAAGGAGACAAGCACCCGCGGGTGCTCGCCAGGTTTCTCTCCCCGCAGATGTCTGCAGCCCAACGTCCTCCCTTTGCCTCCCAAATCCTCCAACACCAGCTCCTGCCTCTGCTCGCTTTGCCGGCGGGGATGGGGAGAGCGTGGAACTGGTGGGCGAGCAACCCCTGTGCCGTAGCCGCAGCGATAAACCCCCTCCCATGCACCAGGGAAGGGCTCAGGGGCTGAAACGAGGGGAAATCTGGTCCCGAGAAGGACACGTTTCCAGCAGATGAGCCCTCGGAGCCGGGAAGCGTTGGGTCCCTGCTAGAAAACACCGGCGCAATCCCAGTGCCGGCTTCCACCAGGAAGAATGGCCCAGAATTCACCATTTTTCTTTTTAACTAAAACAGCCACTTTTCTTGCTGAAAACTGACCTTATTCTCAGCTCGCCAAGTCACAGTGGCAGGAGATTTTTTAAAACCGGTTCCTTTCATGTTCCCGCTTACAAAAAGCCAAACAGAAGATGGCCTTTATTTGAGATTAAAGGGTTACGGGCAACTTGAAGCCTGCTGAAATTCCGGCAAAATAATACATAATGAAGTAGGAGCCAGATACTCGATCAGCACCGGCTGCCAGGGCTTTATTCCCTTCGGTTTTCCAACACCTACTTGTACCTGGCACCAACCTGGCCCGGGGACTTCAAGGAAAACCTTGATTTAGCCCAGCTGCCGGGCTCAGCCGGCCGGGATTAACGCACCAGTGGAGGACATGGGCTGTCCAGGGTATCTGTGATGCTGTCCATGTTTCCCAAGGAAACAGGAGAGACGCAGAGATCTGTAGAGTCACCTGTTTGGGCTGTTCACCGTCCCCCTCTCAACCAGCTCGGGTACGAAGGTAACAATATCAATTTTAGTAGTGCAGGCACTAAGGTGCTACAGGTTGCATGGAAATAACGGTTGGAGATGGTGATCCTGGAGGCCTGTGGTGATAGGATGAGGGGTGATGGGTTCAGACTGGAAGATGGGAGATATTGATTGGAAAGTAGAAGGAAATTCTTCCCTCTGAGGGTGGTGAGACCCTGGCCCAGGTTGCCCAGGGAAGCAGTGGATGCTCCATCCCTGGAGGTGTTCAAGGCCAGGTTGGACGGGGCCTTGAGCAACCTGCTCTAGTGGGAGGTGTCCCTGCCATGGCAGGAGGGTTGGAATGAGATGATCTTTGAGGTCCCTTCCAATCCAGCCCATCCTAAGATTCGTCCAGCCAAAACAATTCCATGATTCTATGAATTCTCCTCTATGAGAGAGCCCAGACTTGCTCTGGGGGAGGACCCCACCTCAGCCATGCCACAGGGTGATGCCCCAACGCTTGGACCACCTTTGGTCCGAAGCCCACAAAGCCACCTCTGCACACCTACATCCAGCCCCAGGTCTTCCCCAGCTCAGCCTCTCCCCAGGAGGTCACCGAGCGATGCCACGCTGCCAGAATGCTCCAAAACTGGCCCAAAGTGGTTGTTGCCATGAAGGACGGTGTGCTGAAGCCGGGCTGGAGGACCAGGGATGGGCACCTCGAGGCAGCGCTGCTCCCGGGGCTGGGTGCAGGCCGAGGAGGGGGGGGGGGACACGAGTTGTCAGCCCCTTGCTCCTTAACACCCTGACAAGCTTATAACTATTTCATTTGTTACACTGTGAACCTTTTTAAATTAATGAACATAAGGTTGTCACGGTTGCTGTGGCGACGACACGTTGCCGGGGCAACGGCAGCGATGCAGAGCCTGCGGAGTGTAATCAGGGGTCAGGCGAAGGATGGAGCCGGGCTGGATGGGGGGGCTGCGGGAAGGGGCAGCGAGCCCCAGTGCCCCCCACCAGCCTCCTGCCCCGCGCTCCGACCCCCAAAGCCAGCGCCGGTGGATGAGGAAGCCACCATCACAGAGCTGCCTGCCACTGCCAGCCTGACCCCGCGGGCAAAACCACCGCGACACGGCGGAGAAGGACCTGGGGGTGCTGGGGGGGGGGAAAGCCAGAGCTGAGCCGGCCCCGAGCGCTCACAGCCCAGCAGCCAACGTCCTCCTGGGCTGCATCCCCAGCAGCGTGGGCAGCAGGGCAGGGAGGGGATCCTGCCCCTCTGCTGCGCTCTGGGAGACCCCCCTGCAGTGCTGGGGCAGCTCTGGAGTCCTCAGCACAGCAGAGACATGGACCTGCTGGAGCGGGGCCACAGGAGGCCCCAGAGATGATGGGAGGGCTGGAAGCCCTCTGCTGGGAGGCCAGGCTGGGAGAGTTGGGCTTGGTCAGCCTGGAGAAGAGAAGGCTCCAGGGAGACCTTCTTGGGGCCTTGCAGGGCTTAGAAGAAAGCTGAGGAGGGACTTTTGAGCAAGGCCTGTTGGGACAGGACAAGGGGAGATGGTTTGAAACTAAATGATGGAGACCTAGCCAAGAGAGAGAAGGAAGAAATTGTTGGTGCTGAGGGTGGTGAGAGCCTGGCCCAGGCTGCCCAGAGAGGTGGTCGCTGCCCCATCCCTGGAGCCATCCCAGGGGAGGTTGGCCGGAGCTCGGAGCAACCTGCTCTAGGTACAGATGTCCCTGCTCAGTGCAGGGGTTTGACCAGATGAGCTTGGAAGGTCCCTTCCCACCCAAACCAGTCTGAGTCTATGATTCTATGACACCCTCAACATCTGCACAACCCAAGGGTGCACATGTCCCGTACAAGCCAGACCTTGCTAACAGGGAAGACACCAACTCTCAGACCCCATCCCATGGTCACACCACCTCCCCTTTCCACCCTTCCCATCTCCCACGGGTGTCCACCCACACCAAGGGTGGCTGAGGCAGAACTGACACAGCTGTGGGGTAAAACCACACCTCGTTGTCCCCTCCCGAAGGGACACTAGGACAACGGGGGGGAGTTTGCAGGTGGTGTGGGCTCAGCTCATCCTGCCTCACTCTTCCCCCCAAGCAGGGCTGGGGCCAGGGGCCAGGACTCCTCATCCCACCACCAGAGCCCTGCTCCGGCATCTCCCCACCCTGGCTGCTCGGAGGGTGCCTGCAATCCAGAGCAGCAGAGATTCTGCAGCCACAAAACTCTTTAAACACATTTATTTCCCCCACCCCAGCAACACTCTGGGAAAGGGCGGGGAGGGAGGGGGCACCCGAACACCTCTGCACAAAACCTCACTGCAACTGGGAGCAGGAAGTTGCCTTTGCAAGGTCACCAGGCAAGGGGGCTTCAAACACCTCTTCCTAAGCCCACCTAAAGGGTCTCCAGCCCCTCTCACAGCTCGGCAGCCCCGCGATGCTGCTCAGATGCCACCATGCACCTGAGCATCTGGGATGAAGGGAGCGGGAGCAGGATGGGACCCACCCCGTCCCCAGTGCTGGGCGCGGTGGCCAACCCTCCTCTGCGGCTGACATCTCGCCGAGACCAGACCCAGAGGGTGTGAGCGGGAGAAAAATGGGGTGGGGAAGGCAAGTTTCGGGGCTGGGGGTTTCTCTGCCTCCTGGGAAGGGGGATCTGGGCTCGGAGCTGGGTCGCGCCATCCCAGGCAGCCCTCGCTGGCACCCCGAGGTCCCTGCAGCGTCGCTGGGTCGGGGACGAGCTTTTCCCTGACACTTCCAAGGTGTGAAGGGCCCAACGTCTGCGGCCAGGCCCCCACCGAGCCCTGCAGGTGGGAAAAGGGGGGGCTGGTACGAGCCACAAACATCAGCTCCCTTCCCAGCCCTGGCAGATGCAGTGTCAAGCCAAAATACGTTTAATTTATACACGAGAAATCTATTTTTATATATTATATGACATTCACAAGGGTTTTTTTCATATATATATACTCCAAAAACTGCCATGAAACCAGCTCAAACCCCTTTTCACCCCCAGCTTTTGAAGGCAACTTTGTGCCGGGCTGCTGGAAGGAGGAACACGCCATTGTTGTGGCCAACCCTTGAAGCTCATGACCTTTAAGCTCCTGGAGTCCACCCGTTCCCCCAGCACTGCCAGGGCTCCACTAACCCCTGGCCCTCAGCACCACATCTCCACGGCCTGGAAACCCCTCCAGGGATGGGGACCTCACCACTTGCAGCCATGAAAACACTGAAATCCAGATGAGGGTCTGGAGAAAAGCAGCATCTCCTCTTCGGGAGATCCTCACCCCTCTCCCAGGCTTTGCCGGGTTGGACCGAACCACAAAGCTCCGTTTCCATCCCATGGATGGGAGGTGGAGCACGTGGCATCCCCGGGGACAATCTGCTTTGCTATCTCTGGAGGAGATCCACTGGCAGGAGCAGAGCGGAGCCTGGCTCTGCTCGTGTCCCAGATAACGCTGTCACCCCACAGAAAACAGGCGCGTCCCAGCGAGGCCAAAGGGTGAAGGAGAGAGGTCAGAGCCTCCCTCCTGCTGGGACGCCCAGGAGGGACGAGTGTCCAGGAGACCTTCCCTGCCTCTGCTCTGCATCATCGCAGCCGGCTGCGGGGAGCTGCGGCAAAACCTCGGGAGGACAAAAAGGAAATTAAAAATTGGGAAAAAAAAAAAAAATTTAAAAATCTCCATGGCCTGCAAGGGTGAACTTGGAGCTTGTTTTCTAGCATGCCACCTTCACTGAATCACAGAATGGTTTGGGTTGGAGGAGACCTTTATGGTCCTGGAGTCCACCCGTTCCCCAGCACTGCCAGGGCACCACGAACCCCTGGCCCTCAGCACCACATCTCCACGGCTTGGAAACCCCTCCAGGGATGGGGACTCCACCACTGCCCTGCCCAGCCTGGCACAGCCCTTCCCACCAAGAAATTCTTCCTCGTGTCCAACCTCAACCTCCCCTGCGGCAACCTGAGGCCGGTTCCTCTCATCCCATCGCTTGGAGACAAGAGATCTCAGCCCTCCCTGGCTCCAAGCTCCTGTCAGGGAGTTGTGCAGAGCCAGAAGGTCTCCCCTGAGCCTCCTTTGCTGCAGGCTCAACACCCCCAGCTCCCTCAGCCACTCAAGACTCAATGGTTTGTGGTGGGGAGCAGCGTGGAAGCTGGTTTCCCTGCAGCTGGAGCAGGGACTGGAGCACCCGGGACCAAGCCCCATCACCACAGGGATGCTCCCGAGGTCACTCCTCATGAGGTCCCTCACTCCTACTCCAGCCACCCCACCACCAACCCTGCCGCCTCTCCCGGGAGCCCTGCGTGCCCCCTGCCCCAGCTTGGCACGACAACACTTCTCTTTCCAAGAGGGTCACTTCCAGCAGCCAAAACGTGACCTGGCAGCCAAACCGCAGCTTCCCCTTCCAGCAGCACCAGAGTCAGCATCATGTGCCCCGGGTGATGCTCTGCTCCCGCCCTCCGCTTTCCTTTATGTGCAAAAATTAAAAAAAAAAAAAAAAGGCGAGGAAAATGGAGAAACCCCAAAAAAAAGCTCCCAGGCAGCCCGGCCTCACGCAGCCCCACGAGTTCGAGCCGGGGCTGGCTTCAGAGAGGCAAAGACCAGCCAGATCTGCTCCGGCGGCAGTCGAGGCTAATTAAAGAGTGAGCGCGGCCGTTCCCGCGGGATGCGGCACTTTCTGGTCGCAGCCGACCCACAACGCGACCTTGGGCCGCAGCGACCGCTGTTGCCTCTCCCGCCGAGGCCCCGCGCCCCAAAGCCGGGGGTGCAGCTCGGTGCCGTGGGGTCCCCAGCCCCGCTCCCTGCCCGCGGCCCTCGAGTCAAAGCGGCTCTTGCCGCAGGTACCCGCCAGCTCTCGACGTCGCCGGGCACGAGGGACTAATCCCGTTTGAGGGATTAAAGCAGCATCTTCCCACGTGGTGGGGTTGGAAATAGCACCCGCGCCCCTTCCCCGCTCCCACCCGCGGGCCGGGACCCCCGTTTTATTGTGTCAGCCCAAATCCCAGGACTTCGTTCCTCCCCTTCCCTGGGCGCAGGGCTCGGTTTCTCCGGTCCAGCCCGCGGGATGACCTCTCTCCCCGCTCCCTCCTTCCCAGCGCTGGGCACCCGCTGCCCACCCGCCTCCGCTCCCTCATCCCCCTAATCCTCATCCCTGCTCCGTGTCGGAAGCCCTTATCGAGCTCCCTGCTCTGACTCGCAGCAGAGATAACTCGCTATCTCCCACCCCAATCTCTTCCATAGTCTATTTTCTTCCTGCCCGGAGTTGATTTCCCTCACCTAATTGCCCGGAAAGCTCTTTTCCCTTCCTCTAATCAGTCTGGAGCAGACTTTCTCTAGATAATTGTGCCGAGACCTGATCACCCTTCTCATCTCCGTCTCTCCAACACTCCCATTTCTTCACTGCACTCATCTGCTGGAGCCACGTTCCTCAGGCTCATTATTTCAAGGCTCCGTTGAGTTACTTCAGAGCTTGCTCATCTGGCCCCCACATCTGGAAGCTCCCAGAGCAGCCAGGACAGGACCTGGGTCCGAGTTACCCTGGTTAGAACCCTTCCAGTGAACAAACTTGCTCCAGGGTTGTGACAGCATAAGCCCCAAGCAAAACCTGCTCTAAAACCGGGAAATTCTCCGGAATAAGAACTTGCTGCTACTCATGGAGGAGCGAGACCTCCTCACTCCGAGGAGCAGCAGCCTGGCGATGCTTCGCTGCGTCCCACCAGGAGATGCATGAGGCCACGGCCAACAATAAACTCAACTTTAGGCCGGGCCGGGGATTTACTCGCACTAATGTCAAGCTGAAGCGGTCCCAGACTGGAGCCTCAGGTCACCACAGCCTTTGGAGGACGCAGCTGGGACCAGTTCCTCCCCCTTCCCATCCCATCTCCACCAGCCTCCCAGTAGGGGCCGTAGGGTTGGTTCTAGTGGCTCCGCTTCCCTCTCCTCGTTATCGCCCAGCCTCGTCCTCTTTCCCAGGCTAATTGATCCACTGTTTTGTTTTCTTATCAAATTGCTCTCAGCCCCTGATGCTCCTTTAATCAATTCTCAGCCCTATCTGTACCGGGACCGCTGGGAGACCTTTCTCTGCAGCCACCACGCATCTAATCACCCGGGGACTTTACCTAATTGGTGTAAAACCCGATTTCTTCCTCTAATCGCTCCGAGGCCCTGATTCACTTATCTAATCGCTCCAAAGCCCGAGCCTTGCACACCTCTCTCTGCAGCTCTGGCATCTCCCCCTCCATCGGTGTCCCCCCCGCCAGGTGCCTGGGCTCTCTTGACTCCCTAATCCCTCGGCTGCTTGATCCCTTGGACTAATCCAGCCAAGATTTGGCACTTTGGCCGGGCTGCTCCCCTAACCCACTGCCGGGAGCAGCAAACCCACCGCCGGGCGCTTCTCTCCACCTTGCAAAGCACAAACCTGCCGCTTTTGGGGGTGTTTTTTTTCCTCCCGCTCCTCCCCACCGACGGTCCCCTGGGATGGGCGAGCGTGTCCCCTCGGGGTGCCGCAGCCACCCTGGTGATGAAGGCGCGGGTGTGTCTGGAACCCCCTCCCCTCAAAGAATCTCCCCTCTCCGCTGGGACGGGGTGCACCGGCTCGACCAGTTCCCACCCTGCGGCACCCACGGGGCTGGGCGTGGGGAGGGGACGGCGATGGCACGGGGGGCGAGCGGTGGCCTCGAGTTCGCCTCCTCGCAGGCAACGCGTTTGGCGACACCGGCCCTGGCACCGAAAGGGACCCACCATCACCGGCACGGCCAGAGCTCAGCTCGCCCAAGCCCTTTCTTTCCTCCCAGTGAGTCACGTCCGCTGATTCAAGCAAAAGAAGTTGACAGGGGAGAAAAATATTGGCGAGCACCAGCCTGGAAGGATCCCAAGGCTGCAGACAGGGTGGCAGGAGCAGGGGTTGCTGGTTTGGGTTTGTTCTGCAGAAGAAGGACTCGTGTCCCGGGTGGCTCGCGGCGTGGCCGTCCACCGAGCCCTGGAGCGGGACTGAGTGGCCACGAGTGTCCAAATCCTGCTCCAGCAAGCGCCTCCAAGACAGGACAGACCCCCAGCTTCCCTGAGCTCCTGCCTGTTCCTCCAGTTTCCCCTCAGTTCCTGCCCTGGATCTTCTTCTTTCCCCTGGAGGATCCGTGCTGAGCAGGAGCTTCCCCTTCCCGTGGCTTGGCCACACAAGGTCATTCCCGCCACGCCGGCAAGTCACGGCCGGATCCCGTTCTGCTCAGCCCCACGTGAGGAGGGTTTGGGGACAGAAAGTCTTGTCCCACCATCCCGGGAGTCGGATGGGGCTTCAACTCCCAGCTCCAGCCTCTTATTCCCTCAGTTTTCCTGACTCCCAAGGCTTGGGCTGAAGCTACACCCAGAGGTGCTGTGGTGGGAACACCGAGGAGGAGATGGGGCCACGCAGGGGTGGAAACAAAACGGGGATTAGGTCCACCTGGCACCTACAGCAAGGACACAAGAGAGCTGGGGCCTGATCCTTGCTCTCTCCCTTTAGAACACGGCAGCGACTCTCAGCACTTTGGGATTTTCCAGACCCTCACCGAGCCAAGTGGTGTTTCTCCCTTCACCCCCCACCAGGTTTTTTATTCCTCACCCCGACACGTCTCCAGGTGCCACCCAAGCCCCCCTGGCCCTGGAGTGGGAGGATGCAGCGGGAGCAGATGGGTCCCCAGCCCCTTCCCGGGTCCCTGCCCTCCGCGCGGGGCCAGGAGCACGTTCCCAGAACTGAGCGGTGGGAATTTGGTGTGTTTATTTGCAATCCGGCGCTGACCCCGGGACTGGGAGGAGAGTGAGTCAGCTCCCAGCTCAGGGCAGGATTCCTCGTCAGGCCTCTCCTCGCAGTTAAAACAAGCGCCATTTGGAGAGGCAGCAATGAAATGGTTTAATTAAATTGGCACTTCCAAGCAGCGACAGGCTGCGACCTTTCCACGCCGACACCTCTTGTGACAGCGGGATGGAACGCAGCAGAGCCCCCGGAATAGCTACCAAAGCACCGGGGTCTGCAGGCTCCGAGGTCACCTTGCTCCATCTCCGAGGAGCTCAGCTCTGCTGCTGCACCCCCGAAGAGTTAACACACATCCCTGGTGCTGCTTTCGCTTCCTGGCCCCCAGGGGCGAAGTCTTCACCCACCCCCTGGTTGCTCTGCCCTGGGGATGCCCCGGGGCACACACAGCTCCTGCTCTGACGGCTGTCACAGCTCCTGGCTCAGGAGGGATCCAGGGACTCTGGGAGCATCTCTGGGAGCATCAGTGGCCTCCCCAAGCCCGCTTCTGGTCCCTGTCCCCTCCTCTGCCCAGGTCACCCCAGCCCCAACGTGCCCCTCGGGAGCCTGGCTCCATCCCTTGCTGCCCTCAGCGGCCATGGCCTCGCCAGGGTCCCGGGGATGGACGGCACCGATTTGAGGGGGACCCAAAGAGGAACGACTCCTGTCCTGGTTGGGTGTGAGGCCACCCACACACGGCATCACCCGATGCTCTCGCAGCCGCCCCGGTGCCGCGCGGCAGCAGCCACCCCTCCACCATGCCGCTGGCTTGGTCCCTTCCTTCTGGGCAAGGAGGAAAGGGATGAGCCCAGATATTCCCTGGGAACAGCCGGGCTGGCTGCTTCCCCCGGTGGGTGAGGAAAAACCATCAGACCTTCCAGCCAGGGTCCTTCGCTCCCCTCTCAGAGGATGCCAGAGCCCAGGGGTGCAAAGCAAGCAGCCATCCCAGGAGGGAAGCAGCTGAGCCGGGCACAAGCGTGGCCCCCAAAGCCCCCCATCCCCACCGGCGCTGCTGCCAGGCCGGCAGCTTCTCTGCCGAGCGCTGGTCCCCGCGATGCTCCAGCCTGGCATCTCTTCCTGGGGTTGCCAAAGCAACCGCGGAAACACAACAAACAGCAACAACGCGCAGCAGACAGTCGGCAAACATTCCCCTCTTATTTTCTCCCCAGTTGGGTTTGTGCTTTTTCCCCCTCTCCCACGAGGAAGCTGCTACCATCGGAAGGGAACAACAATATTATTCTCCGGCGCACGAAGCCCGCGGCAGCCAGGCCCCCGGCGAGGCTGGGAAAGCGGCTGCTCCCGCCGAGGAGCCTGGAGAAGCCAACCCTGAACCCCAAGCCCGGCGCCGGCGCGCGTGGGCCGCTCACCTACCTCCTCGGTGCCACCGGCGAGCTCTTCGCGTGCCGAGTAATCGCGCCCAAGCCAGGTTGGCCAAGCGAGGTGAATCCCTCCTCCCGGGCGGCCGCCGCTGGGATGTCCTGACCTCAGGGCTGGGACACACCTGGAATGACCCCGACCTTTATCCAGCCTCTATCCCAGGGTGTGTTTTCAGGGGGCGGGCTGGGACTCAGCACCGTTGGCATGGAGAGCCCAGCAGCATCCTCAAGGCCAAAGCGGGAGCGGGCAGCGGCCGCGTGTGCCGATGGAGGGGCCCGGCTGCGCGGACACTCCCGGACTCACCGCGGCCGCATTGGCGAGGGGGGATCAGCGGGCGCAGCGTGGGGCGCAGGCTTTCAAAACGGGATTAGCATCGCTGCGGCACGTGATGCCGGTGGAGAGAAGCTCTCCGGGAGCGCTGCCTTCGAGCCAGCCTGCCCAGCAGCCAGCACCTGCTCCACCGGGCCAGGCACGGCCGAGCTGGTGGGATCGGGACCCTCAGCAGCAGCTTTCTGAGCTCAGTTTCTCAACTTTCCACCCTTTCTGGCATTTGGGGGTTCCTGCGAGTGCGCTGGAGCAGGCAGAGGATGCGCCCAGCACAGCAAGCTCCCAGCCGTGAACCTCCTTGCCATGAACCTCACCTCTCCCTCCCCAGATCTGGGCAATCCCAGGCCCAGCAGCCCCTTCCCCACCCCAGGGTGGGTCTGGTGCCACCTGTCCCCACTAATTACATTTAGCAGCTGCCTCCAAGCTCCTTAACCCCTGCAGTGCTGCAGTGCAGGGGCTGTAGCCGATGCCCTGAGAACCAGCGAAATACTTCACGTGTACCCTGCACCCTTTCCTCTCGCACACACACACACGTGTATACTCTTAGCTATAGGTCTGTACTTTCTATTAACCCCTTCTCATGCCTTTTTTTCTGCTTTTTTTTTAAAGCTCCCCCATCTGGCAGCTCATTCCTGCTCCTGGAGGCAATTATGGCAATAAGGAGGGAGAGGGGAGGTGAGGGCTGGAGGAGATGGGGTTGCTGAGGAGTGGTGGGACTCTTGGGGACGTGGCACCTTTGCCAGCACCCTCTGGCACCGCGCAGCACGGCCAGACGGCAGCCGGGCATGAGAGCACCGACCGGGCAGGTCAGCGAGGGGACTCACCACGAGCACGATGCGACGGTCCAGGGACTGTGGTTCTGTGTTTCGATGACTCTCTGCCTGCCTTTGGCCCCGGCTGCTGGACAACACACGGGTGCAAGGCGCTGGATGGGACCCGCAGGAGCTGGACCATGAGCCTCAGGAGAGCCCAAATTGCTCCCTTTTTGCCCCAGCCCCAAATAAAACCATTCAGGATGGTTTTCACAACAGGTTGGGGTAGGTCCTGGCTTTTTCCCCTGTCCCCTTTCAATGGTGGTTGGCCCAGCCTGGGCAAGGCTGCTCTCTACAGAGGGGCTGGGCTAGAGGACCTCCAGAGGTCCCTCCCAACCCAAAATATTCTATAACTCAAGCACCACGCAGCCCCCAGCAAGCCCAGGGCCACGCTCAGGAGGACAAGTGCCCTTCGCCCGCCCACCTCAGCCAGGCTTTTGTCCAGCGTTGGGCTGACCACGCTGGGACGTGGCAATGGGTCCATCCCTTTGGCGTTGGCAGCGTGGTCGCACCCGGGGCCCCCCCAGCAGCAGGTGCCCGCGATGCTGCAGGGTGCTGGGAGCACCCTTGGCGGGTCCTGGGCTCCCACCAGCCGCATTCCCCCGGCTTGCAATGACATCTAGTGGAGCTGCCTCGGGAAACTTCTCAGCCCAAGCCAGCCCATGGGCCTCCTTTGGCATCACCAGCGTGGACTTTCCCCCCCTCCAACTGCCCCAACACGCGTGGGCTGGAGGCAAGAGCCAGTGTCTGATTTTCCAGCTGCGGTTGGTCCCCACCAGCTTCCCAGGAGCCAAAAAAAAATCACCTTTCCCCAGCAACACCGAGTTCCCTCCAGCCTGAGCCAAGACTGAGCCACGGCATGAGCTTAACGAAGGGCTGGGGATTGTTCAGGCTGGAGAAGAGAAGGATCCAAGGAGACCTTCTTGGGGTCTTGCAGGGCTTAGAAGAAAGCTGGGGACAGATTTTGAGCAGGGCCTGTTGGGACAGGACAAGGGGAGATGGTTTGGGACTAAAAGAGGGAGATTTAGTGAGAGAGAAGGAAGAAATTGTTGGTGCTGAGGGTGGTGAGAGCCTGGCCCAGGCTGCCCAGAGAGGTGGTCGCTGCCTCATCCCTGGAGCCATCCCAGGGGAGCTTGGCTGGGGCTCTGCTCTAGGTGCAGGTCCCTTCCCACCCAACCCAGTCCAGGACTCGATGACTGTCATTATGCAGAGCCTTCCATGCCCAAACCATCATCCACAAACGGTTTCGGGGTGTCAAATCCTGCTCCCGCAAAGCCAAGAGCCGCGGGAGGAGGTGGCTGGTGGCAAAGAAGCTGCAGCCAGAGAAGTGCCGGCTCCTCTTCCTCTGAAGGCAAGGAAGAAGAAAATAAAATAGCAACCAGAAGAGAGTGAGTGTGGTAACACGGGTGAGGAGGCAGCAGCAGCTCCCCGGGATCGCGGCCCTGCTGCCGCACGCATCAGGTTAACCTGTTAAACCACTGCAGCTCGCGCCCGATTCCTTCCTCCAGCGCTATAATCACAGCCTTGGAGATGTAATCATAGTATTTATTTAAGAATTAAACGTGTCTGAAAGCTGCCTAAATCCCCCCTGCGAGAGCTGAGCCGCTGCCTCCGCGTCTGCCTCAGCCCGGCCGCGGTTCCCATCCCTGGGGGCTGAGGGGACACGGGTCCTGGGGGGCTTTGGGGAAGTACCCAGGGAGCATGAGGAGAGGACCACAGAGAAACAGTCATCCAGAGCAAGGCTGTGGTTCGTTTTATTTATTTAGTGTAAATGAGCGAAGGCAGCACAGGGGGGGTGGGAGACGCGGTGGAGGGGTAAGCGCTGGTCGCAGCGTTTATAGGACAGAAGGGAGAAGGAAAAATACATAAAAGCTTTTCCAAAGACAAGACAGACGAGATGCAGGAGGTCAGGGTACCGTTGAGCCACCTCGAGGCGCTGAGGCAGTTACAGAAGGTTCTCTCCAAAAAGCTCCGTGGTGGAGCAGGTTTGAGACCTGCAGCTCCCGGGCGTGAAGGAGCCAGGGCTGGAGGAGGTTTGGGACCATGACCAGCTCCTTCCGCAGCACGGGGAAGAGAAAGTGCTTTAAAACCAGCCCTGGCCAAGCTTAGTCATTACTAAAACTAATTAACCAGCAGAGGGGACAGAGCAGCCCTGGTCCTGTGGTGGCTTGGGGCTGCTCCACACCAGCTGCCAGCCTTCAGGTGGGTGGGAGGAGAGGACAGAGGCCCCTGCTCCACTCCTGGGTGGCTCTGCCCCGAGCCTGGCTGGGGAGGGGGCAGGAAAATGCCTTTCTAACCCCCACAATCTCCTACTGGACCTCGATTTACCAGAGTGTCTTCACAAGCAGCTCCTGCCTCTCTGGTGTCCCTCTCTCCCTACCCCCAGATAAAGTCTAATGCTGATGTTACCCTATATATATATATTAAAATACCTTTATTTCATCACTAAAACTGTAGTGTCCAGAAATGCAGAGTGTCCTTGAGCAGCCGGCTGCCAGCACCACAGGAACAGCCAGAACACCCACAAAAAAAGAAAACCTCCATTTTTAAAAATCTTCTTGCACTGCAAAAGCCGCGGGAGCTGCATCCAGGTATCACCTCACGGGTTTTGGGTGGCCCAGGGCTGAGCTCCAAGCCCTCTGCTCTCCAAGCGGGGCAGGAAAACTCCCCTGCAAGCAGCAGCTTTCCCCACCCCAGGACCACCGACCCCGGGGTCTTGCTTTGGCAGGTTGGCATCGCCCCCTCCCCACCCTCCCATCCCTTTTACTTCTTGAAGAACTTCTTGTTGAGGAGGAAAATGAGCAGGTTGACGTTGACTTTGGCCTTATCGAACATCTTCATGACGGCTACGCCCTCGTACTGCAGCTGCAGCAGGTCCTGTGGGAGAGGTGACACCATCAGCACCAGCCCAGGGATGGGACCCGGCTGCAGCAGCTCCCAGGGGAGAAGGGACCCAGCGTGGACCTGGGTTTGCAGCAGGGTTTGCCCAGCCACGACATCTGGCCTTCCCTGGGCCCAGAGTCCCCTCAGAACCAGGCAGGTGTGGGGACACCATCCACCCCCGTGCCCCAGGACAGGCTCCTGACCTGGTAGTGCAGCTGGAACCGCTCCATGTCGATCCCCATGAACTTGGCTTTCACCTGGAACCTGCCCGACTCCTGGCAGGGGATGATGTCGAAAATCACGTTCTTGAACCTGAAGGGAAGGAGCCGCTCGCTGCCAAAAGGGGCTTCGTGGTTTCAACACAACAGAGGAGGGGGAATCACCCACCCAGCACCACCTGCTCGGTGAAAACCCCCCTCCAAATCCCAACTCTGATGTGTTCTCCTGGTAGCACCCAAACCAACACGCCCCACCCTTGGGGGGACCACCCCACGCACCCTTCTCTTGGGCTATTTTCCTCTCCCCACCGAAGCTTTGTGCTTCAACAGCTCATCCCACGGACCAGGGGCTACCTACTGGCTGAGCGGCAGGTCCTCGATCTCCAGCAGCACCCCCTTCTCCAGCAGCCGGGCCGCCGTGTAGCGCAGCGGCTGCAGCTTCTTGCTCTTCCCGCCGACCCTCGAAGAGAAGGCACCACACATGCAGAGCTGGTCTCCAGCTGCACGCAACCCCTGGAACCCCCCTGACATCTCCAAGAGTCTCAACATCCCAATAACAATGACAAATTATATATTTCTTTTTAATTGTGAGGGTTTTTTTAAGGAAACGTACTGGTTGCTGGCCGCCAGGTTGTCGAGGCAGGTCTTGATGTACTGGTTGTAATAATCAATTTGCTCCTCGTAAAACAAGGTCTTGGCGTTGAGGCCCTGCAGGGTCTGCCTCAGCTTCAGGAGCTCCCCTCTGCGGTGCTGCCGGTACCGCCTCTGGTTGCGGATGTCCTGGAGGACACGAAGCCGCATGAGATCTAACTTGTCCTGAGCTCTCTCAGAGCACCTGAGCAGGACCTCAGGTGGGTTTCAAGGTGACGTCCCAACTCAGCCTCCCCAGCCCACCTTGGCCAGCTCGTTGATGAGCTCCTGGTACTGATGGGCAGAGTCCACCAGCCCCAGGCTCTCCAGGCGCCGCAGGTTGCGGATGATCTTGCGCTTCTTCTCCTCCATGGAGAGCTGGCTGTTTGCCACCAAGGAGCGGTTGCATTTCAACTTGGCAGGGGTCTGAGCATCCTGCAGAGCTCGCCTGTGCATGAGATGGTCATGGGAGGCTTCCTAGGGATGAGAAAGGGACACGAGGAGATGGAGCAATCAACACCCCCTCCTCACAAATACATTTTGATCCCAGCATGGTGGGGGCTGGAAGGGACCTCTGGAGATGATCTGGTCCAAGCCCTGCTCCAGCAGCTCACCCAGAGCAGGGGGCCCAGGAGCGTGGCCAGGCGCCTTTGGAAGCTCTCCAGAGAAGGAGACTCCACAAGCTCTCTGGGCAGCCTGGGCCAGGCTCCGACAGCCTCCCACCAAAGAACTTGCTCCTCCTGCTCCCATGGAACCTCCTGGGTTCCACTTGGTGCCCGTTGGCCCTTGGCCTGGCGCTGGGCACCACTGACAAGAGTCTGGCCCCATCCTCTTGCCCCCCAGGGGCCCTTGAGCTCTGGAGCAGCATTGCTCAGCTGCCCTCGGAGGCTTCTGTGGTGCAGCTCAGCAGCCCCAGGGCTCTCAGCCTTTCCTGGGCACAGAGCTGCTCCAGGCCCCTCAGCATCTCCGCAGCCGCCGCTGGACTCTCTCCAGTGGCTCCTTGTCTCTCTGGCCCTGGGGAGCCCAGCGCTGGCCCCAGGACTCCCGAGGTGGCCTCAGTGGGGCAGAGCAGAGGGGCAGCAGAACCTCCCTCACCTGCTGCCCACACTCTGCTGGATGCCCCCAGAAGACCACTGGCCTCTTGGCCACGAGGGCCGGCTGCTGGCTCCCAGCCCACTGGAGTCTCTCCTGGGCCAAACCACGTCCTTTCTCTGAGGAGCAGCCCAGCCTTCGAGAGGAGCCGGCAGATTTTTGCCCAGGGCTTGTTTGCCATTTCCCCAAGCAGGTTTTTAGCTCATCCCCGGCAGCAGTGTCACACATCCCACCTCATGCTCTGAGGCCGGTGTCCACAGGATCTCCGGAAGGGAATCTCCTGGCTGGGACTGGATCACGTCCACCAGCATCTGCTTGGTGCTAGAGACCAGAGGGAGCCGTCAGATCCCTGCTCTGGGCCATCACCCTCATCCACCAGAGCAGCACATCCCAAGGGTTTCTAGCCCCCCCTGAGTACCCCAAGCTGGGATCCCAACCCCCAGGAACCTCCGCTGAAGCCCTCAGGGTCCATCCTCACCTCAGCAGCAAGCTCCTCGTGTCGCTCTCCTCGCTGCTGGCCTCCGGCACCAGCTTGCCAGTGAGGGTGAGGGAGATCTCCATTTTGCTGAGCTGGGACAGCATGTGCTCGGCACTGCTGTCCATGGGGCTGGCAACGCCCTCCCCTGCGAGGACAGAGAGTGCCCAGGTAGCCACGCGGGGCTTCCCCGTGCCCACAGCAATCCAGGTGGAGCTTCAGGCAAGAACAGCATCCCCATCTCCATCCTCCTCCTCTTGGGGTGGGGGGTGGGCTCCAGAGCTCTACCTACCGACGAGGGACTGGACCGTAGGAAGTTCATCAAGATCTTCCAGAAGCTCGTGCAGGGGGTCTCCGTGGTGGGGTGCGATGGAGTCCTGGTGCTCCAGCAGAAGCTGCGCGGTGCAAGGGAGGAGAATCAGTGGCAAAGAAACAGGGAGCGAGGGCCAGTCGGGAATGATGCGATGCCAAGAGGGAACAAAGTCATGAGGTTCAGGGAAGGACAAGCAGCGGAGAACCTGCAGGATCTGGGCTACTTGCTTGCTTAAAGAGGAGGAAAAAAGGCCAGGAGGAGCGCTGCTGGGGGTGGGACACACGAGTGTGATGAAATAGAAAGCCCAGGGGGTGGGAGCAGAAATGGAGCCTCTTTGTTTGCAGATGAGTTTCAGGCCTTCACCTTGTGGGTGTTGATGAGCTCCCCCACCGTGATGTAGATGACCGGCTTGGCCACCGCCACCATCTCCGAGTACTCGTCCATGTTAAACCTCTCTTCTGGCTCTGGAACGCAGCAGGCAGCAGAGATGAACCTCCTGCAGAGAGGGACCTGGTGGGTCAGCCCCAGAACACCCTGCAACCAGCCCGTCTGCCGCCCCAATGCCACTCTGGTGCCCACCTGAACTTGTTGTGGGTGTCCTCCAGGTACTGGTTGACCCCGCAGAGATGCGCGTTGTCCCCATCGAAGGCCTTGCGGGCGGCCGCGTGCTGCAGCACCTTGGCGATGGAGCCCAGGCTGCGGCGGTGGTCGGGATGCAGGGTCACCCCGGCTGAGATGTCCACGATGTCGAAACCATCAGGGGCCACCACTGCTGGGTTCATGAAGCGGTAGTAGAGCAGGTTCCCCACGACCTAGGGCACAAGGCTGGGTGTTGGGGAGCACCCGGGCTGGTGCCCAGGGAGGTGGTAGCTTAGCAGGAAAGGTTGTTTCATCCTTGCATTGGCTGGTGGGACCATCCCAGAGGGGACAGCAGCACAGAGAAGAGCCCACCAGCAGCATTTCCAGTGGCTCGAGGAAAATGTTGGACTTGAAGGTGTTTAAGTCAAGAGGGCTCCAGGAGTGCAGAGGGATCCTGGCCCTTCACGTGCACACACAGCTGAACCCCACCAAGCCGTGCAGACCCCCCAGCCCCAGGGTACCTTGTCAATCTCCTCTGCTGAGGCCCTGGGGAATTTCTCGGCCAAGGATGTCCTCAGGACTTTGGCCACGTAGCGCATCCCATAGCTGAGGAGGCAAGAAGAGGTCTGTCAACATGCAGGGCAGCACCAGGCTCAGCCACCTGCCCCATCCCTCCCACCCATCACCCGAGAAGTCCCCAGGCCTTGGGGCGATGGAGGCCACAGGAGGGGCTGGTGGCTGGAGCATCCCTCAGCTCCCTCCCCTGCTGCCAGCCCAGCTGTCCCTGGACAAGGCCTCCATCCTCTGAGACTACCACAAAACTCATTTTCCTTGTGGACACCTCAACACCAGTACTAAGGTGCTCGGAAATGGAGGAACAAGAGCCAGCCCAGCAGGCCACAGCTGGAGGAGCAGGAGCAGGAGCAGCTGATGTTTGGGTCTCCCCTTGTTGACAGGCAGTAAACTCAGTCCTGCAGCAGCTTGGGGGCCAGGAAGCCCCCAGCCACCCAACCTCCCCTTCTAAGGCCTTGCTGAAGCTACCTGCAAGCCAACAGCGCTGCAGGGACACACGTACAAGCCACGGAGATACGTACGGGATCTTGTCTACAGAAGAGGTGATGGCAGAGACAAACTTGTCCGTCATCGTGAGGAGGTTGCGGATAGAAATATCCAGCCGCCTTTGGACCTCGGGGTGGCTGAGAGCCTGCTCAGGGCTGACCTCGTACGGGAGCTTGCTGTGGATGGAACACAAGGTCCCCATCACCATCCCAACACCTGTCACTCTGTGGTCGGACCAAGCCTCCTCGCCCAGGGCCTGACCTTTTCTGCCCGCTCTGCGACTCAGTCTGGTTGATCCACGCCTTGTAGATGTCCACGGGGTTGGTGCGGATGTTGAGGGTCTTGTCCTGCAGGACCTCCTGCACCGGGCCACCCAGGATCTGCCGCAGGGCGTTCTGCCCACGTGCGTTGCGGTAGAAGCTGACCACCAGCCGGATCACTGTGGCATTCCCTGTCAGGATGTCATGGACGTGGTCCACCTTGGACCTGGGGAGAGAGACAGGATGGATGGGGTGAAGGGGATGGACCCGTGTGTGCGTTCCCCAACACAGGAGACAGCAGCCAGAGGAAACAAGTGTGTCCAAGCTGATGGCCCTGGTTCAGCCTCTCCCCAGACCTGTCCCCAAGCCAGGGTACCCACAGCCACCCACCTGATCTCCTCCTGCAGCGCTGCTTTGAAGAGCTGGAGCAGCAGGTAGGCCTCCCGTGGGTTGGACGCGTAGTTGTAAAGCGTAAAGATCACTGACTCCATGAACTTGGTGGACTTGTTCTGAGGCATCTGGAAGATCAGCCTGGCCAAGTACACAGGCTGTGTCTGCAGGGATGAGGAACACCAAGCTAACACCACGTGTCATGGTGTGGTGGGGGGCCAGGGTCCCCTCGCTGCTCCCCCAGCAGTGGTGGACACAGCAGAGCCCCACCAGCCCCACCTGCAGCAGGTAGAAGAGACGCTGGTAGGCCTCCAGCTTCTGCCGCTTCTCCTTGCTGAGCGATTTGAGCCCCTTCTGCTTGTCTATGGACATCATCTCTGAGAGCTGCTCCTTGTTCTTCTTGGTCAGCTTCTTGCAGTGGGAGACGACCTCCTGGAGCCACACAGGCAAGGAGACAAGCGCTGGCAGCTACTGGCGAGCTCCAGCATCCAGCCCAGCTTCCAGAGATAAAAAGCCAGAGACACCTCAAAGCTCCCCAACCCCTTCAGCCTTTGCTTTAAGAGCAAAGTGGAGAGAAGTTCAAGCTGTGAAGCCAAGGAGGGGAGGACCAGTGCTGCAGCAGAGCTGCATGAGGTGTCTGAGGTCCCACCACCACCGCTGTGCTCCCCACCTGCAGCGTGATCCTGTTCTTGACCAGCAGCCCAATCTTGATATCCATGAGGTCCAGGTCGCTCTCCAGCTGCCGGCTGGCACGGATCCTCTTCACCACCTCCTCCTGCAGCCGCAGCACCTCTGACTCCTCCCAAAAGTCGTGCTGGCTCTGCTCCAGCAAGTGGATGAAGCGTCGGACGATGCTCAGTGGTGGGCTTCTGGCGTGGACTGCAGCAAGGCACGGTGCCACCATGAACACTCGTGGTAGACTGAGCGACCACCCCCACCAGGGACGCTCAGACTCCCAACATCTCAGCAAGACACCCCATCCTCTTCCCCAAAAAAGCATCTTCTTGCAACACCAGGGCACAGGACAAGATGCTTGTCACAGGACAAGTGATTGTCCCCCTGGACTGGGCAGGCCCAACCTTGAATCCTGGAGTCAGTTTTGGGCCCCTCACTCCAAGAAGGACCTTGAGATCCTGGAGCATGGCCAGAGAAAGGCAATGAAGCTGGGGAAGGGTCTAGAGCAGGAGTGTGGTGAGGAGCAGCTGAGGGAGCTGGGGGTGTTGAGCCTGGAGCAAAGGAGGCTCAGGGGAGACCTTCTGGCTCTGCACAACTCCCTGACAGGAGCTTGGAGCCAGGGAGGGCTGAGATCTCTTGTCCCCAAGTGATGGAACAAGAGGAACCGGCCTCAAGTTGCCCCAGGGGAGGTTGAGGTTGGACGCGAGGAAGAATTTCTTGGTGGGAAGGGCTGTGCCAGGCTGGGCAGGGCAGTGGTGGAGTCCCCATGGCTGGAGGGGTTTCCAAGCCATGGAGATGTGGTGCTGAGGGCCAGGGGTTAGTGGTGCCTGGGCAGTGCTAACAGTTGGACTCCATCTGAAAGGTCTCTTCCAACCAAACTAATTCTATGGTGCCACACAGAACATCTCCCTGGCCTGGTCTTTAGGAGCAGTGGGGCAGCAAGAGCTGCCCAGAGGCCATTCTAGCTGAGGCCAAGGGGCCACCAAACCTCTGCCACTCTCCTGCTTGCCACAGGGACACTGGTGGCCAGCCTGCCACCACCTGCCCTCTGCACAGGGCCAAGGAGGGAGGAGACAAAGCCTCCTTCCCAGTTAATTATCACCACTCAGAGCAGGCACTTACCCAGCATCCTGTAATCCCCGCGGGCCTTGTTAGCGCGCACAAAAGCCTGGATTTTAATTACAGCTTTAACCTGCCAAGACAAACAAGCGGGATGTTCCCCCCTCAGCATCCCTGGAACACAGGGGGAGCACAGGAGACCTGGACAGGCACCCATCTGCCTGCTCCCACCGCTGGGAATCCACTGATGCCTGGGATGAAGGTCTCAACAACCCAGGAGGGATTTCAGGAGCCTCAGTGGTCACTTCCCCTCCACTTGCTCTATTTCACGTGCTGCAGCAACTCCAGAGATGCAGCTTCACTTCATGGGGCCAACTCAACCCCTTCCCTCCTAGGTTTCCTTCCCCTCTGATGGGGATCTTGAAGCCCTTGCTGGTTTTTGATGGAACTGTAGTGACTTTTCTGCTCCTTACACTTTACATTGCTGGACAGTTTGGCTTCCAGACCCAGCAGGTACCTTTTCCTTCCCATTTTATCCCCCTGGAAGGAGGCACCAGCTTCTCCCTCCAGCTGTGCTGTGAGCACTGCGGGGCTGAGGTCCAACCACACACCCAGGACCATCTCCTCCATCCCCACAGACGGTGATGTGCTCCCAAGAGCTCTTTTACTCCCCGTCCCATCACTCACGTTCTGCCTGAAGTAGCGCAGCCTCTCCTGGTACCTCCTCCGAGCCTGCCACATCCTCACTCCTGCCTGGATCTGGGAGAGATGGGAGCGAAGCTGGATATGGGAAGAACTCGCTTGGCTAAAGTGAGATGACGAGCAGGAGGAAAACCGTGGGGATTTTTGCAAGACGTTCCCCCCCCAGCCTGCTCTCCCCTGACCCCTCACGTGCTGCCCGGCCGTGCCCGGGTCCAGCTGCCATATTCCCACCCAAAAAAGCTGCTGCTTTGCTGGGCAGGGTGGAAATGCCCTGCTCATTGCTGAGCAAGCAGGCGGTGATGGCCAAGGGTGAAGGAAGCATCTTCCAAACCTTGATCGCAGCATCTGCGTTGGCCTGCAAGTAGCGCAGCCTCTCCAGGTAAGCTCTGCGCTGCCGGCACCCTCTCCAACAAGCCTGGCCAGGATAAAAGATAAATGGCTACTGAGATCTGTGCGAGTTCAGCTGGTTTTTCAGAGAGGGGTCTGGCCAGGCTAGATCGATGGCCAAGGCCAATGGAATGAGGTTCAATAAGGCCAAGTGGTGGGTCACAGGAACCCCCTGAAGGCTCCCGGCTGGGGCATAGCGGCTGGAAACTGCCCGAGGGAAAGGACCTGGGGGGTTGGTTGGCAGGTGGCTGGAGATGAGCCAGTGTGTGCCCAGATGGCCACCAGCGTCCTGGCTTGGGTCAGCACCGGTGTGGGCAGCAGGAGCAGGGCAGGGATTGTCCCCCCTGCACTGGGCACTGGGGAGGCCCAACCTCCAATCCTGGGGTCACTTTTGGCCCCTCACTGTGAGAAGAGCAAACCCTGCGCCATCCTCTGCAGCACCTTGGGCGACTCCTGGCTACTAAACACACAGAGCGACAAGCACCAGCGCTGCCCGGACCTGCCAGAAGATGCTGGGAGCAGCCACCCACAGTTTGCATCCCTTGGCAGAGGCAGGACAGGGTCTGGCTACATCACCTGGATCCTGACGGCAGCTGGCCACTGCTCCCGCAGGACACGCCGTCGTGCCGCGAACTCCCGCCGGACGAGGAACCCCCGCAGCCGAGCCTGCAGCCTCACCACGAAGGTGACGCTGGCCGCCCACAGGCACTCCCGGTCGTGTGCCGCAGTCACTCGGGTGATGACCAGCTGTGGGGACACGGTGCACCAAGATCAGCCCTGGTGATGCCGCCAGCACCCACCAAGCCCCATCCTGCCCATACCTGGATCTCCTCCCGGCTCAGGTGGGTGGTGTTGAAGCCACCATCACACGGACGCTGCCAGCTGCCCTCGAAGGTCTGCAGGCTCAGGTAGAACTCGGAGCCGTCCATCAGTCTGTGCTGGATCCAACACGGCTTCGCGCTGCCTGGGTGCCGAGGTGGAGAGGGGCTGCTGGGGGTGCTGCTCCCCTCGGGTGGCTCAGGCAAGGGGACACCACAACCCCAGGACAGGAAGGAAAAGGGGAAAGGAGCAGGTTCCAAACTGTGTTGGCTCAAGCGCCATGAATGGGCTCCCATGGGCCTGCCCCAGGGAAAGCACCATCCAGGGTGGGTGATGGAATCAGACAAGTTTGGGTGGGAAGGGACCTTTCAAGCTCATCTCCTCCAACCCCTCTGCAGGGAGGGGGGACATCTGCACCTAGAGCAGGTTGCTCAGAGCCTCAACCAACCTCCCCTGCAATGGTTCCAGGGATGGGGCTTGTACCTGCTTGTCTCTTGGTGGCCATCAGTGCCGCAAGCTGCTCCTGGTAGGCCGCGGCGCAGGCGCTCACCACACCGCAAAGAGCCACGTCGGGGTTGCGCAGCACCCGCAGGGTCTGCGCCACCTTCCCCTCCTTGATGGCCTGGTTGATGGCAGCGGTGCCCAGAGCCACTGCGGGAGCAGAGGGGGCTCAAGTGAGCCCCTTCTCACCCCCTCATCCCTCAGCAACACCCTGAGTGGTGGGGCCAGCACCCAGCACCCACACCGAGGAGAGCACTCACTCCTCCTGGCTGCCACCGTGTCCTGGTTGGCCCTGCAGACCCCTTCATGGATCTCTTCCCACCAAAGCACGGCTCCATCATCCTCTGTAGCCTGCAAGATGGGGTTGAGGGATAAAGATGAAGGGACGAGGTGAGCTGGGCAGCCCCTTGAGAGCTTCAACCATGTTGGTCTTGCACTACACCACCCCTTGAGCACCTCCTTGGCAGGGTGCCACGCTGCCCGGGGAGGCTATCGCGTGGCTAGGGGAGATGTCATCTCACCTGGGCTTTCAACCTTCGTGCCCGGACCAGGACATCATGGTAGCGCCGAGCGGTGGGGAGGGCGACATCGGGCAGGGCGGCCGCGGGCAGCAGCAAGGCCGCCAGTGTCTTCTCGGGGTCCGCCTGTGCCAGCGCCTCGTTGATCAGCCGGACGGCCAGGACCCCTGCATGGGAGGGAAGGGACACGTGGGTCAGCTCCCCGAGTGCTCCAGGCACCCACTGGAGTCACAACCAGGTTCTCTCGTGTCTCATTAGGGCTGGGCTCCCGCTGCCACCCCTCTCCCAGCTCAACCAAACCCCCCGGGCAGGACTCACGGGCGTTTTCGCCTTGCACTGAGGAGTTGGTGTCGTTCACGCTGTCCTGAATGTCATTCCAGCTCAGGAACTCCACTCCCGCTTCCCTAGATTTGCCTTTCAGCTGCAGCAAGTCCTCGAAATACCTGCAGGAGACACGGGGCAGTGGCTCGGTGCGTTCTAAGCAGGAGCAGCTCCTGCCAGAGCCTGCTGCCCCACTTCACGAAGGGGAAAAGGTAAAGAACAGGGCAGGGGGGGCTGGTGGAACAACCCAACGAAGCCCAAGCCTCCTGCCCACCCCCTCCCAGGGGACTGCTCCACACAACCCACCCCAAACCCAGGGACCATCTCTCCTTACCGCTGCGCGTTCGCATCCTCCACGCCCGAGAGGCCCAGGGCAGGGCTGACCAGGCTGCTCCAGAGCCCATCGTGGTCCCCGGCGTCCAGCGCTCGGTTCACCAGGGCCACGGCCGAAAGCATCTCCACAGCCACAAAGAGCTCCTCCTGCACCAGCTCCCCCTGCGCGGGGCAGGCAGAGACGCTGACCCCCCCATACCGTGACCCTCCAGCCCCAGCAGCCCCCCTCCAGGTGCAGCACCCATCTCCCCACCGCTGATGGGACCTCGAGAACATCCCCGGGGTGGCTCACCCGTGGGTGCTGGTGCTGGAGCAGGGCCAGCTGGCTCTGGTACAGGGCGGCGGCGAGTGGGCACACGTCAGGCAGCTGCGCCGCGGGGTCCATCAGCGCTTGCAGCGTTGCGGCCGGCACCCCTCGACGGATGGCCGCGTTGATCCGGCTGACGGCCCCCAGCACTGAGGGAGAGACCGCGGGGAGCTGCAGGAGGTGGCCGTGGTCCACGTCCCCCAGGGCACTCAGCCAAGCAGGGCCACCAGCTCCACTGGGCAGCAGAAGTTGCCGCAAGCACCGTGTCCGCCCCATGCACTCACTGGCTCGCTCTTCCTCGCCCTTCTTGTTTGCTGCGAGGATCCCGGCCTCCAGCTCCTCCTGCTCCAGCAGGTCCGTGTAGCCCAGCTCCTGCAGCAGGCAGAAAGAGGGACTTGAGTCTCACACCACATCATGGAATCACAGCCTAGTTTGGGTGGGAAGGGACCTTCAGAGCTCATCTGGTCCAACCCCCCCCCACTGAGCAGGGACATCAGCACCTAGAGCAGGTTGCTCAGAGTCCCAACCAAGCTCCCCTGGGATGTCTCTGCCGGACTCAGCAGCCACCCTCAGACCCCTTGCAGAAAGCTGCTGATCCAGAGTGACCGCCTGCCCAGTGTAGACCCCCCTTCTCCTGGGGACCACCCCAGTACAGGTGCCCCGTGCCCTGCCAGCCCTACCAGCGCCTTCTGCTCCCGGTCCATGCTGAGCTGCTCCAAGTAGCGGTCAAGGTTGTCCCGCTGGAGACCACGCAGGGCCAGGACAGGGTCCTGCAGCGCACGGTACAGCGCCGGGGCGTCCCCTCTCTCCAGGGCTTCATCCACCTCCTCCAGAGCTCCATGCACTAGGAGAGAGGCCAGTTGACACCCAGAGAAGGTGAGCAGGGAAATCATCCCATGGCTCCAGGGAGCAAAGGGAGCTGTGGTTGAAACCTGCCTATCAATAATTTCAATTTCTCTTTGGAAACACACACCCAGGCCTGCTGCCCACCTGGTCTCAAGCCGGTCTGAGCTCCTTTCTGCTGTGCCCACCACCCCAGGCAGGTTCTCCCCAGGGCCTGGGCTACCACAAGCACACCAATAAGTTCTGAAGACCCTCCAGGAAGGAAGCCACAGCTTCACTCACCATTCACTTTGTTGATGTTCCCTTGGATTTCAGCCTGGGTCAGACACCAGTCATAGATGTCCTCTCCCTCAGGGATCACCTGCAGGTACTGGAGAGGGAGTCCCCACCCTTAGCTTTCCACCAAGTGCACCCCAACAGCACACACGGGGATGGTCTCTGACCAAGAGGGACCCCTCCAGCTGGAGCACCCAACCAGCACACCAACAAAGGGGCTGCCCCTCTCCTACCACCCCCCAGGGCCTCTCACACCCTCCTCACCCTGTTCCTGGCATTGCTGCTCTTCTCCAGCTTTGCCTGGTGGAGCACCTCTTGGTAGGCATCAGCCAGCGCCTCACGCAGGTTGAGGAGCATCGCGCTGGGGTTGCGCAGGGCCACCATCGTCTGTGCCACCACCCCCCGATCCACCGCCTCGTTGATCGCCAGCACCGCAGCGTGGACTGTGGGCAAAGCGGGAAGGAGGCTGGTGAGATGGAGCATGGAGGGTTGTGATGGACCATCCGCTATATCCCCTCAACCCTTGGTCTGATGAGATGCATCTCCCAGAGCATCCCTCAGTTTGCTGGTCCCAGATCTGACACCCAGGGGCTGGTGTCCAGCTGCCCCCACCCCATGGGGGGCCCATTACCTGCTGCTTCGTCCACCGAGAGCTCGTTGGCCAAAATGCCCCCGATCTTGCTGAAGGCGGGCAGCTGCAGGCCGTACTTCTCCAGCTCCCGCTTCATGTTGTTGATCTCCTCCTCTGGAGGAGAGCACAGAGGTGGTTCAGCACCAGAGCGGGGGCAACCAAACCAGAAGGGTGCAGAAACCCACATGGGGTTCAGCATCACCAAGGCAGCTTTGGGAAAGCTCACCCAAGGTCTCCATTCCCCGCATCCCTCCCACCACGTGGCTCCCAGAGCATTGTTGGCAAACCCTCATCGCCAGCCCCCAGCCCACGTTCCCCCACGCGGTGCTGTACCTGTGAAGTCCACTTTCCCATACAAGTCTTGGATCTGAGGAGCCAGCCCCAGTTTGAAGAGGTACAAGCTGAAAGATGAAGCAGACACATGCCATGACCACACAGTCACTTGCTTCTGCCTCTCGATACTTCTACAGCACCCAAGGCCACCACCCCAGCACTGAGAGGGACACCACCAAAGAACTCATGAGCAGGAACAGGACCCATGAGAAGTTCTGGCTCTGGGGCCAGGCCAGGGACACCCACCTGAGCGCGTGGATGCAGTAGATCACCCGGGGCATGTTCTTCTTGTCATAGATGTCGGTGGTCTCTGGGTGGAAGATCTGCCAACAAGACAAGCGATGGCTCAGGTGGAGCTGGCACTGATGGTGTCCAAGGGGCAATGGTGGACACGATCCAAGGCAGTGGCCTGCAGCCCCGGCGCTGCCATGTGGGCGAAGTGCCCAACCCATCCCGTGGCCCGGGGAGAGCGGAGGGGGGGATGTTACCGAGGGAAGCCCCACATGGCTCATGGCGTCGCGCCAGTAGTTGATGTTATCCGTGTGCCGAAAGTGAAGCCCGGCTGCCTGGAAGGGAGGAAGCTGCGGTCAAGCTGAACCTCATCTTCTCCCATCCCTGGGGTCCCATCTCCCCCAGACCCACCCTGTCAGGGCATGAGGTTAAAGACAGAGGCAAAGCCCGTGACCCCCCCAGGGCAGCTCAGAGACCCCCTTAACGATGACATCACTTGTCCCGTGCCGCAGCCTGACCTTGTACCGCGTCTGCTCGCGGTCGTAGATCTTCTTCAGAGGGACCACGGCGGGGGCGAAGCAGTGGCCCAGCTTGGCCAGGAGGACCCCGTTGCGCAGGCTCTCCTCCAGCTCCGTGGGGGGAGGCAGCTCCTCGCTCAGGCAGGTCTCCATCCAGCTGGCAGGGCAGAGGTGGGGGAGGGCACGTCATAAACCCCCAGCACCCCCACCCAGACCCCTTCTGGACAGGAACAGGAACAC
>VZZY01019910.1:1271-11469 GCA_013400335.1 Eurystomus gularis | reverse complement strand
AGATGTGGTGCTGAGGGCCAGGGGTTAGTGGTGCCCGGGCAGTGCTGGGGAACGGGTGGACTCCGGGAGTTTAAAGGGCTCTTCCAACCCAAATCATTCTGATTCCATCATTCCAAGCTCCGTACCTACGGTGATGGCAACGCTGGGAGGAGGATCCTTGGCCCTAATCTTCAACCCTGTGCCAAGGGTCTACTACACCCCAAAGAACTACCCAGCCCGAGACAGCAAACTGAGCATAAAGCCCCAAGAGAAACCTGCTGGGATCCGCATCCCCAGTGTGGGGTGGGATCGGGACAACCTCTCTCTCCCCCCGGCAGTGTCCCCCCGCAGACGCGTACCAGCACGCAGCTGGATGTCACATACTTGAGAGCTTCCTCCGGCCAGCAGCTGGATCATCTGCTGCATGAGCTGCTGTTGGGGGTTACCACCCCCAGCTGGAGAGGCACTGGCCGGCGTCGAAGCAGAGGGAACGGGGTTCTCCGGGATTGTGCTTCCTCCTGTGGAGGACGGGGGCATTCGAGGCATGCCGAAGGAGCCGAGGCTGCGGAGGAAGGCAGGGCACGCTCAGAGACAAGCTGGCACTTGTGGGTGTCCCCAGAGAGCCGGGCGGGCCCTGCCAGGCTGGCCCGTGCTGTGGCCCGTGCCACCGGACGGCTCTGTCAGTGAAACGGGCTGTGCGGGCAGTTCCAGCAGAGCTCGGAGCGGAGCTGCAGAGGCTGAGCAGGACCCACGCTGCCAGGAAAGTACCCCTGGTACCCACCCATCTCACGCTGTTCTCCAGAGATAAAAGTCTTAGAGTTCAGCCAATAGCAGATATAGCAAATAAAAGACGGAGGAGGGACCGAGTGGTTTCCAAACCTCTTCTCCAAAAAGAAAGGAGCATGAAGTACCAACGAGCAGGAAGTGCCAACGAGCTGGAGCTCATGGAGCCCTGCAGGCACACACGCAGAGAAGTCCCTGAGCAGGTCTCTTCGATGAATCAACAGCTCGCCTGCCTGCTGGTACCAAGCACGCCAGCCCTGCCTGCAGAAACCCGCTCTAAAGCGCCGATTACCTTGGCACTAGTCCTGGGGCCTCCGTTTGCAGCGTCTGGAGTCCCTGCTGGATCTGGAGGAGGGCCTGCATGGCGCGGGGGTTGGTGAGGATGGAGAGGGAGTCTGGATTCTGCATCTGGGAACAAAGGCAGAAAGACACAGCGGTACCAAACAGCCGGAGATCCGCCAGCTTTCACCACGGACAACCATCGGCACGGAGCTGCGCCTCTCGCCCGCAGCCAGAGCCGGCCTGCGAGTCTGGTTCCTCCTTCGAGTCTCCAGGCTGCAGGGCTCCTCCGAGAGCTTAGATCAGGCTTCCGGAAGGAACTGGGTGAGTCAGATCGGAGCTGGGGGCACACGCCTTTGGAATTGATCTGATTTACCTGAGTGAACCAGCTGCTGTTCACAATTAGCTGTTTTAACTTTTGTAAGCTCATTACAGCGGGAGACTGTCCACGCAGGGCATTCATGTACCTTGGCCAGTCTAATTTGAAATCCACCTCGAGGTAATTCAGATTACTTAGTTTAGATCACCTTCTCCAAGCGAGCTCTTCCTCTCTCTCTCCCCTGAGCACAACCCTCTTTCACAGCCCCGACCACCCAAGCCCACACGCTTCCAGGTCCACTTGCCCAAGCAGCCGAGGTTCTCCCTTTCCTACAGAGGATGGAAAAGCTCTGGAGCTCTGGGCCCGGGGGCTGAGAGCAGCACAGGGCCAGACAGGGGCCTTTACCTGCTGCAGGAAGACAGGGAGCTGAAGGCGGAGCTGTTCTTGAAGCTGTGGATTCCCAGCAAAGAGGGGGACATTTACCATGATCTAGCAAGAGACAGCACACGTAGGCAGGGTCAGAGGGTGGCTCTTAAACCCTACGTAACTAAGCCATGAAGAGCAAGTCAGTCACGCCCCTGACTCCCTCCCTGGGCTTTCAACACCTTCCCCTGCTCATGGCGACTGATATGGGGCAGCTCAGTTCCTGGCAGCAGCGTGGAACAGGGGCCACCTGGCCATGGGCCGAGAAGGGCCGTTCCCCCATCCCTCCGAAAGCTGCCTTTTTTCTTGGGGGCTCTGCTAAGACACAGGGTTCAGAACCACGACCGCCTTCACGCTATCGAGAAATACAACGAAACCGTCTAGATTCACTCAGCTCTCCGTGTTCCGTGAGAGGAACCAGCTGCAGAAGCAGACGGGTCCCACGAGCGTCGTGCTCGCGGCCTGTCTGACTGCAGCAGGCAACGGCGACACTTTTACCTGTGCGGCAAAGTCCGGGTTCTGGGCAAGAGTTTGCATCATGCTCCGCATGTAAGGGGCAGAGATCATGTTCTGCATCAGCTGGGGGTTTTCGGAGATCTGCTGCAGGAGGCCTTGCATCTCTGGGCTGTTGAACATGCCTGGAAGGGGAAGAGAAGACACAGGAAAACCCCTTACGAGCCTGAGCACCGCTGCAACACCTGGAGTGCATAACATAGAACAGCAACACCTTTGTTTCAGCCCCCAGGTGATGGACAGCCAGGGCAGTGCTTTGCTGGCTCTCGGGAGCTGCAGGGACCTCGGAGTTCCCAAAGCAACCCTCTGACTGGATGAGAAAATCCCAGAGTCCCGGAACCTCTGGAGATGATCTGCTCCAAGCCCTGCTCCAGCAGCTCACCCAGAGCAGGGGGCCCAGGATCGTGTCCTTTGGAAGCTCTCCAGAGGAGACTCCACAAGCTCTCTGGGCAGCCTGGGCCAGGCTCCGACAGCCTCCCACCAAAGAACTTGCTCCTCCTGCTCCCATGGAAGTTCCTGGGTTCCACTTGGTGCCCGTTGGCCCTTGGCCTGGCGCTGGGCACCACTGACAAGAGTCTGGCCCCATCCTCTTCATCCCTTGCCCTTTAGCTCTTGATAAATAGCATCAATAACCCTTTTGTGCTTGCAGCCGGGCTGGAATCATTCATCGGGAGAGCAGCCACGGCCAGGCACTCAAATGCCAGATGGAACCACCCTCCAAGGAAGCCCGGGTGACCTGCGCAGGCAGCAGCACCCTCTGGTCCCTCTTCCCCTTACGTACCAGTCCCCATGCTAGCAGCGCTCAGCCCGAAGGGGTTGGATACGGTCGGTGTGCTTTGGGTGGTTGCGGAGCCGGTGCTCCCTTCGCTGCTGGGCGCCTGGCTCTGGGAAGCAGGGGGTGTGGGGCTCCAGGGGTTCGGCAGCGGCTCTCTGTTCTCTGTCCGCAAAGGCTGAGAGCTTGAGCTATCAGAATTCCCCGTCAAGGAAGAGAAAGGGTTGTTGCCAAACTAGGGAAAAAGAAAAAAGGAATAGCCGTGATGTGTTAGCCCGAGCAGAGAACGTTGGACTAACCCCACCGCGGTGCGAGCCAGGGCAACAGCCGAGCGTGTTCATCCAGGCCCGGAATTTGCGGAACACGCCGTAATCTGCCTCCTGAGAAATCCGTGCTGCATAACACACCTCGCTCAGAAAAAGACCAGGCTCAAGAAGTGGCCACAGCCCTGCCTTTAGCTCCCAAACACCCAGCAGCACCACGACATCCCAGCAGGTAATGCTAGACTGGAGTATGTCTGCAGAGCCTCCTGCAGACAGCCCCGCGCTCCCTCCTCCCGTGCTTCCAGCCAGCTGGATCTCGGCCAGCTCCAATCCGAAGGCGTCAGGCTTGAGCTAATCCAGCAAGGCGGGAGCAGAGGGCTGCGCTAACGAAGCTACGGGGCCTTCACAGCAGCACCGGCTGGCAGCCAGCCTGCCGGGAGGGCAGAGGGGCGCGGAGGGCAGCTCTCTGCTCACGCACACCAAAGAAAAGCCACCGACGGGCTCCACACCACGTTCTCCTGCCAGCGGCTGCGTTCCTCGTCCGGAGCGGGAGGGGATAAGAGCCGTGCTTTGGGAAGGCCGGGCAGGGAACGACGCCCTCGCCATGCTCAGCACACGACAACCCGCTCACAGGAACGTGGGCAGTACCTGCTCCCGGGCCGCGCTGAACATGGGCTCCTGGATGTCCGTGTACATCCGGCGCAGGGCGTTGTATCCTCCTGGAATGCTCTCGAGGTTACTCAAAGCGCGGTCCTGGTTCCGCATCATCTCCTGCATCATGGCAGGGTTACGAGCCAATTCCATTGTCTGGGAGAAGGAGGAAAAGGGGGAAAGCTCAGGCCCGTGCGTGCCATGGAGGACCAGAGAAGATCAAGAGGCCGGTTCCAGCCCAGTGGCATTCTATTGATCTACTGGCCAAGCACGGAAAGAGTTAAATCTCAGCTCCCAGAAGAAAGAGTCTAATTAAACCCGTTTCACAGCCAGAGAGCAGAGAGATCATTTATTCAAGCAAAGAGAGCCCAGGGATCCTGGCTCCTCCCATCCTTGCTCAGCTCTCTTCCTTCTCAACCTCAATTCAGCTGGAGGAGGCTGTTTTGTTTCTAAGCAGTACCAGGACATCCAAACATCGAACACCCGAACGTTCCCGCTCCAAGATGGGCTCCGAGAGATCGGATCCTTCCCATTTCAAGAAAACCAAGAAATTTGCCCTCTCCTGACTTCTGGTGGGTGTCTCCTGCGCAAGGAGCATCCAGGTCTCACTTGAGGAGCTGCTGAAGTACAGCTCGTTCACAATTTAGTCCTGCAGCTCAGGAATTTCATGTAAGGCCAGCAGTTGAAAGGAAGATAACGCAGAAGCAGATGGAAGCTAGGCTCATTCAGCAACCCCCCAGAAAGACCTCCCAACAAGTCTTCCTGGGGGACCAGGCTGCTGCAGCAGCTCACTTCCCCGTGCCTGCCCTAACTCCCATTCCCAAGTCAGGACACAGCAGCATGCTGGGATGATCCCAGCATCCTTTTTTTGCCCCAAACATGACGGATTCACTGGCCCTGAAAGGGAGGGAAGAGATGCAATATGTGGGCTGAGTAATCAGTATTCACAGAACTCAAGACCACCATCTGTTTGCAGGGAGCTTCCAGCAGGAAGGAGGAGATCTCTGAAATCACGGCTCTGGCTTTCGCACACTCCCTTTGGAGGGCGGACACTGAAGCTGGTCCACAAAGATGCTCCTGAAGATACTTGGAAGAGGCCCTGGGGCGCTGACTCACCTGCCTCATGAGCTCCGGGTTATTCAGCATGTGGCTTATCTCTGGATTTCGCTCCATGAGCTGCTGCATCTGGGGGTTGGCCATGATCATCTGTCTCATGAGATCAGGGTTAGACATCATGTTCTGCACCAAGGGATTCTCCATGATCTGAGAGAGCATCTCTGGGTTGGACATCAGCTGCCGCTGCATCTGCTGCTGAAGCTCCATAAAGTTGGCAGAGCCCATCCCAAGGTTGCCCAGCCCAGCGATGCCACCGAAGCCAGCTGGAGAGGGAACAACACACGGAGAGAGAGGCGTGAGTCACTAACTGTTGGCAGCTGCAAGAAGAGGACAAGCACATCAGATGGACTGTACCCACACCAGACCAGGGGCATCCTCCACTCCCACGGCAGCCAGCTCCCAGGGAGGATCCCCATCCACACTCTTCACTAAGGGCTGGGGCATTACCCTGAGTAGGGACACCAGGGTGTGCTGGAGAAAGCGACTCACACAAAGCCTACGGCCAGGAGAGAGCACCACGGGGGCTGGGAACCCCAACTCCTCAGCCTGCTCCCAGGAAATTCTCCTGCGGTGCCACACCTCCCCGGAGCCGTCACTTACACAGGATGGATGTCGCGCTATTGGGGCCTCCGTCTCCGGGCCCCCCCACGGTCCCCGAGCCACTGCTCCGTCTGCTGCCGCTCCCCGCGTCAGAGGCGGCGCTGCTGGATGTGGAAGGCTGAGACGGGGCAGCGGGAGAAGAGGGGGTTGCAGCGGGGGCAGAAGCAGCGTTGGGGGCAGAAGCAGCAGATGTTGAATCTTGGACCCTGCGAAGAACCAAAAGCAGGTATTAAAACCCCGAGATTCAGGAACAATGAGCAGAGTCCTCGGGGCGGGGGGAAGTGGGGGGGACACCCCACGCTGCCAGAGCCACCCACCGCACCCCTTGTCCCCACAGCAGCCAGCCCCGGCTGCTCCCAATCCCGCCTGTTCCCATTCCCACCCGCATGGACGCGCAGCTCTGCTCCCAGATGCCTCCCATCTGCTGGAATCTGCCTCCCACCCTGATCCACGACAGCCCCTGACGTTTTATCCTGGCCCACACGAAGCAGCTTGACTGGTCCTACCCCAAGTTGGATTTAGCTCTTCCCTGGATCACCCTGAACTATTTCCCTCAGCTATATCCTTGAGCAATGGAATTTGCTCCAAACAGGAAAATCCTCCTGCTGCTCCCGCAGAAACCACGGGACGTTACAGCAGGGCTCGAGCACAAGGATCCGCTTTCCTGAAAATCCTCCCGTGCACTGAATATTCCTACCCCGAACATTCCTGTCAGTGCTCTCGGGGGCAAAAAGAACCACGAGCACTTCGGAGAGGGAAACTGAGGCACAGGGCAGCCAGCACCTGTCCCACGGAGCTACAGAATGTTTCTTGGCTCTGCACTCCCATCTCTGCCACTGGCTTCTCCGCCCAGCACAAGCCGATGAGCTCCTTTAACACGCACACGGTGCCACAAGCCACCGCGCAGCAGAGGCTGGTCATCGGCTGTCCTGAGTAAACCAAGCCAAGCCGGCACCTGGTACTCACGGTTCTTCCCCAGGATTTTTATAGGAATTGGAAAGAGAGCATTTAAAGATTCTCGGAAGCGTCTGCAGTCATGGCAGCGAGTCCCGGACTAGTGCTGAAGAACTTTCACATGAAATCAGACCACAGAACACTTGACTTCCCTCACAAAACGCCATCAGTAAGAACAATGACTACTTGATTATTATTTTTTTCAAGCCAAGAACGATTCCTTCCTCCTTCCTTTCTTCTTTTCCCCTCTTACTCTAGGACTTTAAAGAAGTCAAGCCTGATGGTCCACGTCCACCTTCCAGACTCACCTGCCCGCTGCTGAAAACCACCGAGCGGGAGGCAGAGAGCAGGGAAACAAAGCAAATAGGAAGCTGAACAAAAAAGGAAGAAGGAAGCTGGAGAAAGGTCACTCGGCACAGGAACAGGCTGTAAAGTCGTCGGTAAGCACTTATCTAGGACTATTAGCGGGGGGGAAAAAAATGAGCGACCCAGGACAGCTCTTGTTTACCCTCTGAAACGGTTCACGAGTCCCGCGGTTTGCTGTGGAGACAGCGGTAAACAGCATCAGCCTACCTGGGGAGGCAGAACCCAGAGAGAGGCCTCCCGCGGAAGCGGACAATACACACGCTTGTCTTTGGAAAAAAAAGAGGGGAGAGAGGGAAAAAAAAAAAAGCAGCAAGCACTAATCTTGCCTAAGCCAGAAAGGCAGCTCTCCCCAGGGACGGCAGAGCTGCACAAAGACGCAGCCCCGCTGGTCCGGCCAGGCTGCAGCGGGGAGCCCCAGAAACGGCTGCGGAGGGAGATCTGAGATCACCAAGACGTGGCTGCGCCTGAAGTCCAGCCGCTGTCCCCAGGAGCCCTCTGCCCAGCGCTCCACCGGCAGGCGCCGGGAAAAGCCCAGTCCCCCAGGACCCTGCGGTCAAACCCAGCTCCCTTCCTCTGCTTGAGCTACACGGTGTGGACACACACGAGTGGGGCACGTCCCAGTGGGCAGCTCCCACACGTGAGGTACCAACCACCCCACTGCCTGCTCGTGGTCCTACAGCCCGAGCCTCTGCGTACCCCCCTGTCCATAGGTGCCAGAGAAACACGGCTCTGCCCTAAGGACAGTGCGCTGCACACGCAGCGGGGCCCTGGCGTGAATTCAGCTGAGTGTGGGCAGCAGGTCAGGGAGGTTCTCCTGCCCCTCTGCTCTGCCCCACTGAGGCCACCTCGGGAGTCCTGGGGCCAGCGCTGGGCTCCCCAGGGCCAGAGAGACCAGGAGCCACTGGAGAGAGTCCAGCGGCGGCTGCGGAGATGCTGAGGGGCCTGGAGCAGCTCTGTGCCCAGGAAAGGCTGAGAGCCCTGGGGCTGCTGAGCTGCACCACAGAAGCCTCCGAGGGCAGCTGAGCAATGCTGCTCCAGAGCTCAAGGGCCCCTGGGGGGCAAGAGGATGGGGCCAGACTCTTGTCAGTGGTGCCCAGCGCCAGGCCAAGGGCCAGCGGGGCACCAAGTGCAACCCAGGAGGTTCCATGGGAGCAGGAGGAGCAAGTTCTTGGGTGGGAGGCTGTCGGAGCCTGGCCCAGGCTGCCCAGAGAGCTTGTGGAGTCTCCTTCTCTGGAGAGCTTCCAAAGGTGCCTGGCCACGATCCTGGGCCCCCTGCTCTGGGTGAGCTGCTGGAGCAGGGCTTGGACCAGATCATCTCCAGAGGTCCCTTCCAGCCCCCACCACGCTGGGATTCTGTTAGAACTAATCAAGTTCCAATGGGTTATTTCAAGATTACTAAATTACAAAGGCCCAAAATACGCAAAGCCACATACACGCCTTGCATTAACGAAGAGCGAACCCCCTCCAGTACCTGCCATGAATTTCCACAGCTGCGCACCCCCGGGAAGAGACAGGCCGAGTGAGAAACTCGTGGCTGCACAGCACAGCTGCAGCAGGGAGAGAGCCTGGGACGGATCTGCTGCCTGATCCCCGCTGCCAGAGCCCCAGAGCCAGCGCTCAGGCCTCGCACATGGGCCCCGCATCACCACGGATGGAGCAGAAACATTCTGCCACTGTTTATTCGCATCACCCATTCACCCTCAGCCCCCGCAAGATGAAACAGTTTCTTACTTCTGCGGAGTCTTAATGACCAAGTGCACGGTCAGCCCATCTTTGATCCCATGTTGATTCAACGTGTCTCCATCCTTCAGGATCTTCCCAGCAAAGATCAGAACCAGCTGATCCTGTTTGGCTTTAAACCGCCTGGAAATCTCTTCTTTGAACTGAAAAACAAACAAAGCATTTTTCAGGCAAAGCACCAGGACCAGAAATTTAAAGCTCGTACTCCAGATATCGCAATCCACTATGCAAACAGCAGAAGGAGCTGACGGTCCCTCGGTTCTACCCACAAGGAGCCCGGGCAGGTACCAGTTCAGTCACTGGTTGCTGGGGGTGTCCAAGGCGTTAAGACAGAAAAATACAAACCAAAGACAAGCTCTCCACGTACAAAATGTGGAGTAAATGTCAGGAAGAAGAGAGCGGTTACCTTAAGAAGAGCTGGAGGCTTCCAGAGCAAGAGCAACCGTGTCTCTTAGGTCTAATCCAAACACATCATTTACCCTCTGAATGACTGAACCGTTTTTGTCTCTGCCCACTTGATTTTTTTTTTCCTAGGGAAAGCCCAACTCTGATTTAATACAGGACAGAGCTCTATGGAAAAGGGAACAATCCTTTATCAGCCAATGGAAACAAACTAGGTCTTCTCCAATCCCTATTTCTGCAGCTGAATTCCCTGGGAGCGGGCCACGCCGCTGAACGTGGACACCTCTGCTTTGCTGTGGGATGGGGGGGGATTAACACCTGCCAAGAAGATGGGTATTGCTACCCCCGCCGGGGCAATCCCAGACGGATCTGCAAGGGATCTGCCTTGCATTTGGAAGCCCCAAACTCCAGGAAATTCAGAGGGAAAGGCCAGGAGGGAGGCAGAAGCACACACCTGGCCCAGAGGAGCTCACAGCCTTCGCGCCAGAAACCTCAGAAACAACACCCAGGAGACGCAGCCCCGAGCCCCAGGTCATCCCGGCCGCAGAGCTTCGTGCCCTCCTCTGCACGAAGCCATCACTTCACACCGCGCTCACACCAAGCAGGCTCTCGGGAGCCGAGCAGGAAGGATCAGGAGGGTCACACGTCTCAGCTCCCCAGAGATCTGTGCCGGGTCCTTCACCACAACCTCGCACCCCACACCCCAGATCACAGCGTGCAGCAAGCCAAGAAGCTGAGAGCAGTGCCGAGGACACCTTGGCCCAGTGGGCACGGCCGCTTTGACAGCGCCTGAGCCAGTCCAGAAACATTCCAGCCCCCTCCCACCCACCGCTCTCTGCCGTTCCCTCGCAGGAGCAGAGACCCCAGCCCACGTACAAGCTGATGCTCCCTTTCCTCCGCTCCATCCAGCCTTCGCCCCAAAGGCCCCCCCAGCCCCTCTCCTCCCACCTGAGGGATCTGCCTCCCGGTGTCCAGCCCCACACGCACTCACAGCCCTCTTCCCTCCCCTCTGGCTTCCCGCAGCGCCCGCCCCACGGG
>VZZY01019908.1:46091-63351 GCA_013400335.1 Eurystomus gularis | reverse complement strand
GAGGTCCCTTCCAACACAACACTTTCTATGATTCTAAGATGCGTTCTCTTTCACCTCCATAGTAATTATGAACTCAACAGAGCGAGGTCTGGCTTCAGCTGACCAGCCTCTATCCTCCAGCAAGCCTGCAAATTTGCCCTCTGCCCCATGTATTACTGCCAGGACCCAAGTGCTGATGGTGTTTCTATGGCCTGGCAGTGGGAAAATGTGAAGTATGAACCCTTCCCATGCAGAGGGTATGCCTTTTCCTCCTCCCTTACGAAGGACTGAATTCAGGAAAGCACACGCTGTTCAGTCCCTCTCCCCTCATCATCTTTAGAAAATGTCCACCTAGAGCTTTGGCCACACTCTGGCAACTTTCCCAGTCCAAGAACAGAGGCTGGGCATTAAAGCAAGGCAACATTTATTTGGAATGACAGCTCAAAGCAGCTCACACTGAAAGTGCTGGCCCTCGTGAAGAGGTTTACCTGAGAAGAGGGAAATCTGTGATTATATTCTGTACTCTTTTCATGCCATTCCCCTGTATTTATGTTGTTGTGGTGTTCAGTTTTACAACAAGGCCATTTGTCTTTTGTTGTGCCCTGTAGACACAAGTACATAAAGCTCCTGTGGAGCTGTGGTTTGTTCCCCTGGCAAAAGAGCAGCTGGGCATCTCTGCTCCAGCCCCTATGTCGGTCAGGAGTTGGTACTCTGGGCTTGCCATGCCACCAGGCTTTCTCGTGCTGACAAAGAGCAAGCCTGCAGGCTGTTGTGTCCTTGCTAGTCACGTCCTTATTCTAGGTCAAGGATGGCCATGTGTTTTCATGCTACCTGAAGAAATTTTCCTCTATTGATGGAATTTCTCCTTTTTGGCCTCATTGTCTCATGTTATCCAGAACTGGCTACAGAAATGTCAGCAAACCCTGGGAGGCTCTTACAGGTAACTGGCTGAACATGCACATTATGACAACCTAGCAGGAGCTGAAGGCCTAGTGCAGTGTCCAGGCATGGATGGAAACAGGTGTAAGAATTAAGGTAAGCATCATCATTTGGAATACTGGTTGGTGGTAGTGTGCTACAAAAGTTCCTGTCCACAGGCAGAAAAAAGCATGACTTGGACATGATGATAAAGACAACTTCTGAAGATGCAAGCATCCAACACACATCTAACATTGCTTGCATTAATGCCCACAGAGTGGGTGAAACATCCTACTCAACCACCCATCAGACCCTATGTTATAATGGCATAGGGCCCCTTTTTATTCACTTGGTGAGCCATCACCTCAAGTTAACAGTTTGTAGAGCCAATGGTTCAGCAGTTGGAGAACTGATTTTGAGTAAAACTGCTAGTACTCCCTCTGCGACACTACAAGGTGTGCAGTGCCATGGGGCACATCATGAGGGGATAAAAAGTGTACACCATGCCAGTGCCTGCCACTCCTATGACAACCTCAGTGATGAGCTGTGCCTCAAACTAATCTGCTACCCATCAACAGAAGCCAATAGCTGTCCCTCTGCACCGTTGGCCTTAAAGGCTGCATGCTGACAGTCTGAGGTGTGTGCAAACTCACAGCACGGCATATCAGAAGATCTTCAATGTGTGCAAGTCCTCTGTACCTGCTGCTGCTGACCTTCCGAGAGGCAGAGAACAACAGCATGGTCCCATGGAATGTTCATCCCTGTCTCCTAGAACTGATGCTCTACAGCAGAAAGGCAGTAATCAGTCAGTCAGTTGCAGTCAGGCAAAAATCTATATAGCTACCCCAAAACAATGTGGCCAGAACTGCTTTTTTTTTTTCCTCCTGTTTCCAGATATACTTAGCCTCAGAGATGATGATAGATATGACTCTGGAAAAGGCCTTGCTCCTTATCCAGGTCCTCACCAGAAGAAAATCCAGCGGCCCACACAAATAGGATTCCTGACAAAAAGAAAATAGGAAAAGATGATGGGAGTCATACAAGGCCTGGGTGGGCGCATCCAGGCAATGCAACGTTAGCAGATATGTTCAAGCTCTTCTCTGCTCCTCTGCAGGAATCTCCATCCAAAATGGCCATATTTGGTTCAGGGCACTAGACCCAAGAGGACCATTCTGGTCACCAGGAGCTGGAGGCAGGCTAGCGTTGAGTAGTTCTCTGCTACATGTGATACTTCCGCTTTGCAACCCCTCAGGGCTCTAAAAGGACAGCTTTACCGAGATGCACTGGCGCACTTGAACACAGCACCAACATGGAGCAGAGTTAAATACCTTCTGGCTTCAGGGCTGAGTGGTCAAGCAGCCATGAAAACTGTGAGCAAGGAAACTGGCTATTATAATCTGCTTCTACAGTACTCTGGCACACAAGTCCTTAGCTATACCAGCTGCAAACAGGCTTACACAAAAAATACACCAAGTTGTATAGACAGTTTCTTTGCTCAGTGGAAACAGCATGGCAAGACCACTGATACTGGCTAACTTCATGGGCCACAGAACAGCAATCCCAGGCTGCCAACAGCCCCATCCCCTCTGAACTGCTACCAGGATCTGCATTACTCCTCTGTGCAGCTACCAGGAGCCATAGCTCAGCTGAATAGAATTGAAATAACTAATCACACAATCTCAGGTAATAATGGTAAGCCTCAAGTTCTATGATTGCAAGCATCTAGCATAAGTACAGATGATAAATGTCCCGTGGAGCTACTGCTCAAAGGCCAAATTCAGTTTTTATCAGAAAGGACTGGCTCCTTAAAAATCTGTTCTTTTGAAGTCCAACAGAGGTCAGAACTGCCTGGTGTCTCGGTGTGCTGCGATGAAAGGAGTGTAATCTCCCTTAAGGGGGGTGAATAGGAACAATTGGCTTCACTATTAACAGCATATCTGACTGTCACTATATCTGTGACATTTTTGTTTTCAAACTTCTCTTAATGGCCGCAAGAGTTGGGTACTGCAGAAGTGCTGTATTGACCTGAAGTGCTTGGCTTTGTGGGCATCTTACTACAGTGCAGTGACCAAAGCACAGCAGTCACTCCTTGTCACAAGGAAGTCATGGAATCATAGGATAGTTCAGGTTAGGAGGGACCTCAAAAGGCTCTAGTCCAACCTCCTGCTCAAAACAGGGTCAGTTGTGAGATCATACCAGGTTGCTCAGGGCTTTAACCAGTTGGGTGTTGAAAATATCGAAGGATGGATATATGGCAACCGCACAGCATCTCTGGGCAACCTGTCCCATTGCTTTCCTGTCCTCAGTCAATTTCTGCAGAAGTATGCTCTGCAGGATCTTTGAGACCAAATTTCTGAGAAAGCCCCCTTTGGCTGGACAGACTACAGCGCCCATGTGCCTTCCTTCACAAGGTCATGGAGAGACGTGCGGAAAGGCTACTAAACCCTCACACCTCACATATCTCTTCAAAACCCTGGTCAATATCAAGACAGGGTGCCCGGCCTCCTCATCAACTGCTCTGCCAACATCCCTACACAGCATCAAGATGCTCACCAGATCACTATCCCCACCAAACCCATGAGGGACTACAAACACTGTAAATATGTAAAAGGTGAGTGTCAGGAGGATGGAGCCAGGCTCTTCTTGGTGACATCCAATGATAGAACAAGAGGCAATGGGTGCAAGCTGGAACACAGGAGGTTCCGCATAAATATGAAAAAAAACTTCATGGTGAGGGTGACAGAGTGCTGGAACAGTCTTCCCAGGGAAGTTGTGGAGTATCCTTCTCTGGAGATTTTTAAAACCTGCCTGGACGCGTTCCTGTGTGACCTGATCTAGGTAATCCTGCTCCAGTGCGGGGATTGGACTAGATGATCTTTCGAGGTCCCTTCTAATCCCTAACATTCTGTGATAACTAGACACAGTACTTGTTCCACCACACTGTTCTGAACAAAGCACAATCAGTGTGGACCACTGTCTTTATTGTACTTACTCTTCTTCCCTAGCTCTCCCTTCCCCTCTCAGTAGCAGTGTCCTCCAAAGTGCCCCTTCCTCAGATATCAACAGCTAAACCATGACAACAGGGTTGCCAAGCAACACAAATCTTCCAAGCAACCAATCATGGCAGTTCATAGCAACCCATCGTAGATCAACCTGAAAGCCAGTGGGCTTGCCACCACTTTGTCTCTCAGCAGCTCCTCCATCCATAGCTAGGATCTACTCAGGTCCATCCTCTTCCCTCATTGACCAAGAGCACCAGCCCATGCACTCATGGCATCATGGCATGTACAATTTCATATCCACTGAACAGTCCACCCATCAAACTGTCCACCCACTCCAACTTTAAGAAAAGGATCTTGTGGGGGACCGTGTCAAAGGCTTTGGAGAAGTCCAGATAGATGACATCCGTAGCTCTTCCCTTGTCCACTGATGCAGTCACATCATCGCAGAAAGCCACTAAGTTGGTCAGGCAGGACTCGCCCCTAGTAAAGCCATGCTGACTGTCTTGAATCACCTCCCTGTCCTCCATGTGCCTTAGCATATCTTCTAGGAGAATCTGTTCCATGATCTTCCCAGGCACAGAGGTGAAGCTGACAGGTTGGTAGTTCCCGGGGTCTTCCTTTCTATCCTTTTTAAAAATGGGTGTGATGTTTCCTTTCTTCCAGTCAGGAGGGACTTCACCTGACTGCCATGACTTTTCAAATATTATAGAGAGTGGCCTGGCCACTGCATCAGCCAATTCCCTCAGGATGCTGGGATGCATCTCATCAGGTCCCATGGACTTGTTTGTGTTGAGGTCATGTCATAGCCAAGCAGAAAATACACCCACAACTAATCAACACATACTCACTGTGCACACACAAGCCCAAAGGTCAAGAAAGTCCAACCAGGAGCAGCCTTCCTACAGGCACCAATCACTTCCCTGTCTTGCATGGATCACCAGTCTTCTGTCTTATCCCTTGCCTCTTCCTCTGAGCCTTGATGGTCACACACTGCAGGTGGTCAGGACACTGCTCCACATCATCCACACAGAGCTCTCCCATCTCTAGGTAGCATGCTGACCAGCCTGGTCTGCATGCATGCAGAATACTGATGAGGGCAACTTGGTATAGCAGCCATATCTGCAACACAGACCTTACACCTACATACCCACCCCTACCTCCAGCTATCTCCCATTCCCTTCCCAGCCTCTCCATATCCTGACAGCTGCTGCAGGCTGTCCTTCTATCTCCAGAGCCAGGGCTGAAACCTGAGGAAGAGGCTTATCACTGCCATCAGCCTAGCCCCATCTCTTTGTCCTTCCCATAAGGAAGGACATACCAAGGGTCAGCTTCCCCATATCAGAGCCAAAACAAATGACCCAAGCACCTACCACCTGCCTCATGTTTGCCTTCTCCTCAGTAGGGCTGTTGAAATACACAGAGTAATTCCTCCAGCCTCACCCTAATCTTTCAAAAAGCAGCAAAATATTTTTAATCTGCCTTTGGAAACACACCTGGTCCTTGCAGACCCTCAGCAGATGCAATGGCATGATCATCCTGGAGAGGAGGGTCGTTCAACCAAAAACCCTAGGCCACAAGGTAGGCAGACCCCAGTTTCTCTTGGGTACTTTGGAACAAGCACCCCAGGAGAAGTAAACCACAATGGCAGGAGACAAACACACAGCAGCAAGGTGCGCAAGTGACTATTTGCTGCAGCCTCTCCCTGCTCTTTCTTACATCTGTCTCTTCTACTTTTAAGGAGGCAGTCACAGCACCTCCTGGGACTAGAACTAGTGAATCCCAAACACTAAATCCCTTATCTCACCATCACTTCGGTTCCTATACAATGGAGCTGGAGACAGAAGGTCTTGTCTGTGCTTCCCTGTCCCAGAGTTTTTTAGCAAATACTATGAGCAAGTGGGAGGCAGTAAACTCTTGGAAGTCATTCATTGCACTCAGGAAAAACTGGGGGCTTGGTCCTTTTGCCTGAAATCAGCTGAGTTTGGAGGAGGTGGAGATCTTAGGGCAAGCCAAGTGCTATCTGTACTCAACACAGCCTGAGAAAGAAGCTCCTCAGGCTACATTGGGCAATTTTAGATACCACCCTAGGAGAAGACTAAGTTCAGGGGCTCGCATGTTGGTGTCATCTGTCTGGTATGGGTGGCATACAAGGGCAGCCCAGATAGCTAAAGGACATTTAAACACACTGTTTTTACCGTGCACATCACCATTAGGGGCTGGGAGCACCCCCATGGTTTGCTCCAAGTTGACTGTCTAAGGACAAAAGGCTTAGAGGAAGGCTCTGTCTTGTTCAAGGCCACAAGCTCTTAGCACCAGGCACAGTTCTAAAAGGAGCATTTCAGGAAGGCCACAGCTGAACCATCTACTCTTGGAGTCATTTGCATTTTACTTCATGTCACATCACATATAGCCCAAGTTCCAGGCCCCATTAGGAAGATAAAGATCTCCCAGTCATGAGCATTGAGCAGCATCTGTACAACCAGGGAAGGCAATGAGGAAATGCGGTTGCAAAAAGACCTGTTCCTTACCCCCAGACATGAGTAATGAAAGCAAAGGTGTTTCAACCTAATCAAAGACCTGCTTTTTGCCAATGCATGTTGCCTTGTGTCCTCACTGAGGGACTTGGGGAAGGGCCTTGGCCCTCAGATTGAGCGCTAGGCTTGACATGGCATGAATACGCTGCTCCATGGTATAGTACACTGACATTAAAAAAATCCTAATTCTGACATATAATGATGCTAATGTGGCACGGCCCTGCCATTAATCAGTCCAACTGCAGTAGCCTGCTGATATGAACTCTGGATTTGGTCTGTCCAGACCCAGCTTATGTATTTCCACTTCCATCTCCATTGACTGTCCAGACATGCCCTTATACAGATTCACTTTAACCAAAGCAGACTGAAAGGGTTCACATTAAGTAAATCAGTTCCTCCACATAAAGGGTCTGCGTAGACTTAATTAAATTGATAACTGGGCCAACCTGGATTAAACTAGTGCAAATTTGGGTATAGATAAGGTTTTCTTTTTCTTATTAAAATAATTAACTAATCCAAGTGTTGATTGGCATTAACTGCCTGGTAACAAATGTGAATCCTCAGTTCAGTCTTCTAGTGTCTGTGTCTCCATCTGGCCTCAAACATAACACAGGGAAGATTTGACCACACTCCTGATCCTGCCCTCAGAATTCATATTTAGAGGGTTCTTACCTGAACCCCAAAGGACCCAGTAAGATTGCTGCCTTTTCCATAAAAATAATTTTATGGAAGCGTCTCTACAACCATTCCTTACAGAGGAATTAGAGCAAGCCTCACTCTTACAGAGAAGCTATAATTCTTGAAGAAGCAGCAGTTAACCAGATCATTCTGTTCCAACATCTCATCTGTGGGGCCTGTATAGGGATGATGGTATTATCCTATTTTTCCTTCTCAGCTAGTTAATAGGAAATCCCCTTTCAAAGGCAATTTCCATTTTAAATCACCCACATTAAGAGAGACATGTTTAATACCAATAAATCCGCTTTCTTAAAAAAGGGAAGCCAGGCTCATCAGCTGACTAAGTCCTCTCCCCCCACCCCCATTCCTGCCTTGCAATCTGTAGATCTTACAGAAGGGTGATCTAAGACGGCTGTAGTTAGCTAGCTACACTTCAGAGTACTAAGCTGCTCCTTGCTTTGTATTCACTCCGTGACAAACCAAGGTCACAGGGACACAAAAAGCTAAAAGACTTTTCTCGCTGTAAGGGAGAGGTAGTCTCAGCCAGAGATGCTCAGAGGCTGGGTTTCTACACACCTCCTGTGGGAGCCTCTCCCTACGCAAGTCTCCCACTACAAGTCAGTGTGGGCTGAGTGCTATCTAAAAGCGCTGCAGGTGAAATTATTTTCCATCCTCAAATCTTGTGGTAGCACACCTAGGAGAACCAGCCACTGATCCCACTTCCAGAGGGATCCCTGTGCACAAAACACATGCCCTGAGGGCTCCTCCTCTGCTGTGGGGACCCTATGCCATACTCGCCATCACCACTTCTCTCCAGAGGGATTTCTAGCCTCATCACTCTCACAGTTTTACCACACCTTTGGCAGGGAAGTGTGTGGCAGCCTTACCAAGGCTCTTGTGTGCCTAAAGCAGCAGCCAGCAACGTGGGCAATGCTAAGGCAATTCTCCATCAGACACCAGAGGAGGGTGACCGCCAAAGGACACCAAGGTCAAAACTGCACCAGGGCAGTGGCACAGGTATCTCGCTTGTCTAACAGGAAGACACACAGCTGACTAAGGGGGAAGGATGGGGAGCTCTGAAACCTGAATAAACTCCCTCCTGCTTCCCATTCCTGACAAGGATCAGGAGCAAAAACTACAAAGTAAGATAAGGCTTAGAGGGGGAAAAAAAACCCAAAGTACAGCAGAAAACCTTGGCCTGGCCACCCTTAGTGCTGCCAAGAACAGATCCAAAGTCACCCATGTGACATTCCCCTGCCTCATCACACAGCTCCAGTAGTCAGACCGTCTGCTGGCAAGTACAACGCTGTGTCGCTGCAATGGTGTCTCCTGGGAGAGAATGGCCAGCTCCCTTTATTGAGCTGAGATCATGGTACAGCAGTAGGAATCATGAAAACTACTTTGAATCTTCTATCTGAAGCACATGTTGGAGATAGAGTAATAATTCATCATATATTTTTCCAGTTGAAAGTCTGAATATCTTACCTGGCAAAATAATTCTTTTTTGTTTGACAGCCAATGGGTTCATTTGCTCTAGACACATCCCTGTTTTCCCACCAAGTGTGCATGCTCTGGCTCTGCAAGGTAAGTATAGTTATCCATATGCAGAAACAGCATGGCCATCAGCAAGTACATACCTGTGTACCTATATAAGATAGGGCCTGTCAGAGTGGGGGACTGACCCAGTAACTTTCATTGGTGTCCCAACCCTGCAGCAGAACCCTTACAACCAGATCCTTCTTGTCCAGGAGCACTGCTTGGACAAAGGCTGTTAACAGAGAAGCATTTCAAAAAGCAGCTACTTTAAGGAGCATAAAGGTAAGAACACAGGAGTCTTATTTGTGCTTTACCGTTCAAAGAACCTTGGCCTCATTTTGCTGCACGAGTCCATGGCTGACTGGGCGTCACTCAGCAGCAAGGACAGCTCTTCCACTGTGGGAAACCGCCCTGCATTTGCTGGAGCAGGAAGCCATCCTCCTCCTCCCTCGCAGCACTCTTTCCAGTCTAGATAGCATGGATAATTATATCTGTTTCCATGATCTGCTTAACCAGAGTGGTATTTCTTAAATTCTATAAACACAGACAAGAGCACTTTCCCTTCAATCTTGTACATATTTTTCACCTGATACTAAGATCCATTTCTTGATCTGAGAGTGAATAAACCTTAACAAAATAATTTAATCCTGTAGTCAATGGGGAGAAAGAAGAAGAGGAAAAACATGAGTTGGGGGAGCTTCGTAGCTTATTGCTCTGCAACTTGTCATAATAAGTCATAGCAGTTATGTTACATTACAATACAAGACCTATGACATGTGGACCAGGGTAAAGCAGACAAAGATTTATATTACATTTATGCAACCACTTGTTCTAAATACTGCTGCTAGGAAAAAATAAGTTAAGGGAAATAACAGGGGGAGGGAGATAATAATCCTCATTTTCTGTTATTCTGAGATCATTTTAACCTGTTCAGCAGACAAAACATGTTGCCTGATCAAAACCTTTTTGCTTTAAAAAAGATGAATTAGTAACCTAAGTAACTTCGGCCATGCCCCAGGGTGGAGTTAGGTGCGTGTTAGAATGTTCCTATCTGTCTGTATCTGCACTGAACTGTTAAGCAGATGCTCACTGAGGAGAAAATAGACTGCAATAAACTGGCACTGACACAGATCTGAATCGCTGGAACTGCCATAGAGATAAAATTCATTTCAGAAATGTGGTTTCCATTTCCATTTTCTTTTAACAAAAAGTTATCAAAAACATTAAAAATACCTGCTATTTCAAACAGCATACTATACTCATAAGTAAAAGAAGGAACAGAGACTTCATTTTATTGATGTAAAATCTGAACACGTTAGACCTCATGGAAGAGCCACATTAAAGTCCTTTTCTTAGCAAGGGACAGATCCTGTCCTTGTCTCCACAGGTGACCAACACTCAAGGTCTGGTCCATTTTAGAAGCCATAGTCAAAGTATGGGACCCTGCCATGGACCCCAACAGGGGAAGTACACATGGGAAAGAGAGTGTACAGTTCAACACACCTAAGTGAAGATCTCTGCACTATGCTGATAGTGAACTGGCCTTCCTTCCCTCAGTGACTCTGTTCTTTGGTCTTACTCTCAGCACTATCCCAGCTTCTATACAACATGAGCCAATATGCTCTAGCCACTTCAGCACTGCTCTTCCCAGAGTGGCAAGACCCTAAAGCAGTCTATTCTTTGATCCTGGTGCAAATCCCTCAGAGTTCTGCCCAGGCTGCTTCAACAGCATGCAATGAGCAGTCCAGACAAAGCCCCAAAATTACATATATAAATCAATTTCTCCTATCATGATCCTGAGAAGAGCAATTATTCTGCCAAATTAACTTGCCTCCAAATCAAGCCTTTGGTCTTGCATTCTAGGAAGATTTAAGAGTATGAATCTGAAGTACCCTTAGTACTTGGATGAGATCAGAAGCAGGAGTGGAAAGCCATAATGGAGAGCTATATGCTCCCGCATCCCCTCCAGTAACCTCTGTAAGTCAGGCTGACAGCTCCAGAGCTGATGGTTAGTTGTCACATCAGCTTTCTAGAGATATGTAAAACCTGGGCAGACCCAGTACACTACATGCCTGCCATTATGTACTAAAGAGAAAAATTGCCATGCTAGCCTAATTGGTGAGCAGCTCTTCTTTAACAATGTGAATGAAGATCACCATGGATACTGTAGGTTGCTGCATACTTTCAACTCTAAACTAAAACAAGAAAAATCTGAGAAGAGTTTTACATTCCATTTTTCCTGGCTATGATCCCCCCACACTCTGCCTTGCATATTTCTTCTGGAAACATTTAGCATCACAGTATTGCGAGTCCCATCTCTTTGTGCCTCCTTGTACTCACTATTGCAAGGTGAGTGAGGCACCTTGCACCACCCTGTTCTGGGAGAAACATGATCAAAGTTGGAATATCATCCTTATTGCTGCAGAAAGTTTTCAGGTCACTAGGATAAAAGGATAGCAATCCAGAATTATCAAGAACATCAAGATTACCCAAAAATTAGTAGGAGACTCATAGCTACACTGAGGTTTTGGTCTCCAGGAAGAAGCTAAGCATCCACTTCCTTTTAGCCACATTTTGGTACATGAACATTCTTGCACTGACTTAAGGAAAGCCAAAGAAGTACCAGTGCTGTTTCCAATAATGCCTTGAAAAATACCAGCGATGAAGAAAAGGAAAGTGCAGCATTTTGGAGAGGTTTCCAAGACAAGAACCAAGCATCTTGCAAGACCTCTACTTCCCTTCAGGCTCTCAGGGAGCAGAAGGGGCAGACTGATCCACAAGAAAAAAACGAGAGAAGATGGGGATTGTAGGACCATACTGTCACCAACATAGGCACAGCCTTACAGCACCCAAGCAAGGCCAGTAAAACGATCATCCAACAACCACAAGTCTAGCCCAAGGTCAGTCCAGGAAGCCCTACCAGATTCAATAAAGCTGAGAGCAGACCTGCTCGTTACACAGCTCAGGCACAGAGCAAGGCTGAGGCTATATACCTCTCCCAGGCCAAGGAGCAGAATGCGTATGTGGCTGGAGGTCCCAGGTGAGGCTGCTCAGGGCAATTACAGCCCATCAGGGCAGCTGGAGCTTGACAGCAACTTGCTTTGGGCACTTGGCAATACTTAGCATCTCCATTTCCCATGTATGGGCCATGAGTCAGCTTCCATGGCTGCTGCTCCGAGTTTTTCACCTAGCAACAAGAGAGACGGTTGGATGGGGGGGTGTTAGGAGATACATTAAAGCAAAATGAGATGAGAAAGACAGAACCAAAGATGAGAAAACCAGAACCAAATTGTCAGGGAGATTAAGGGATGGGTGTGGTGCCTGAAGCTATCTGAGTTTCTAAAGGAAAAAAGTTAGCAGGTAGCAGAGTCCCTTTCGCAGTTAAGCCTTCTTGGGAAAGCACCACAACCTCTCATGGGGTGAGGGACACATGCAGCTCTCTCTGGAGCCACCTGCATGTTGGTGGCCTCCTGTGCTTTGACCTGAGTGTCAGAAGCTCGGCACTAGCTCAGCTGTGACCAAAAGGCTTTGTCTTTTGCAGTGCATGAGCTTACCCCAACCTTGCTTCTCACCAAGTGGCACAAAGTGCTCTGTGAAATGGTAGCCACAAGGCAGCCCTCACCATGCCCTCTGAGGTATGGCAAGTGAGCACCACCATAGCTGATTTTCAGCTGGTTGAACTGAAGTCATTGGGAGGACTGGAAGGTGTGACACTAGATGCTGCTCAGGGGATAATCCCCATCAGGGGCCAGAGCCCTGTCCCCTCTCCCAGGACATGCCACGCTGCACCTACTGCTGCTGGTGGCAGGCTTAGGATCAGGGAGAACAGCCAGGCTGCCCCACCACCTCTTCCCAGAGGAGAGGATGCTCTCAGAGACTTGAGGGTCAGCACTAGGGAAGGCTGTGCCTCCTCAAGCTCTAAAAAAAGGACTTTGTTCCCGCTCGGCATTTTTTTCCCATCTGGGCTAAATCCAGTCTTAGAAAGAGATAACTCTATCTCCAGGGAAACAGGTTTTCTGTGCTCACAGGGACTCAGGCAGCTCCCCCTCTCCTTTTGCCATGGGGGTCACTCAGCAGCAAGGCTGAGGCATGCAGGCATCATGGGGCATCAGGCTCATGGGGCTACCCCAGGCCAGGAGCAGTGAGAGCACAGCCCTGGAACCAGGGCCACCACAGGATGTTCATGAGCCTGCCCAGCCCTGGAGAGCTCACACGAGAGTGATTACAGAGATCGACCATGCTCAGAAGTCTCTCATTACTGAGACTGACTCGTGCAGTCTGCTTTGAATCTTCTTCTTTTGTGCCCAAAATAGCTTCATGTTCTCAGCATCCGTTTTCTTTGCAAACTCACTCACTGCCCTCCCTCCCACCACAGAAAGCCAGACGTGTCCTGCTCACAGAAGTCCTCCCCAGCTGTGCTACACCACCCCTGTCTCCTCCACACAATCCCCCTCCATCCTCTCCCCAGCTGAGCACTGGAAATCGATGGGATGCTTTGGGCAAGCTGTAGAGCCAAAACTGCTCAGAGGGAGAGGGGGTAACATGACAACAAGCTGAGATCATTGCAGAGCCCCACAGGTCCCTTTCCCCTTTTCCAGCTTGCTCAGGCCAGTCACCATCTCCTCCCTTTGCTTGTCCAACCTCTGGGGAAGCAATTCATGTCATGGTAGAGGAAGGTTTCATCCAGCAGTCTCTGTTTTTTCTACCTCTAGGCTCAACCCTCAAATCTGAGTTTCAGGGAAATTCTCACTGCTACATTCTGGAGTGGTTCTTCATTCCCAAAATCCAACCTCAATTTGAGAGAGCAGCCCTCTGCATTAGCATCTGAGCTAGAAAGGAAACAAAATGGCAGGGGTCTTCTGGGCTACAGTCCCCCACCCATGGGTGGCCATGAGACCTCTCTTATGGTTGTCATCTCAGGTAACCCAGCTCTTCCCTGCTTTGGCAGCCAATTCCCAAATCTGTGACCACTGCTCCCAGATACCTCCTCCTTGCTCAGAGGCAGAGACATCCAGTGCACCCTACATTGTGCTGTACGGGAGTTATACCCAGGGTTCCACACAGCCCTGCCAGTAGGTCTGCCCTGCAGGGACACCAGTCAAAGCAGAGCACACACCAGCAGTGGACACGCTGCCTTCATGCACTCTGGACTTTTTGGCACAGCACAGTGCAGAAGCCCAGCTCTGACAAAATGCCCACACAGAGTTCGTTGCAGGATCTATGCCTTATCTTGCCTCAGCATCTGAAAGCAGACTTTGGCTAAGTCCTACATGCTGCTATTTAAAGTAAGCCAATTTGTATTCATTCTGCTTGCTACATTCACCAGTTGTTCTGAATTGTGTTTGAAACTGAAGGGAAGAGGAAATGTATAACAAGAAAAAATTATACACTGGTAAATTTTGTTCTAATCCCTTCTCCTCCCATTATTGCTTCCCCTTTTTTGGGTTTCTTTTTTGTTTTCTGTGTTTTATGTATTATTAGCTTTAGCATAATTTTGACTGAGAAAATATGTAGCTGATAGGATGGACTAATTACACTACCTAGAAGAATTAATTACACCATCTGTGACTGACAGTGGAGCCTGACTCGTCGCTTCCTGGTAGATGGAGCTACAACACCAGCTGCCCCAAATCCTTCCCTGTAGAAGGCAAAAGAGGAATTACTGTAGAAAGCATCATTTAAAAGCCATTGCTTCTCTTTTTTGAGCATTTTAACATCATTGAGTGACCTAGCCTGACTGGTCAAATCAGGAACAAGGCTCATCTGCCCTTTCTTGTGCTCTACAAAGGAAATATTTCTATACCTATCCTGGCCCTCTGTTGCTGGTGATCAGCTGGCTCAGTTAACCATAGAAACTAAAATGGACCAGGGACAATTTGCAAGGCAAGTGGCACAATGTGGCTCACATCTCTATAGCTACCTCCTCTTTTACCCCTTCACACCTCCCGGAACCAGTCCCTGGACAAAGCTGCCCCTGAGCTGGAGCCAGGCTTTGTCTATGAGTTGGCACAGGCTAGAGGCTGTGCTAATAATGTCCTGGTCAGAATGATCACAGGTCAGCCAGGGCCCTGGCCCTGCCCAGTCTGCTCACAGAAAATCCAAGTATCAGCATTTGCTGTTGTTCCCCTACTCCATCAGAAGTGGGAGGGCAAGCTGCTCTCCCAGTACTTTCTGCAGATGGACAAGAAACAAAGATACCTTGGGGGAAACAGGGTTGGAGGCAGTGAGGTTTTGACTCTCTGGACAGACTGCATCTCTTATAGGTTCACCCACCAAGTTCTGCCACCCTACTGCTGGCAGCCCTGAAAGGATGGTGGCAGCTTTGGTCTCTGCAACCAGCTGAAAACCTGTCCTGGTTTCGGCCCTAGCTTACAATGGACCTGCTGAAGATTGTCATGGCTGAATGTGGATGATGGAAGATCTGTTCAGATGCACAGCCTTGAATGTGCATTTTCAGCTAAGGGAGGGGAGTGGTGCTCACATGGGTCAGGAAATTTTAAATAGTCATGCTTTATGGTAGCTGTTCCTTTTTGCCTGCCCTTTTTGCCTCCAGCTCTGCTGCAGTTCTTTTCCTCCCACTCCGCTTTAAGCCCACTCAACTTACACAGGATAAGCTGTTGTAGTTTTGATGTCAGAGCCTCTTGGCTGCGTAAACACATCAATAACTAAAATTCAGGACCCTGACCATGCATTTGTGTGTATACTCCCTTGATATTGTTTGTTAGGTGCACATCACATGGACAAAAAAAAATGGACTCCCTAGCCCTTGATCCCTAGTTTTGACCAGGGATCTAGTTTCTCTCTGTGCTGAACAACTCAGTGCAGTGATCCTTAGCCTGAGAAACCTGAATTCTTCTCTAGGTAACCAGGGAAGAACTCAAGGCATCCATTGAGACCTGATGTTGGCCTGATGACCAGTTTTTGCCCCAGGTCTTAAGCAGCATCCAAACAATATTTTTGTTAAGCCAAACAGGGACTGGGAATTCCCAGGTGCTCAGAAGGGAGGCAAGCTTTATTTTGGACCTGATACTGGGAAAGGCCGAGGATGGTGACAAGGGACTGTCAGTGCACAGAGATACTCTGGCCTCATTCTGTAGGCGGGGTGCTAAGAAAAGCCCACAACTCTCTAAAAGGCTTTTTTTATATAAAGAAATTCCTTGGTGGGGGCTGGAGTACCAAAGTACTAGTCCTGCACTGCCAGAGCAAGGACTCATAGCAAGTCTGGCTCATAGCAAATATTTGTAAAGATGCATTCAATATGGGAGAAGCTTCTTGAAATCCTCCACTTCTGGAAAGGAGAGAAGCTATGGAGAGCAACAAATTTTGGTGTTTTTTCTTCCCTCCTCCCCAAGTAATCCTTGGGCCTCTCATTCTCGTCAAAAGGAATCGTCCACCTCCAACTTGGGAAGTGCTTTTCTCTGCAGCCTATAGCCACCCCCAGCTCCAAGGATATGACACCAGTTTCTCCTGAAATGACCATTTTCTGCATCTTGCCAAGTTCTGTATATGAGGGTAAAGGGTAGAAGAAAAGTGGGCTGTAGCAGAGCAGCAGAGAAGAAAGGAGACGCGGTGGTGAAGGAAAAGGAACAATAAGCCAGAGAGGGTCTAAGGAAAGTGTGTCTATATGAAGTCAAAGGACATCTGATGAAGGGGAACGGTCATTGTGGAACAATAGGAAAGATTTGGGGAACAACAACGGTGATATAATGAGAGAGGAAAAGAGGACCAGATGCATGGAGAAAAGACGGGGAGACACTACCCTGCTGTTTGCAATACTGGAAATAGTGATGGGGTGAAGGATTTGGATCTGGTACAGTATATTCATGCACACATTTTTCAAGAAGCTGTTCCTGCATTTTCAGCTGGGTATTTCTGTGACCTTGAAATGTCACTTTATTTCTTTATGCCATAGCTTACTTACCTGTCACTTGGAGGTAGTGATAATATTTCCATCACAAGAGCATGGGTACGCTTAAAGAAGAAGATTCAAGATCACAAACAGAAGTGAAAAATATTGTCACATTTAGTCAGATTTCACACGCATATAGATGTGCTCAGATACCACGCATACCAATAACTACATGTATGTAGACAGAAATATATGTATCCCTTTTTTATTTATTTAGGCCAAGCTGACATTTCATGGTTGCCTAGTTACCAGAGAACAATAATGAGAATCTGTTTAGTATATATTGCATGAAGAAGGGAAGGGAGAAGGCAGCTGGATATCATGTCAGACACGACCACTTGTCAGGTAGCTTAGCCCTTTTGGTGGAAAACACGGAGAAAGGCAAAAGAGATCAAAGCCGAAAGGAGTTCAGACAGGGAAGCAATGAGCTGGGTTGTGTAGTGTGGTGCGTGTAGATCTTGGTGTTCCCATGGCACCTCCATGAGCGTGAATCAAAGCTCAGGTCATCAGGAGTCACTAAGTGTTCATTAGTTTCATGACACACTCCAGATCTCAAGTTAAACAGACATTAGGAACATCCTAAGTGGTTAAAAAATCTGCCTCTCTTTATACCAGACCCCCACCCTCCTCATCCCCATCCACAACAACACTGGCACCCTTGCTTCAAAACAAATGTCTTTGCTAACCATAAAGAAGAAGGAGGT
>VZZY01019908.1:0-45947 GCA_013400335.1 Eurystomus gularis | reverse complement strand
ATGTCTCCATCCTCCTGAAGGGAGGAATGTAGCCTTGAAGCTTAGAACCTAGCTTAGCGAAGCATTACTCAGTTATCTTATAGCAGACATAACTAAAGCATCTCTCATCTATTTTAAAGTAGACGCAACTATAGGGCCTTTTGTGTAACTAACTACAAAAGATTGAGGGAGATGGAACATCTGCCTTATCAAGAACATAGTATGGGAAGAACTAGTTCGAGCCAGCTATGCAACCTGGAAGACGACCAAGACTCTAAGGAGACTGCACAGGACTTAGAGATGCGGGTCGACCACCAGAAGACCACCACCACAGTGCACTGCGCAGGTGCAAGAGGGAGGAGACCTGATTTCCATACGAAGCAGGACAGGTTATACATATGTATAGGCGTAATGGAAACTAATGAATATGTAACATTTTATTGTTTATAAGCAAGATGCAGAGCCATGCCGGTGTGCACGTTTTTGGAGGCACTAGCCCCATGCACCCACCGGTGAATAAACATACCTCCTCATAAACTCTCTGAGAGTTTTTGAGTTCATTTCCGTGCATCACTTCCACTGCAGCTACTAACCATTTCAAAATATGCTTGGCCTGATTTTGTAAACTCATGGAGGAGCTGTAAGCTTCAGGAACCCGTCTCATTGTTTCACTTCATGCTAAAGGTAGTCTGGGTAAATTTTTTTATGGAAAACAGCTTTTCCAGGTTGACATCTTGTGTTGCCAGCTCTCACACAAGCCTGGAAAGCTTAATGAGGGAGCTTGAATTTGTCCCAGGACACCATGAGAGTGGTTTATGGTTTAACATTCCCTTGGGAACAGATCTTCTCTGAAGGCACTTCTAACAGCAAACAAGGAGGTTAAGATAAAATTAAAGATATAGTGTATTTGCTACAATTCATATATTAAAAATAGAATTGCTAAGCTTAGAGATATGTATACAGCAATTAAAGAAAACTAGACTTTTGCTATAGTTAAGCTGCCAGAAGTTCACTCCCTGTTTCATCCAGCTAAAAAGATGCTAGAACACAGTCCTTGTATCAGGGATCCAAATTTCAGGCAAGACCCTTGTCCCGGGTATTGCTCAAACACATACTGGACATGTTACTTATCCTAAATACATAGTTCTTTCACAGCATTCCACTGAGAGTTGAGTCTTCTTCCCATTCTCTCCAGTCTCCAAGAACTCCCTATGACTCATAACATTAATATTTAATCAACGTATGTTAACATTTCTTCCAAATGATTATTGACTGTCCTAACTTTAGAGATGCTGTTGTTGTCCCTTGATCATATCTAGGAAACAGCTCCTGATGAGATAGTGAAAAAAAGCTCTCTGCTGATGAAGTTAAACACCAATGTTTAATTTGACTCTAAACAGCTGTTTGCATGTTCCTGAAGAAATATTGCTAAGACTGTCAGAGCATACGTCTGGTACTGGACCCAAAGGACCACCCAGCCCAGTGCTCTGCCTGCAACAGGAAACAGAAAAAGCTTAGGCAAAGACAGTGCAAATATACAATGATCCTTCTCCCACTGTATTCTCCCAGCAGCCAGGTATCTGCAGCTGAGTTTCCTGAGCCAAAGATCACATCTGCGTCAATGTGTTTAGTAGATCTTAATAGCTCTCCTTTTTTTTCCCATAAATGTGTCAAGATGCTTTTAGAACTATTTATAATTTTGCCCTTCACACCATCCAGTGAATTCCACAGTCTAAGCATGCACCAGATGAAAAAAATGCCTCTTTTTTGTTTTGACTGATAAATTTACAGGGGATTCCTACTTTTCATATTAAGAAAAAACAGTCATTCCATACCCACCTCTGTGATCCTCCTAGATCTCTGTCAAGTCCTACTCGGATATCTCTTTTCCAAGACCTAACACCCTACTAAATAAAGGGAGGGTTTGAAACTTGCTGCATTATGAGTTGAAACATTGAAAAATGTGCAGAAGTGTAGAAATTACATAGATGCAGTACGAAGTAGACATACATTATACAAGCATATTAATAATAGCTTGTGCAGTCCATTATCAGCTCTTGATGAAGACTGGACAGGGCAGCAAACAACCAGCCTTGGGGAGAACAGTGTGCTTGGGACAAACCATGCCTGTCCCACTATTGAAAGATGTTGTTACGTCAGAGCAATAAAAACAAACATTTGTTCATTAAAACTAGTTTCAGCTCAGCTAAACTGATCCCAGAATCAGCTGTGCTGCCACAGAGATCAGATGTCTGCTATATTTCTATCAAGCCCATTACAAAACTTGTTCCACATAAGGCTGAAACCCATTCAGAAAATGTGGCTCTGCCTGCCTGAAATATGATCTAAATTAGAGCGCCGGCAAATTTTAGATCAAGCTTAACTGAGCAGGTTTTTTAACTACTTTGAATTTTGGAGGTATATTCTCCAAGTCTGGGTTGGTTTTTTTTCCCGTACTCATGTACCCAGATAAGTACAAAATATTGCTTTTTAATCCCCTCTGCAGGACATAAGTCCTCTTACTGCCTCACCAACTACCTTCTGGGCTGTGCCATAAATCATGCTGGGAGTAAAGTGTATGACATCCAGGAGCTAAAGAAACTACAAAAGAAAGACAAAGGCCTGAAAATGTTCACTGGCAAATTATAACTCAACTTTATTCTGCAGCCTCTATACCCTCAAAGGTCGTGGCACCTAGAGCCAGATGCTTGCAAGAGAGATTGAAGTGACCCTTGACTATTATACTTAGCAAGACTAATTTACTCCATGTTCATCATGCAATCTGAAATCATCCAGTAATAACTATTCTAAAAAAGTCAACCACGTTTTCATATTTAATGTACATACTGCAGCTAAATAAAACCACTTTCGAGGGGTAAATAATTGCAGAGGAAGAGAAAAATTCAAGAGCGTAGGCTATGAAGATGCACTTTCAGCTGAAATGTTTTAAAAAGCGATTAGTTGAGGCAGAAAAGCAGGAAAACTGTTCTTATATGGCTAAATCAACACTAGAGGAGGGTTTCATACTAACTGTGGTAGATAATTAGAAAAAAACAAGGCAATACACATGAAGAAAGGGGTGGGAAGCAGGTTATGGTCCAAGAGATATACAAGGCAAGAGCAAGGAAAGTTGCCTCACCCTGGGTCTAGGGGCAAGTCCTTTAATCTCCTCTGTCAGACAGCTTTTCCATTTGAGGTGTGGGGGGAATCTTACAAATGGAGTACTGCGAGGATTAATAGTGCAATGAAGTTCAGGAAAGTAAATCCAGTACAGCCAGCCACAAGGAGTGAAAAAAAAAACAGGAGCTGGATTCCATAAAAGTCAGTACAAGGTCTTCACATTTTTTCCTCTGAAAATACCACTGAGTTTGAACTGCCGTTGGAGCACCCTATTCCCAGCTCCCCAGCATGTAACATTCACAGAGTCCTCAGCATTCCCCAAAGCAGATGGTGACTTTGGATCATCTCTGCAGCAACACTGGCCACTCAGCGATACAGAAAATCCAGCTCTTCCCCACAAGTGTCAGTGATTCTCTCTGCCCCATGCACCTCTTCATCTGCAAGACCAACAGTGAATTATTCGCTTCTCAGCCTCACCTCTCCTGCCGTTCTCCTGCCTCATAGGAGTTACTTCACACTCCTCCCCCTTACCCTTTGGCACATCTCAGCTGAGATTCTTCATCAATATCCCATCTCTACCACAACCTATGCATGAGCTGTGGTGAAACAAGGTGGAATAAGATAGGGTAAAACAACACAACCAAACCAGTGTTCAAGCCTTCCTGCTTACTTTCTTGCCCAGGAGAGAATCTCACTTCTTCCCTTTTCCAAGCCGTAGTACTACAATGTTAAAAGTGACTGAGGCAAAACGAAGTCAGCCCATTTTCCCAGAAAGTGACAAGGGAGGAGCACTGCATAGAACATCTACTCCCTCCACTATGCACCGATGGGCGGTCCACTGTACTTTCTCCCAGGTTAAAAACAACTTTCCAGTCTTTTTCAGAATCTATAAAAAAACCAGTAGCGACTTGCTCAGTGAAACAAGGGTCATGGCTGAGAGCCATGACCTGGCCAGAGATGTAAGGCAGCACAGGCCCACAACATAGCAAAATAGGATGAGGTGATGAGGGGACCGTTTCCAAACAGACCAGCCAGGTGGGCAGGCTAGGCAAAGCCAGGAAAGGGTGTGAAATAAGAAAACAATGCAAAGCTCCTGGATCACATAGGAAATGTTTCATTGGAGAGAACAAGAGAGTAAACCTGCAGGAAGGTGTTGCAATGGACAAAGACGATCTGAAGTAAAAATAAGGGCTTTTCTGGAAGTAGAATTGAGACAATTGTTATGCACAGGTCGCACACATTACGTCACCTGTAATGACACCACCTTGGGGTTCGTCCCCACAGAAATAGCCTGGCCTAGATTTGGCCAGCAGTGGGATGAGCAGCACAAGAGACGAAGCAGGAGCTTCTGCCACCAGAGACAGCTCTGGATGAGCATCTCCCTGAAAGACTGTAGCTGAAGATGCTGTCTGCCAGATGGCTCTGAATTCTTCCCAGAGCTTTAGAGTTTGTCATTATTTCCTCCTTTTTTAGGGCTATGGTGTCCTGCCTCATGCAAAATGAGGCTTCATCTGCTTTAAGCAGTAGTGAGGCAGACGGCTCAGAAAGCTCTCGGCATGAGAGATTGCCGTTTCTCTCCAGCATTTGCAGGTAGCAGTAACAGTGCTCACACCAAGGGCAGCTGCCACACACTGTTATTTCCAGTGGGGATGAAGCATGTTTCCCCAGGTAGTAAGAAATTTGCCCTGTGGAGAGCAGGCTGGATCAAGAAAACATTAAGTTCGGGGAAAGAGACTAGAAAGCATGGAGGGGTGGTTTGTAAAGCCAAAGCAGACTAGGACCATATCTGATCTTAGGTGAGGGGTCCATCACTCAACCACCATGACATGCAGGGGTCCAGAAGTGTTAAAAGGGAAGAAGAAAGTGGAGGAGATCAAGTGGGAAAAGGAGGATGTTGCGGGGCAGAAAAAACGGCAGATGAGATGGGAGAATGAAAGCTGGATAAATGCTGTTCTATCCCCCCTCCTTACTGAGCAAAAGCACTTTAAAAATAAGTCATTATTATTATGAACATAAAGAAATAATCCTAGTTTTGCTCTATCATCTGTCCATTTGGTTGAGAAATGTCAGATGCTTAGGGAAGGGAGGAGGAAAGGTTGACATCAGACAACACACATTTGTAAAATTGTATCTGCCAGTTTCCCAGCAGCTGTGATCTACAGTTAATATCAGAAGTGAATGTGAAAGGCTAGACAGAGGGGAGCTGCGGGTGGAGGAATTACAATTTTCAGTTCTCCCAAGCAATACTTGGCACTAGAGCTGGCACTTGATAACGAATTGACTCAGTCACTAACTCACATAGGCTCCCTCTCTAGTAATGGATTCCTCTCTCATTATCAAATTGACAGTAAAAATAAACACACTTGCACCCTCCCCCTCTTATGCTGCTGACACAGCCCTGATTGACGGACCTCACAAGTACATCAATGAAAGGAGAGGACAGTTGCTGTTATCAGCCGATTTGAACATCGGACGGAGCTAATAATAATCTCTTACATTTACACAGTGTCTTTCTATCTCAATCCAAAGCACCATAGAGAACAGAGAGCAGTCTAGCAAGCTCTGAATGGTTTGCAGTAAGTAATTTTGAGAAAGGGCTTTCATTCGAAACTTCTCTGCTCAGTTGCTCAAAGGAGCCATATTTTAAATTTATTCATTTTCTGCTAGCATTGACAGGGAACAATGCCCAGAGTTAACAGCCTAGAAAAGAGAACAACAGAAATCAGCCAGGCTTTGTTTTGTTTGCAAAGTGAACAAAGTCCCAAACAGTTCCTTTGGTTCTGAAGCACAACTGCAGGTACTTGTGCCTCGTCCTAGTGAGGAAGTACTCAGGCAAGCCTCAGGAAAAAACTGCAAAGACACGATGCCTGAGTTATCTGAGAACCAGAGAGAGAGAGAGGGAAGAAAGTATATTTTCTGCTTTTAAACAAATAATTAATCAGAACTTTTTGCAGCAAAGTGCAAGCCGTTGAAATTAACACTTCTGTGAGGAATTGTCATTACATCAGATCATAATGAAGAAAAGATTTTCATCATCTCAGAAGTATGTCTAGGCATACGCATACACAGCAGTAACACCAGAACGTTTTGCACAGAACATGCCCAGCAGTCTGCAACGGCAGATGTGGTTTTGTGCAGAAGCAAAGCCTCTATTTCCTGTCAAAGATTACACATTACAAAAACTTCAGCAAAGAACCATTATGCACATACTCCACAGTCTATGTCTGAAGACACTATTTTGAGCAAGAGCCGTATGTAAGTCTTCCAGCACACAGTGTTCTGCATGCATTATCCCACTTCACGTTACTCACTGCACATATCCTCCTGCCTGAACTGTCAGCTGCAATCTCACCAAAAAGGGCAATGGAGTTGAACCCATCCTCCTAGTCTTTAATACCAGGGAGTCCATTCGCCTTCCTCTGATTCAGTTTCTCTCCTGGGTGGGAGGGTTTCTGGCAAGGCCCCACATTTTCCACAGTAGCAGAATTTCCTGTAGAATACATTTTATACCATAGTATTTATTATTAAACTGCAGGACTGCATTATTCAGGGAAATAAATTTCTACTTTAAGGTTGTAAAGAAAGCTTAAAATACCAAACAGAGGTAATCTGACGCCACACTGTCCTCCTGAATCCATGGCCAGCATGGAAGCATCCTTTTTCATTCTCTTCCAGGGAGGTTTTATGCCTAAGCAAGCTCTGTGACTCTTCAGCACTTGGGAGAAAGGCATAAACCCTTCCCTTTTTCTTACTGTCATCTAATCCTAATAAACCCCAAAATATTAGTTCTATTAATTTAATCTTAATGGAGAAAACAGCTAAATTAACCTGGGAGTCCTTAGCCCCAGTACAGACAGTGGCTGATTTACCAAACTGCGAGTTACCATCATTTCTCTCATTGCCTTCCCCATTAGCTGGTTCAGCAGTGAACTGCAACCAGTGCAAAAACTCATTCCATGACAAAACCAGAAATGCTATGCAAAACAAATTCAATGAAGCCTCAATATTGCTGATGAAAGGGACACGCTATTAACCAGATTATTACCATTTGATATGCAAATACATTAATATTTTTTTTAATAATTCCTTTACAGATTGCACGTTCTGTAGGGAGATTTCCAGCAGCATTAAGACATAGTCAACAGACAAACTTGAGTTTTGTTTCTAGCAACTGGGTGGCAAGGCCATCTCAGACCTGGTTCCAGCAAAGAACCCAGCCTGGCCAGTTTTTCCCCAATCACTTCTCTCTTCTGCTTACCCAGCACACCCCATCTACTGGCATATGTTCTTCATCAGTGCTCTAGACTGGAGTTTGTGGACATCAGCTTGTGGAATTGAAGAAAAGGGCATCAGACTCAGATCAGCTAAACTGGCAGTAGTGAATAGTGTTAGGGGCTGGAGACTGCCAAAATCTCAGTTCCTTGGAGGCTGGAGATAGGATTTTCTGCATGGATTAAGGTCCTAGAGGAAGCAGAAAAAGTGAAAAGGTTTCTTTAGGAAGGGAAGAGTGGAGGAAGGAGATATGAGCCAATCCTCCCCTTTCAGTTCAAGCCATCAAGAACACATCTATACCTCCTGAATGCTCTGAGGCTGAGATGGAAAGCTGTCATTTTTCCTTCCCATCTAACTGTGGTACCATGTTTTGCACAAAAACCCATCTGTTGTTGATGTTCACTGTGCTCGGCAGTTCTCTGTTCCCCTCCACCACAAGCTGTTGCTGTAGGGTTCAGTTCTTCTCATCCCAAATCTCATTTACTTTCTGCAGCCAACAAGCTGTAGCTCTGAATGACTCCTAAAGAGAACAGAAGACATGCAGCTTCTGATCTTGCTGATGGAAGTATTTGCTTTGTAACCTTTATCTTTTTCTGCTAACATACAGGAATTCCTCTGTGTACAAAGACCCCTTTATTTTTGTACCCACCTGCCCCAGATTTTTGCTTTTCCAACCTCCTGCATTGCATTCAGCACATCCTGCCTCCTGGGCCAGGCCTTTCTGATAACATCAGGTGAACAGAATAGGAGCAGCTCTGTAATAGCAAATTAAGTTTATTTTCAGTCTATACTTGTCATGCCAGTGTGCAACAGAGAAGATTTAATTAGCCAGTGAAGCTCGCCTTTGGTATGTTTTCATGCATACAGTAAGAGTTTTGATGCATGACTTCAGGCTACTACAACAAACAAAGAAAACACACCATGAAATTAAGAAACATAATAATATACAAGAGAAGACACTTGGCTGCTCTTACATATTTCACTGAGAAATAGGCCACCACCAAACCTGGATCAAGCTGCCTAAATCTGGGGGCATATTTTAATTCAGCTCCAAATTCTGCACTACAGTCTCTGTTAAATGTAGGAAAGAAGTTAATCACATGTGAGATGACTGTACAGGACCCTGTGCAGAAATGAGGAGACAAAAGAAAGCATAGGTGACTTTAAAAACGGCCCTGATGTGACACATTAACAAAACCCCAAGGCTGTTTTGCATTATTTGGATGGCAAGGGCTGCAAAAAGACTGCTACGCCACCAAAACCACCACCAGAACACAGCATGACCCTGTCTATTTCTGCCATGCTCCCTATTACGGGTCTGTACAACACTGAAGTGGACCCATCCAGCTGCACAAGTACTCACACAGCTCTTTAGAGCAGAGGTATGTCCAGCTGGTGTCAGTGATGTAGTACAGATAAGTAATATTAAGAGTCAGCATCAAAAGTCAAAGCCAGACTCTCCATTGACATCTGCTAAGCAGCTGAAAAATGGCATCCTTGGGATAGCCAGACCAATTCTGAGTGAAGGAGGTCTTCAGGTTTGCCCAGGTATACCTTTGATCCAGTCCTAATTCTGTCACACATCTTTCCTGACCTTCTCTGATGAGCAGAAGTTAAATGATACATTTGACTTTTAGGTATGTTACAAGGATTCATTATTTAACATTTACACTTCCCTACACGCACTGCTGTGCAATGCCATTTATTATCTTTCAGTCTCCATTCATGTTAAGAAGAGAAATCAAACACAAGAGCCCAGTTTCAGACCACCATGAGAAAAACTAACAAACCCCAATTTCTAGCAACTGCTTTCAATTTTATCTACCAGAATTTGTAGCTGATTGATAGACTTTCTCTCCCAGGTTTCAGAAATGCTGGTAATCTGCAACCTGAAGGAGAGGCACTACATCAGCAAGCTTTACCAGGTCTGGTTCTGCTGGCAAATTCTTTACAGCTTTACTGCAGTTGTAGCACCCATTAATGCATATCTGTATTTGCCGCTACTATTTCTACACAGCACAGCATGAGAAAGAAAATGCCACCTGCAAGCAGACACCTGGGGTTTGCATCCAGGTGTGAGCAGCTAGGGCTTCTTCATGTGACTCAGGTTATGAGGAAACCACACTTAGAGCACATGGATGAGGAGCAGTGTGGGAAGGTCTTACCAAAACTGGCTCTATCGCTCCAGGGCTGAAGAGATTTCATTCTCCTAGAGCTGCCAATCTAGTACTTTTTTGCTAGTGATAATATTTTCTAAGTTTAAAAATAAACGTAGTGAAGTATGTGCTACCTAACAATGTATGTCTCTTCCATCTCAGGGAAAAAAAAAAAAAGAAAAAAAGAGACTGAATATCAAGCACTGCAAACCAGTATCAGGTATAACCAAATTATAGCTTAATATGTTTCAGGTATCCCATTTAGAGCTTTAGATCTTTAAAGGAAATAGGTTTTCCCCACTGAGAAATGTATATGCAGTGAATTTAAAGCAACTTTAGCCCCACGTGGACCAAAAGTAGGTTGGATATCTATTTTAAATAATCACACAAATGTTAATTTTTCATGATGGAAGGAAGACCTGAGAGGAGAGGAACATTCTCTTCTTCTAACCCTTATGTTCACCTCCAAACTACTGTCTTGGCTACTCAAGCCTGAGGTGTAATACAGCACATGGTTAACCACGTAAAACCCTGCTTTTGTTGCTATTTGCTATCTTTAGAGACAAGACAGGGCACCAGTGGTGTGGAAAGCCTTCTCTGACTATTTGGGGCACAATCTAGCATGAGAGAAAAACAAGATGCCAGGATGAGGGGAAGAGTTCCAGCCTATGTCCAGGCATGGATGCCTAAACCCTTCTTCCGTGTGACATCCATCCCCCCTCTCTGCTTCCTTGCTGGGGAGGCAGATCCCATGGGAGCGCTGGCATCCCGGGTGGCCGTGGGGCAGGGAATGGGTCCCAGCTGTATGTGGGGGTCCTGCGGCTCCCCACACACTGTCCCTCCACGCACAGGAGGGAAAAAAAATCTGCAGGCAAAGGAGGAAGGCAAGTGCTGCTAAGTGGCTCATTGGTTTCTATGGCAACCGGATCTGCTCTACTCCAGCTGCTTACCCCACAGTCCCTCTGTCACCCTATTTTTAGCTGAAAAATCAAAGAAAGAGGAAAAGTGGTGGGGTTTCGGGAGGAGAGATTTGGGAGACCTTCTTGGATTTTGCAGAGAGGAGGTTAATATGGATGCAGCCTTGTCTTGCTTTTAATCACAAGTCAGATCCCCAATGTGGTGGCTTCCTGTGGGATTCCTCAGACTTGATGCCTAGTCAGGTCCATATTTGCCAAGACCATGAAGCAGCGTGCAAGCGAGGCAGCCCAGTCATCCCCCCATGAACATGTGAAGCAGCTGGGCTGTGAATTTGACCTTGGCATTGAAATCAGAAAAAGCAAGAAGGCTTTTCCCTACCTGGGGAAAGGAACTCTCTCCTCCCACAACCCAACACAATGAAGTGACGGATGTCAGCACACCAACTTTTTTTTACCTCTTCAGTCTGAAAAGTTACTTCCTTTAAAAAAAAAAAAAAAAGTTGAGACTGTCCATGATCTCTCTGTCCTGCATGGTGCAAGAAAATCCTCACAATGGATGCAACATGTTTTACTCAAATATCTCATCAATGGAAGACCTAGAAACTTACCTGGGCCATACTGTATTGATTTAGTAAGAGCTGCAGCTGCGGGGTGGCCGAGCCACATGGCCAGCTGCTTCTCCCTGCCCCCTCCCCTCTGCCGTGGGTCGAGGACAGAGACAGAAAAAAAAAAAAAAAAAGGTTTAAAAGGGCCTTTCTGAGTTGAGATAAGGAAGGTTTAATATATATATTTAAAAAAACCAACATGTAGTAAGCAGTTGCAGTTAACAAAAAACAACGGTAACAGTGAAAAAGGAGCAATACAAAAAAGAATAATACCAGACAAAAAGGGACTGACTGAGCCCAGCAAAGCAGCAGAAGGAGAACTGCCCCCCCACTGGAACTGGCCCCAGGGCATGAGTCAGCATGGTATAGAATAACCTGGCTCCACACAAAATTAACCCTGTCCTGGCCAAACCAGGACACATACCAAGGCTATACTTTAGTTAATGGAGTTTGGTATTGGAGATCTTGGTTGTTGAGCTGCAATGTATCTGCTGGTAATTCTAGAGAAAAAATACTGTAGCCTGCAGTTCTAGTATGCACAGGGGCGTGTGTTCACAAAAACATGGGTCCCTTAGTCCCTTCCAACTACCTGCCTTTCTGAAATGGATGTATGTAGACATTATGAGATACAGCTATTTCAACAGACATTTCTAGCTTCATTCCTCTCCCTCTCCATAGAAATTCTAGAGTTTTTATAATTAAATGTTGCAATTATCCTCACAATAATAATCCTTAAGCCCCAAACCAAGGCAGATTGGTGCCATAAACATCTGTATTCATTTGCTTCATCTCAACTGCCGTGATATTTGGTGTTTGCCTCCAAACTGTTCCTGCTAACAGGGTTGTGGAAGTCTACATTTGTACCACTCATTTTCGTTTGCTGCCATGAGAACAGATATTGATCTGTGTATCTCTGCTTATAGAGCAAGGTTTCCCATTTTGGAGCTGTGATATTGTTGGACTAAGAGGACAAGGAAAAGATCAATTATTTCTAACAATGATCACTTTTAAGAAGAAATGCATTGGTAAAATGACTTAGTAGTCCAAGTATCACATTGGCAGTCTCTGCCATTGGCTCTCTATCCTGGCAGGCGTTAACACTCTTTCTGCAGATAAAAGCAGTATATTGGGAGGGAATCGTCCACTTCAAAACTGTTACTGGCTATGGCATGTGATGGTATAGACTGCACAGGACTGAAGAGAAACCACAAAATGGAGCAGGACACAGCTGACAGAGTATAGCAGTGTCCACACCAAACAGCATAAGAAGTGTTAGGGCACTGGGCAAGCTGGGGGCTCCCCAGGGACATCCCACAGCCCCAGCCGGGAAGCAAGGCAGCTGGGGGTCACCAGAAGCAGCTCCAGCCCTGAGCATCGGGTTCCTCCCTGGTGCAGCCCATGGCCATACCTGGGTAGGGTAGAGGGAGCATCAGGAGATGCTGGACAGGGCCAGTCAGGGCTGGTGGTGCCCTCAGAGCCTTCTAGTTGTAGAAGGAGGTTCAAGAAATATTTTAATTCCTAGGAATTTGGAAACTGTCTCACTCTGTAGAGCCACTAGGATTTTTTTACTTTAGTTTGTAGCCTCCAGAACACCTAGTGTCAACACGCCTCATGGTTTAATTGTGTGAAGAACTTGAGTACTGTATTTGCCAATTTTTTTCTAAATTGTCCTTTGTTAGTTTCTGGAGATACACAAAGAAAAGGTGCTCCCAACAGACCTCTTCTGATACATGCTACTTTAGACACTTTGATCAAGTCACTTCTGACTAAATTTCATTTCTTGAAGCCGCTACCAAGACCATCCTCCCAGGGAACCTTGTAAAACCAGTTATCAAAATCTGCCCTGGCAGGTAACTAAACACTCACCTTATAACCCTCCTGCATCCTGCATCTCCTCACAGTTTGAGGGACTGTCAGGATGAAAACCCACACAAGAAAGCAGATAGAGGAGATGTGCAGAACATTCAAGCACACAGTCAAACCTGCTCTGCAAGGAAACTTGCTGCAGTAGGCCTCTGGCCAGCCCAGAAGAGATGCAGGGTAGAAGAGGAAACAGCAATGCATGCCTGCAAGGCAAGGAGGAAGAGAGACAGAGAGAAAATACGTGCCAGTAGCCACACGTGTACAGCCAGGATGCACAGCATCCAGCCGGTGCTGGATGGTGATGGATAACTTCATGTCCTGAACAGTAAATGAAAGCATAAGTGACATTTGTTAAAAGGGGCAGTCAAGGATGGAAGAGGAAATAATCAAATGTGCATCCTCACTTGCCTCTGCAGGTTAGGTAGAGAGGTGGAAGCTCTCTGACTACCAGACGAGCAACTTTACTGAGAAGCTGTGTCCCATTTGCAACGCTGGAGGCTGTGATCCTGACCTTCCTTGTAGAGCATTTTCATAGCTACAGAAATCACCAGCTCTAGGTGGGGATCCTGATCATTATTTATTCTGCTTTCTGACAAGAGGCGTGTACGAGAACTTCCAGATGAAGTGTGTGTGCACATTTAATATTAATTCATGGCAAGTAGTCATATGCAGCCTTGACATTTGTTTTCCATGTATACCAGCAACAGGAAACTTGAGCCTTTGAATGAGAAATGAGCATACATGCAAACAATGCTTCTTTAAAACATGACTATTTTCACTTCTTTTGCATTTCTCATTTGTTCTTATTCAGCACATTCAGCACATAGAAGATCAAGGTAAAAAGAGAAAGCCATAACAACTATCAAATGCAAACCAGCCTCATGGAACAGCCTCTTGTATCCATGGCAGATAATCCATGGCAGCAAGGTGATAGAAAACTTTTCAATCTGAGTGACATAGCCTAAAACCCAGGACTGACTCCTTCACTGAAGAATGAGGGCAGTCAACAAACATGTAGAGCAGCTACAAGGCATCAAAATCTATTTGTTCTGCAGAGCTCTTGGATACATCCCTCCTGATCATGGCTCTCAGGATGACTGGGCTATAAAGCTTGTGGGTACCAGTGACCACTCCAACACCAGCTATCTCGCTAATGATCTGAAATCCCTCAGTCCCAGAGGGAAGAAAGATAAATCTAAAATAAAGCGAGCAAAAGACAGTCTCTCCTGGAGAGAGAAATAAACTCTTTGGAGTGTCTCATCAACAGTTCTTGTTTATGGGAGATACTCAAAGGAAGAAACGAGAGAGTCAGATGAACACCTTTTGCGCCTTCTTTGTAAGGACTGCTAAGCTATTTTGCATTAAAGAGCTGTTCCTTTGTCAAGTATAACTCCAAGGCCACCAGATCTCTTTTAGCAATGTCAGCATGGATGTTTATCACCAAGGTGTTAGACCCTGTCTGAGCTTGATCCCCTTAATACTAAGCAAGAGTGACTTGTAGTTTCTAGTGCGGGTGTTACACTATTTGTGTGCTCTGGGTTCTGGGCACAGAAACATAGAGGTACTGAAACTCGAGACTGTTTCCTCATCAGTTGTTTTAATGAAGCAGAATAATTCCATTACTCTATACAGAGGGGACCAGCAGTCTATCTTGTCCTTCTGAAATCTGTTTGCTTGTTCATAATTTGCAGTGGTGATCTTGAAAAAGCTGGTATAGTTTACAACCAGGCACTCTTCGCAAAGGAGATACATCACTGAGAATTATTTGCTTAAGCAGGTCAGTCTCCCCATCACCCAGTGCAAAAGGCCTGGAAACTAATTTCAACTCTACCTGGTGTCCTAAGTCTGTGCCAGCCTGATGTTTGCAATAAAGGAGTTCATTCAGTTTATTCTTAAAATTCCAGCTACACCTTGGTACCCAGTGACCCTGGTTGCCTTGGCTGCAAAGAGATGGCAGGGGCATTTCAGGATGTTGTGCCAGCAGAAGAAGTAGTATTAGAATGGAACAGGGAGGAGGATGCTGTGTTGTACAAGACATCCAGGAAAGAAATTATGCAGGACACTAGTAACATCCTGCAAGACAAGCAGACTTCTAGGTATAGTTTCAGATACACTGGCAGCATCTGAAACATCACAGGATGTTGATGTTGTGTCTGTTTTTGTGCATCAGCATCTCCACCAAGAGACAGCTCACAAGGTGCTTACACTGAAAAGCAAGAAACAACTGGCCGGAAGTTAGGATTTCACAGCAGCAACAGGTCCATAGGAGCGATTCAACCACCAGGCACAAGCATGCACTGGAAGCATTTGAAATACCTCTTAAAAGCAACTGTGGCTCATACCTCAAAATAGCCTTTCAACTGGGTCAATGAAGATTCAGTTCAGAGAAACGGTGGGGTAACTTATATCCTGCTGAATTTGTCAGACTTTAGACTTCTTTGAGGATATTGCTGGTCTCTGATCTGTCTCTCCTGCCCCATCTTGCACAGGTACATCTTTTGCTCCCAAAGGCCTATGTTGATGGATCCTCAAGGACTTCTCTCTTTGGCGTACTACTTTGAGACACCTTTGCAGCAAATCACATAGCATCATTCAGCAAGAGACAAAGGTCAAACAGCCAGCTTGGAAGTGGGCTAGTGTAGGGATCGGCGCTCGGAAGATCTCGGGTTGTTACGGAAAGATAGACAGGGCATAGATGCGGGAGGCTAGCTTGCTTATCGCGGGAACGCAGACAAGACAAGATGAGTATATAAGGTGATTGCGCACTTAAATAAACACCATTTGCTGCATCCTCATATTGGTGTCTGTGCTCTATGGCCCAGGGGTGCGGATAGCCCCTGGCCCACCCAGCTTCCGAACGAGGCTTGCCGAAATCGGACGGCAACAGGCTAGTAGCATCATACTGCATTATTCCTAAAAAGGGCTCTAATAATGGAGATAATGTAAGGGACTGCCATAACAGCAATCTGACAATTTAGAGTTGCTATGCAACTTGAGTTGTGAACAGACTTTTGCAATTGCTTCTTATTTGTCCATTGAATGCTCAGTGACAGTGTCTGGCAACCTTCCCCCCTCATCAGTTTACCTAAAGCAGCAAGAATTCATGTGCAGGTTTTGTGCCAAGTTGCCCTCTTCCAGCCACTAGTCTGAGCAAACGGAGATGTAGATACCTACTTACCTTTTTCCAATGTGAATGAGATTCCTGTTGTGCCACACACAAAACCAGCTACAAACATTCACATACATTTCTCCTTTTCTCTGATTCATTCCCCTTTTTCCTCCTTTCATACCCTAAGGTCACCATGCTGTCAAAGAAGAGCGCTGTCTTTGAAAACTTTCCCCTTCCCCTGTTGCAGCTCTTGTCACACCAATTCATACTCTTTTCTGACTTTGTACATGAGGTTCCTCCAGACCTTGCTATCTTTCTCCCAACTGTTTTCTCAGACCCATACAAAGTGGGGAGAGATATGGCTATTTGCTCCATCTTGTTATATTCACCTGTCCTTATACTTCTGTGTTCTGTCTTGAAACTTTAAAACCCTCAAGCAATGATTCCTTCAGTCCTTTCCTTGGGACTCCAACAGTCTGTCAAAACTCAGTGGTTAGGGAAGCTGACCTGCTCATCTCCCTGGCTGAAAGTTGACTACTCCTAGTGACATCTTTGTGCAGCATTCAAAAGCCCTCCCTTGCATACTGGTAACACCTGAATATCAAGGTGATGGCTATTCTGCATCACTATTGACCACTACTCATTTTCTATAATCCTTTGTTATCACTTCCCAGGCAACCCTTGTAGTCCTCAGACAATTTGTTGCTTTTCTCTGAATTGCTTTGCTTTCCACAATCTGTTTTGTGGTGTTGCTTGTGTGATGTTTAATAGCCGCAGCTCGGAGTTGGCTGCATTTCAGTGGTAGGAGGGGGAACACAGTGAACTGTGAACTGAAACTCCATATAATGTTGCTAGAGATGAAAACAAGTAAAGGAGAGCTTGCTATGCACACTATCTCCAGAAAAACATTGTTGCAAATGTATATATGTGCAGGCATTGTGGAGATAGGGATTACGTTATGCAGAAGGGAAGAGAAGCTGACTGACAGTAGAAATTTGCAGTCCATATTGATGTTTCACAATTGTGCATCTGTCTGCAGAACAGCCATGGAGCTCTTGAAGTCATTGCACTAAAAAAAAAAATAAGGAAAGATAAATCAATAACTTTATTCACCCTTTTACCACAGCTCAGAGGGTGGAGGTGGAGAGTGTCATAACAGCTCAGACTAGTGAGAAAATTTTAATCGAGACCGTCTTCAACCAGAAAATACTATTTTGATAAAATCAACATTTTTTACAAAATCATAAGTACAAATGAAAGATCCCTATGGAAAAGGAGGCTCAGATGAGATTCTCAGTACTGGAAAGTTTGCCTTAGGGAAAAAAATGCCAGATTTTCTTTCAAATTAAAACACTAATTTTGAAAGCAACCTTTTATTTTCTTACCGTATTCTACTGCTTGTATTCTTTCTACATTCTTCAGTTAATAATGAGAGACACTGATGTTTTCAATATCCTGCCATTAGCCTGGAATCAGGTTTCTACTATATTAAAAACAATTAGTCCCTAACTAGCACCCAGCACATTTCTTCTTCAGAGTGTAAAAATTTAAATTATTTCATTCAGCACAGGCCAATAAAGTTGGTACTGCTTTTGATAGAAAACTCATTAGTTGATAGAAAAATAACTTGTTTTGAAAATAAAATATCACCTGTACTAAATTATATAACAGAATATTTAATTATGATAGCCACGATATGCTATGTTACTGGTAGGATTGCATAGCATGCCCTCATATAAGACTTGATTTGGCATGACCTAACTGCACTACATGTAACATGTGAAATGTACCAAAATTTATCTATTTTTCAAAACAAAATATCAGTTATTTTTCTAAAAGTATCTAATTAAAATAATTTTCAGTTCTAATGAGCACACTGAAAAAAGTATTTTTGTCACCAAGAGTAAAAAGAAGCTTTGAAATCATAAAGTCTGAAATTTCTCTTACAATGAACATTTCAAATTTCATCTGGCTCTCACTTAACTTGCAATGCATTCTTTGTACTAACTCTAAATCTCCCTATTTGGAATAGTGTTAAGATTGGCGGCCTTGTTGAAAGCAAATGTCATAAATACAGCATGCACTTCATCTTAGCTGGTTCTACCAGCATTTGTTGCTAAATAAATCAGCTCATCTGTACTCACTTTCATCTCAATTTTAATACTTTTCATATGCATTCATGGGGATCTCAAAATTATCCTCATCAGGATATATAAATGAGGATAAAATAAATCAGGATAAATTAAATCAACCTTGTAACCCAACCACACCCAAGAACTAGGAAGGCTTCAATGCTTCCACCAAAGCCCTGCTCACAAAATCCTGTTGGAGGGATGACCTGGGATGGGACAGACACTTCTCCATTCCTCCACTCATCCCATTCTGCACCCGGAGAGCTTGGACTTTCCTTTCTAGCTTGTGAGAGCAACAAGAAAAGAAAAAGATCTGTCTTCTGAAAGTACAAGTCCTCTGCTCTTTCTGCCTTCAGCAACTGTGGTGAAACCGCAGCCCAAGGCCTCCACCTAGTGTCTGCTGGCAAGCTCGGCACACCAGTCTGGCTGAAGATGTGGGATGCCAGCGGATGCCCTGAAGCTTACAGACAGAGAAGGCTTGGTTTATTTTCGAGATGGGAATATCTTCCTTACAATACAAAACCGAGTCTCGGCTCATTATGAACCACCCAAGCCTCTATGCTGTCACCTGGAACTCAAACACTAGATTTTGGTTTACATGTGGAGAATATCTTTGACCATGCTAAAATATAAGGCTTTAGGAAGATGCAATACGAAAGACAAGAGAATCTTGTCAGATTAGGTATGACTGCTCTCCCACATCCAATGGTATCTTCTTAACCTTTCTCCGTGGTGCTGCCTTCACTCCACGGTCAGCCACCACGAAAACTCAAGGACTTTCCAACGCTTCAATCTCTACCAGTTAAGAGACACTTAAAAATAAGGCCTGGCCTCTAGAACAGATACATGATATACAGGCACTTTCTTTCCACTTGTGTGGAAAGAAATACACACTCCTCCACCCCTTCATTTCACAGACTTGGTGAAATGGGCAGAAAAAAGAATCAAGGACACTTACCAATTGTTTCTGCCTATCCCTTGCTCCATCCCAAGAAAAGACGGTGTGTTTGCTGCTGGGTATTTATTTCTTCAAGGGCAGCTAAAGCAATACAATCTTGGTAGCTGCCAAAGCAGCACCCTTTCTGTCCTTTGTCACCCTCACATACAGGCCTGATATGAAACTGTCCTCTGCCTTCTCCCCTAAGTCCAGATTTTTAAAATGTCTAGTGCAGGTGTTTCCAAGACCTTTCACAAAAAGCTGTTCTTTGCCAGTTTTAAAAATGCCTCTCTAGATCTCTTTGCTTCAGCTGCATTGGAGCAAGACTCCTTGTTCCCCCTTATGCTTTGGTTTATGAAGCTAGGGCCATGTTCTCCCCCCCAACACCTATTATTAATCATCTGGGCAAGTGGGTGCATATATGTAGGTCCATACATACACCCACTCACAAGAAAACTCTAAGAGAAGCTAAGAGCTTACAATGTGGCCCCAGAGCCTTTTAGAATATGAAGTCACACTTGAAAACTGGAGTCACTGAAAAAAACTCTCAAAGTCATAAAGCCTCATCCAGATGCCCCAGCGTTCCACTACCCCACTTCTCTCACCTACAAAAGCCTGTCTTTCTTCAGCTTCCCAGGTGCCTAATCTTTTGGTATGTACATGAAATTCAGGATATGTTCTATGGGGTTTAAAGCCCACTGTAGCTGAATTAGGCTCTGTTCAATGTAAACATGAAAGGGAGAAAAGAAGCCACTGATGGAAGAAATGGTTGGAGCAGAACCACACACATTGCCCCTTGGGGATGATAAAGGCATTGTGCAATACAGACACTCCAGCATCCTGCTTGCATAACATCACCAGACTCCTGTGTGGGATCTTCACCACTATACTGGTAGAACCTATAGGGTAAAGACAGATAATATATTTTATTGATGTTTCTAGCCAGCATTACTTAGAACAGGGCTAAGCACAACTGCAAAAAGAACTGCCTCCAAGCTATTCTATTTATATTCCTACCAGAGCTACCATTGGTACAGTCATCCTGCTGCTGAAATCCTGACCCTGTCGTTGCCAGTGTAGCCACAGACCTGAGAAGATCATTTTGGATCATTTCAGAATTTGGCATGTCTTAATACCAGCAAAAGCAGCATTGGCAGGGGGTGGAGTGTGCTATTTGCACAGGACCTGCGTCAGGACTGGCATTCAGTGAATAGCAAGACATATGAAGGCATTTTATCCCAATATAGAGAATAACGTATCTTCCTCTGCGTTGCTGGTGGTAACTTTGGCAGTCCAAGGAACAATGGTAATTGCTTGTTACTGTGGAAACAAGACCTCCAGAAATAACACTAATGAGCCAGCAGGGTCGTGGGAGAAACACAAGCATACTCTCTCCTGCAAACACACTTGATTTGGCTGCACACAAGAACTGGGGCTCTGGGGAGAGGATCAATTTATTTGAACACAACGGGCACCCAGCTTAACATCCACTCATCCCCCATGCCAGTCTGAGCCTGCAAACAATTTAAGTGAGCTGAAAAAAAGTTCAGATAACTTTGGAATTTATTGCTTTAAAATCTGGGGGAGTTGATTGGGAGATGCTCCCTTTGAAGGAAGCCATTTTGTGGTTTATGTAATACACCTGATAGGAAAGTGTCTCCAAAAGTGTCTGGGGGGAAAAACATATTCGTACAAATTTCCCTGCCCAGTTCTATAGATGCAAGGGATAGTGGTAATCTGGGAGATGTGTCTGTAAGCATCTGATTGGCAAGATCCTTCTCCTAGTAACAGTCTGTTGCTGATCCACCACTCTACTCAAAATAAGATGAAAGCAGGGAAACGTACAGCACTAGAGGGGAAAGGGGGTAGGAGACACCAGAGATCTTACTGCAGCCTCAGCATACCATGTCTTTTTCCCCCTTCATGCTGTGTTGCCCCAACAGAGAGGAGGATGGTGTAAACAAAGCAAGATGGTGGATGGTAATCTGTGAACGCAGCTATTTCATGCTCCACATTCTTCTGCTTTGTAAAGTCCCCCAAAAGTCCCCTGCTTTCTGTCCCCAGGCCCTACCCTACTGGCACAGCAGTGTGGTGGGTGGCTGCATCTTTATAGTCAGCTCAGCCTCATGTAATAGGTGCCATGAAACGGACCTAGCCCTCAAACTGCCATGTAGGAGACTTCCTTCTGCCTGCCAATGGCTTTATGGCCTTAAACCTTTTGACAAACTGTGTAAGAGAGATGTTTTACTCTTGAGAAGAACAAGCAGAAGCTGGAAGCAGAAAACAGATGTACTTCCAGTGTACTCAAATATATGCACTAACCAAGAGCTGAGGGGGCCTTAGCAAAATGTATAAAAGAGCTGCTTTGTTGTTTTCTAAAAAAAATAAAAATAAATCTACTTATGAGTGAGACTGTAGCACAGGTCAGCTCCTTGGAGTAACTACAGATGCACAAGCTCTCTCCCCAGGATGTAGCAGGTGGTTCCGCTCTTCTTAGTTAAGTGTACAGTTCTTCAGATTTGCAGACAGATACCAAGGAGCAAAGATAGGTACAGAAGCCACAGCTGGCCAAGGCCAGACAACACTTGAAATCACATCCTGCCTTAATATGAAGGAATGTTTCTGATAGTCCCCACCCTACAAGTGAAAGGAAATAAGGTGTAAGTGTTAGTCACAGGGAGAAGAAAGAAATGGGTGTGCTCAGATGACAGGGGTTTGTTTACTGATAGCTCCCGTGGCAAGCCAGGAGCTTCTCAAAAAGCAATGAAACAGGTAGGATCACCAGTTCCTTACTGCACTCCTTCAAATAATTTTTATTAACTATTTATTTATCAGCTACACCAAGAAGCTTTGGTTAAAGTCAAGGTACTGCTGCACAGATTAAGAACATCCCTGACACCTATGCTTGCCGCCACTGTATGCCTACAAAAAAAAGCAAAAGAATGAGAAGAAAGACTGTGGGTTGTCTACAGACTAGTACCTCAGGCAGAAAGACTAACTCAGCTGTGGTTTTCTCAGGACTTAGTGGCAGAGCAACGAATAGCAACTTCAGTCTACATAGCCTTTGTCTAGGGCTTTAATCAAGAACTCCTTTTTCTTGCAACCTAAAAGCCAGAAAGAAAATATGGGCAAGCAGTGAGAAGCATTTTGACACAAAAAAAATTGGAAATAAAAATCAGAACTTAAATGAGCAATATGGTGACATGTCCTTCAAATAATATTGCATTGACACAATATTGTGAGAAGGGTTCTCCAAGGTTTTATTACTTTTATTTTCAGAAGTCTACATGCACATTTGGTTTTTTCCCTTCAAAACTAAAAAAAATACAAATAAAACCAACAAAAAACCCCAACCTGTTTAAGGTCCCAAGTGACTCTCAGACACATACGTCAAACAAAACGAAATAGAACTATGTGTATACTGAAGCCAGTAAATGAAAAGCATACCTTCCAATGCCAAGCTACTGGGACCTCAGTTCAGGGTTTCTGTGTTTCCCCAGCAACAGCTGGTGACGCTACAAGCACTACAGCACAGTGAGGTCCACCAGCTCCCAGATAGCCAACCTGACTTGGAGCTGCAGCCAGGGAAGGGTGGAACCAGTTGAATAAGGGAGGAAATTGCCCCAAACACTGCTCCTTTCAAAGAAAGAGAGCAAGAGTTTAAATCCATATGGCCTCCCTCTGATCTGTTTACATGAGCAGCTGTCTAGCGTGTAAGAACCTCAGAGATGTTAAAGAGAGAGAGATTAAACCAAATTTGGGTAACGATTTCCGAGGTTGCAGCCACATATTTGCCTAGAGCACCCCACCCCTCCAAATCCAGAAGGTTACCATGGCGACAAATTTCAGCTGTAGATAAGAAGAAAATGTTTCTGTATGAAAGCCATTTTGTAGAAACATAAAACCAAAGATTAAACCCCATCGCACCATTTATAATCTTTTTTTGGCCATATATTCACAACTAGATGAGCTTTCTTGTCTCACGACTGCTTAATCACAAGGCAAATAAGCTGCTTTTGTTTTAATTCATGTGTTCTGCTAATGGAGTTCATCTCTGTACAGTAAAATAGCGCTTTCAAGATTTACCAAAAAATGGGGGTATTCATTTGCTTCCAAGGAAGCTCCCAAGCTGCATCTAAGGGAGTTATTAATACTTTTGATTCTCGGAAGATAGATCTATTCCATTGCCTGACTGTGAATTTGAAGAAAATTACCTTAAATCATGTTTGGATCCAATTCACAGCACCTTAAGCACAAGAGTCCCCAGTGCAGCCCACATCACAAAGGCACAGTGGGGAGTGAAGCACAGCTCACATTATAGACTTCCTCTCTGTAACTCAGGGGAAGGTTACAGCCCAATGCTCACGCATTCACCAGGCCTAAATCATATATCAGCTCATGAAAGCCACCACAGAAAACTCCCTCTGCTCCCATCCTGGGATCCCCAGGTAACTGGCATGTACTGAGCTGCTGTTTCCTCAGTTGTCCCAGGCTGAGCATCTCTGCTCCTGCTGGTTTAATTTCTCTCAGGCTTAGCACAGCAGCAGGCGTGGGCAGTCACACAGCCTTGGACCACACCGTATCATCACCTGGGAGCCAGGGACAGAGTGCCAGCTGCTAGAAGCTCCTGTAAGATTACTGACCTTAACACCACTGAGGATCTCACCTTGTGGCATTCAAAAATGCCCTTCTCTGCAAATGCTTCCTTGCCTGCTGAGTCTCACATAGACACCAACATGCCTGTGGCTGTAAAGCCATTCCTCACAGCCACTAGCATAGCTAAGTGACACTCTGGCTTTAGTAGGGTCAAATGAGTGCAAGATGGTGTTCATGCTGTGGAATAAAACCATGCTTTAAGAAACATATTCCTTTTATGGGAACTGAAAAAAAAAAATAATAGTGGTGTGAGGTTGTCACTCCCTACTACTCAGCCCAGGTCCACAATGTGACAGGGAATGCATTCCCACCTCCTTCACCTCCAGAGGTCTTTGCTTGGTATTTCCTTCTCCCTGTGAGCCCATGTGGCCACGTACTGCTTGACCATCCCCTGTCAGCACACAACAGCTACATCACAAGCATTGCAGAGCACTGCAGGTGTTCTCCTTTTGCGTCAAATCCTTTCAAAAGGCCTACAATCTGAAATCTCAACATCCTGCTTTATTTAGTCTTCAAACTGCCTTTCAGTAGTCACTGAAATGTAGTGATTACAATCCATTTATTGTGCAAGGATTTGCAGTGAATTATGCCATACTGAATTGTGCCAGGTTAATTGCGCACTGAGCTCCACAAGTACACAACCAAAGTTCAGTCCTTGCCCAGCTAACAGAGGTGCTCTGTGGATAATTTATTATGTCCTCTAGCCATGGAAGCAGAAGAGGGGGCAATCACTAGCCAGTAAGGCCAGCAGCAGTCTTGAGTCTTTATCACATAGTAGCAAATGTGCCCTTATGGTTTATGATGGGGTGAAGGTCCTTGCCACTTGACTTTCTTCCTCAGATAGGGCTATGAGTAATGTTTGTACTGGAGAGTCCCAAGTTAAGCAAATGTCCTGCCTGGTCAGAGTTCAGATGGGAGCAGCACTGTGTAAGCAGTCATTTCATTCACTTCAATAGGACGAGGTGTTAAAACCTGACTCCAGACATCTCCACTCCCTGCATCCTCAGCCAGGACCAGAACCTGCAGTGCTCTGCTCAGCCACCAGCCCTCCCCATCTGACCAGGCTCAAGACTAGAAGTCTCTGCCCTGCACTTCCAGAACTGATGGGTATTATTCTGGCAGCCCAAGATAGCAATTTTCCATGGGAAAATCATGTAGGAGGAGGGACATTCTCTTGGGAATCCGACTTTCCCTGGTGCTGGCAGTTGTCTTCTTTCTGGACGAAATAAAAACCCAAGGTTCTTCCTCCTAATAGTTATTAAATAACTTCTCTCTTTTTTTCCTAGTACCATTTTAGTATTTTGATCAAGTTCCAGCTTGGTTTAATTACATACTTGCTATCTGAATTCCTGCCCAAGCTTCATTTAGAGAAATTATTCATTTCCCATCTTCGACATTATTATTATTGTGCTTATTTGCACGATGTGCTTAGTATTCATTGTACGCATCTTCAATACCCTGATGGGCTCATCAGAGTGGTGCTGGGGGGAAGGAACAGAAGAGCACTCCTCATTTGCCACCCTGAAAAATCAGCCCTAACGCTCACAGTCACCTCTGAGGCATCACAAAAATATTACCAATTCCTCCTCAGGACATGCCTGAATGCTGAAGAGTAATGTTATAGAAACAAAATCTTTATCTGACTGCAAATAACAAGTCAAAGGGAAAATGGTCATTTCAGACTATTATGTTTTCCAGGACACACTTTCCCAACAGTGAAGAAGACGAAGGAAAATTGGGTGGGACTGGTAGAAACACATGTCTTGGGGACACTTACCATTTTTCCTTGCAAGGATAAAAGATTTGAGCAGTCTTATCTCACATGACCATCTTGTGTGAACCTCATGCAGTGATGTGGTTTTCTATCACATGGTAATGGATGCGTACAAAGAATTTCTGTTCGTGCAACTTAGTCATGTTAAAAGTGATGTTTTCCTTGCCCCAGTGATTTACTTTCTACATAGCTGTTTTCACCAGCTTTTTGACTTCACTTCTCCTCTTGGTATCCCTCCTGTAGCCCCCTGAGTTTTACCACACAGGATCAGAGAAAAGCAATTTTTCCTTCCAGGGACTTGCTTTGAAAACCTCTGGAGACTGTCAGAGATACCAACATGACAGCCATTTTGCTGGCTTGCTGACAGAAGGGCAGGAGCAAGACAGTCAGTACGGGGGATAGCATAACCCCACACATGCACACACAGAGCTGTGATCATTCCCAGCACATGAGGTCAGACAAGTATTATTTAAAATCATAATGAATATAAAATGGATGTTCTAACACCAACTGCATTATATACTTTGTTGGGTAATAATATCCTCAGGACAAGAGACAGCCTTGCATAAATGTCAGAAATGGATCAAACACCCAGACAGCCTTTCTTAACACATCAACTGCACTCCAGCTCTTGGGGTTTGTTTGCTTTTTGATGTGGATTAGGATCTAATTCCAAACACAGGGCATCAAAATCAAAGCAGCAGCATCCAGACAGGCAGCCCTGTATGAGACAGCTCCATCTGCATCTCACTGTGGATAGACACAGAGCAGTGATGAAGCAGATGACATATCACTATCCAGTTTGAAATCAGCCTCCTTCCCAATGCTGAGATGAAACCCAGAAGAGTTTCAGTGGATCAGCCTCAGTCTGAAAAGCAAACAAATTTCAGTGAGGTAACACCTGATCCTCTGTCTCTCACATACGCTCCTTCCTGAGCTACAGGTTACTCTTGAGAAAGCAGAAAGCCCTTAGAGGCAGGAACTTTCAGTGTCTGTAATATCAAGTCACATTACCAGCACCTTTCCAGCCTTGCCTTGGGTTAGACATACGTTTATTCTACAGTGAACTGGAAGTGATTTAAGACATTAGCCTTCCTCACACTCATGTCACCCCCAATATCCTTCATCCTATCAGTAGAATCCTCACTCCCACTGCCAGGAGGGCAGGAGGTACAAGGGTTCCTTATCCACTGTCTTTCAGAGCCCATTATCTGATCTTAAACTGTTGAGGAAGGTGATCTGACATTGTAATGTAGCACGCTTCCCATCACACCAGCTCAGCTGGGGATGTAGAAGTCTTCAGTGCTAGGGGAAGCTGAAGAGCTGAGGACAAGAACACCTTAAACTACCTTACCTAGACCCAGAAAAGAAAGCCTGTCCACATCCTTAAACATCTTGCACATCTTCTAAACTCACTCAAGATTTATCTTCTACTCAATGGATGTGAACATGTGTATGCCCCACCCTGACATTCAAATCCTCATGGCACACAAGTGTGCATCTCCCCAGTTACATGGTCCTGAGTAATCAAATCCAGCACAACTCTTGTGATACCTGATGGCTTCAAGAGCACTGCAAAGGCTATAATAAGGTAACTATCCTCAAGTCTGAGATTTACATTTTTTAAAGCACATTTCTAGCTTTCATGATAACGTAGCAAACTTGCAAGCAGACAACAGACGTTCTAACACCAGACAGCAAATAAAAAGAATCCAAAATGTACTGTTTTCGTTTGTTGTTGATAGTGGTTTAATCTAGTAATTTTAAAGGCAATCTCATTCTGGAGGGGTAGCTTGGCACATAATTTCTCTATGTTTGTGTTGGCAACATTGTTTCCAATACGCAAACATTCTGCCATACTAAACACACACGTGTTCAGGGATCACCTTGTTATGGGTATGCTTATGCAACATATTTCTGGTAGTCACAAGCTCATGCTGGCGCATAATACACCATGCAGGTATACCCTTGTGATTCCCTGAGGAAAGAGGCCTTTGCTTTACTCTTTTTGCTGCTACTGCATAGACTGTCCCAGCTCTCAGCACAGTTTGAGAGCTGACCTGTCTGTGTTTGCTCTGAGTATGCTTAGCATTAAAGTATCACTCTTTCCTCAAGCCATTTGCTTCTAGGGCCATCCCCTTTCCTGCCTTGCATGACTTCAGGGCAGTAGGAAGCTGGGTCAATGACATTTTTAAAAAAAAAATAATTACACTTTGTTTTTCCAGTAGATTCTTTCCTCTGTCAATATGTTGTTAAGACTGAAGAATCTACTTCTTTTCTTAACTCCCAGTGCAGTTACCTTTAGTTTGTCAGAGCCATGATGCTGCCCATACCCTGCTTAACTTTCTGGTTCCCTAAACAAGGTCCTACCTAGTTTGGAGCTCATTATGGCTCTGGTTGTATTGGGCATCCTATGTACAAGCAGTGAATACTCCCTGCACTGATGGCAGTTCCTTCCCCTTTGAGTAGCCTCATCTTTGCCATCATGGAGGTTTCCCATGAGGAAATGAGGGACATTTTGCATAATTTGACATAACACAGCTGCATCAGCAAGACTTCACAGCCCAGACATAACAGCACTCAATGCTCTTGTGCAGGAATTCCAGCTCGGCCTGGAGATGTTTAGACTATGTATCTTTTTTTTTTTTTTTTACGTTATGTATTTGTTTCATTTAATACAAGGCCTTATTCAATCCTATTAATATTAGCTTTATCAAGCATTCTCCATTTTTTTTGTTTTGGGTTTTTTTTAAGCCCAAAGCCTACATTTGTGTCCTATGCAAAAAGCAGTTGTGCTCTGCTAAGGTGGTGGTAACCTGTTGGTCAACATTAAGGACACTCCAAGTGGGGGTGCAAAAAAGAGAACTAGTAAGTAGCATGGTCATTATCAAATTTTCCATTAAACCAAAGAAACTATATGCTGAAAGACCTCACAAAGAAGACCCAGATTCACTCCAGACAGGAAAAGAGAAAAAGGAAGAAGATATATTAAAGACCTAGGGTTTAAAAAGTGAGCAACCACTACCTCAACCATAACCCCAGAAACAGCAACTCCTCCTTTATCAGAAGATGAAACTCAGTTTCTGGAGGACTCCAAAGAGCAGTGGAAGAATTTCTCATCATTTCTGGGGTGGGGGCCCAGATCAAAAGTCAGCAAAAGATATGCTCTGAATGCTGGGAAATCACAATGTTCTTCAGACGGGACCAGCTATTTTCCAAAGTGGGAAAAGGATGAGCCACCCAGAAAAAAGACTAGCAGGAAAAACAGGTGTTTAAAAAGTAGAAAGGGGATTTGTGTGATACATGTGACTGCTAAAAATCTCAGTACAGAGGAGAAAATGTCTGTGGAGGGGAAGGAAGCACAGGGACTAGAAGGTCTGTTGAATCAAAGAGGGAGGGGCAGGGTTTGGTGGTCAAAGGAGATGAACTAGCACTTCTAGAAAAGGGTAGACACAAGACATAGAGCTGAAACGCGGTTGCTTTTTACAAAGAGAATAGCTAACAGGTAAGAGGAGCCAGATAAAACGCTGCTGTGGTGAGGCCTCTATCAGCTCGCATAGCTTGGTGTAAATACTTGCATGTCTTTCCTCAGTATAAAAGCAGCAGAGAGACTGAAAGTCGATAATGCAACCAGGTGAGAAAGAAAAAACAAGTTTGGTTGGTAAATTCTGCAGAGATACTCTGCAAAGATCAGCTGAAGAGCTGGATGGGAGTTTCAGTGAAGGAAATAAGGGAAAGCACCTAGGAGCTGCTGTTGGAAAGCAACAGCTAGCAGAAAGGAATAAATTGTTACCAGGATTCCCTCTAGAGCTCCCTAGAAAGCTCATCCATTTTATTAAACCCCAAGATTCCATGAAACCAAAGCAGCCTTGACTCTACCTGCTGTTTCACACGCCCTCCTCTTTTTTTACTGTCCTTGCTCTCCTCCAAACAAACCAGTCAAAGAAAAAGTGTTTAATTTCTAAAGAGCCCTTAATCAATACCACCATTACCCTGTTCCCAAAGCATGGTGATGCAGAAGCCACAAGGCCACTGGGACCTGCTGAGTCAGAAACGCTAGCATACTCAGAGGCAGCAGCATACAGCCAGATACCAATGCAGGATCACAGAAAGACACAAGATGTTACTCTGCAGTAGACCTCAGGACAAGAGGACACCCAGGCTATGGCATGTGCATTCAGATAATCAGGGTGGGAGACATCTGTTGACCACTACTTTAGCCTGTACAAATGGAAATGTTAACCATGGCCTCAGAAGTATTATCCTAACACCCATCCCAATCTTTGAAAAGTTCAGCTCTTGTCCAAATGCAAGTGGCCCACTTCTCATTTCCCCAGCAAGCTTCAGCTTCTCAAAAGCTTTGTTTCTCAGGTGTCTTTATAAAAACACCCCCTCTCTCCTCCACTGCTGCTCCTCCCATTCCAAAATAAATGTATATAGCAGCAGGATTTCATTTGGGGAAGAGCAGAAAAGGAATTTCAAACAAAACACATCTTTAAAACACTTCTCAGATCTGATTGCCAAGCCTCTGGCAACCAGCACAGTTGTCTAGGGTTCTGATATTAGGCCATAAATTACCTAGCCAAGAGCACTACAAGCAGAAAGAGTCAAATAAAGTAGTAATAAAAAAACAATGTAAAAATAAAAAAGTTGTCTTCCCCCACCACTAAAATGCCAGAGTAGCAAAGTTACAGAATGACATTACAGTGGGGTTTTCTAAGGGGACAGATGTGAAATTATGTTACAGATCCAAACATTTGAGTCAGTATTGGAGTTCAGTGTTTGAGTTCAGTATTCTACAACACATAACTTCTGAATAGTATTGGAAAACTCAGACCAGTTCTCATGAAAACAGCATCCTCACTGGAAATGTACCACCTCATATTGTAAGGATGAGAGGAAAAGCAGCAGAAGTCTAAATGAAAACTTGCATTTTCTTATCATTGATTTTGATATTTTAAATGGATTTTTAAAAGCATTTGTGGAAACAGCTAGACTGGCATAACTGTCTTTACGTACCAAATAACAGTTGCCAAGACAGGGACTATAATGACATCGGTTTGTTTCAATCTGTCCGGGAGGGAGTATATTTAGAAACAAGAACAAAGTTCATTTTCGTCTAGTTGCAGAGATTATATCTGTTGAGAAATGTTAAATTCCATTCAAATTAATATCTAACTATATCAATTTTCAAGATAGAACATCACAAATTTACAATTTTTTAAAATTCAGCAATATATTTCTGTAGAACTCTACTGAAATTTCTATCTCAATCATGTCAAAATTATACCTTCAGATTTCAGTATTTTTCATTTACACTAGCTTAAAAACAATTGTCATTTAAACACAAAATCTTAAACTTGCACATTTTAAAACACTGATAAATTGAAGAGAAAAGAGGTAAAAAAAAAAAAAAAATCTTCCAGAAACAAACATTCTGGCCATAGGGAAAAAAACAAAAACAAACGAAACACCAAACACACTAAAATCTCCATACAGAATTATCATTTGGAATCAACGTTTTTGACTGCGCACTGGATTGCCTGTCTATTTTATGTTATATGGGTTTTCAACTTCCATGAACTTAGAAAGATTTTATAGTCTCTCCTCCCATCATGACTTCCAGTCATAAAGGAGACCTTTTAAGAGTTCAGAAAGCATATAATACTACTGGACAGCTATGTTGTTTTCATGTCTTTCATCTCTCTGTTTCTCAGTGTTAATTTTTAATTTGAATGACAGCAATGTAGAATAACCTCAAAGTTTGTGTGATCCTCTCAAGGAAGTTATTAAAAATACAGAAGCCTTAAAGTAGTCTGGCTTGAGGTAAATGCAGTTATGTGCTTAATTAGTTTACTTATATAAAAGTTGAGAGGCTTTAGGGAAAGAAAAAAAAAACAAAGGCCATTTGCTAATTCCGGGATTTGGAGGGGTGCTTGTTTTGCTTTTAAGAAACCGACCAGATCTCCCATGAATTTTTAAGGGTGGCAATACCAAAGAAGATCAAGAGATGGCAGTATTGGTAAAGCTTCTCACCGCTCAGCCTCGCTCCCTTTTCTCCACTGGTCCAGACTTGTTCAATGCATTGTTTCATTGGTTCTAAAACACCAACCTCAAAAATGTTCTGGTTTAACTTTCCCTGAATTGCTCTCGGTTTACAGATCTTGTTTTTGTGTAATGCAAATGTGGACTGGCAAACAAGAAGTATTAGAAAAGAGGGAGTATCCACTCTTCTTACTGGAACACCAGCCAGCTCTCAAAGACTGGAACTGCCAGGCACGTTACCGTTACATGTATAATTAAGATTAGTAATTGTTTGCCTTACGGTAGGCTCCCAATGTTCCAGTCAGAACTCTATCTAACTGTAGTGTTGCTGCAAAAGCATATATTAAAAGGCAGTCCCTGTCAAAGAAATGTACAATGTAGACTGGGGGACACAGAATGAAAGCCCACTAAGTCACTGAAAATGAGAGCAGGAGTGCAAAGATAACACAGAAAAATCATTCTACATATGACAGTCCACCCTCATACACATGACTTGTAGCAAAATGAAGATATATGTATTTTTAAAATAAATAAATAAATAAAATTTTTTATATATATATATATATATATGTTTAGTTATCTCTTCAGTGTGTCCAGTTTTTTTTTTTAAATCTAGCTATCTGAGTCCTGTTCTAATCCTGGAAAACAGTCGCACAGTGAAAGTTAGTACTTTTAATTTCAGTAGGACTTCAGCCCACCTCTAGATGTAAACATTTGCTTGGGCTGTGCCTTGGATGTGCTGTTTGTGCCCATGATCCACAGATAGGCACTAGGAAAGGGAAACAGTAGTCCCACTGCAGGGAAAGCCCAGGCATGTACCCATATGGGGCTAGACGGATAGACCAGGGGACCAGGAGCCTAGGCTGTGGGGCAGAAAGGGGTGCTCTTCCCCTGCACCTCTCAGGTTGAGAGTTTATGAAACATCTCAGTCAGTTTAAGAGCGTGCTGCCTCCAAAGGAGGGCTCCACACCTTCCCACCCACCTTCACATGTACTGCATGTACTCTACAGCACCTATTTGGCCCTTTGGGCAATCAGTGCAACTTGCTCAGGAGCAAAAAGCAAACCAAACAGTACAGCAACAATGGTTTTCTGCTATTTCAGCAACTGTCCAGCTCACTAAAGTCACTCAAGAGCCAAGGAGACAGAAGCAGACATGACAGAAGGGAAAGGACAAGCAAGACTGCCCCTCTCAAGAAGCTATTTGATCAGCTCCAACTAACATGTGAAACATCACCCTTAACGAATATCTAAGACTCTTTCAAGTAACATCAGTCACAAGTCTATGCTAGTGATGATGTACGTTTTAGCAGACCTATCAACCTACTTAGAATCACAATGTCCCAGTCAACTTACAATCTCATGGTACAAAAACTTTCATTCAAATAATTCTATTCTTCTTTGCACATTCAGAAATGCTACAGACTGCTTTTGTTTTGTATGAAGAATATTATTACATAAGAATGGTTTGCTTTTATCAACACCATGTAAATACATCAAATCATCTTAACAAATCATCTACCTACATCAATTAAGATTATGCTGTGTATTCTGCACACTGTTATGTACCTCCCTTTCAAAGCAAGATTCATACATTCACCTTTGGATAGAAATCTCAGAGATTCATCAAGAGGTAGAAAGTAAGCAGCCTTTGTGAGGTATCTCAGTGTAGACTAAGTTAATTAAAAGAACAAAACAAATATGTCAGGGCCACTTTTCAAGCCTGTATTTCCCACAACTTCAGCAAAAAGAAAGCTAACGGATGAAGGTTCACATTTTACATCACATTGCACAAAAGAAACATATTCACATTTTATGACAATATTCTCAGCACCTGAGGGCATTTCTAGCTGTAATTATGAATAAATTTCCCAAGAATGCCTGCTATATAGACCTGACTTTTCTTGATTGATGGCATTAAAGCTGTTTGAACACACAAATTTGATAACCCATAACCCATGTCACATTGGATTGACTCCCAAACAACAAAGGAACTGCTGACTGTCTCTTCTTCCACATTCTGTTCTCTGGAAGTACATGAGCCTTTTAAACAATGAAAAGGCTTTCGACAGTGTGGAGTGGCCATACAGCCAAAATACTTAGGGGTGTTTTCTTTAAAAGTGTCTATTTTAATTGTGTAATCTACTTTGCAGAAAAGTCCAAATGCTTGTGAACCTTCGTGAGATGACATATCACATATAAACAGTGGAGAGACATTCTACCCTAATGCTGGTAAAAACACAGATTTGCTCCTTCTACAAGATAAAAATATGACTTGTGCAAAGTGTTACTGCTCAGTAAAAAGCTTTTCCACTTTTCCTTTTCAGAAGATTCTTTATTGGTTTTATAAGACTTAAAATTGAAATGAATACTGGTGTTCCTCAAACAGATGTGAAAGAAAGCTAACATGACACACAGAAATAAGTAGTCTTTCAATAACTTAATAAAATAAAATAAAAGCTTAATTTTAAAAAGGTTGAATACTGTGTATTTATTAGAATTATATTTTTTGTATGAGAGAATTTTGTATTCCCTCTACTTCTGGAAGAAAAACGAAATAATTTTTTTTCTTAAAAAGGTAATATGATGCCCCTAATGTTAGAACCCCACTAATATTTTAATAATACTTGAAAATAATGAGGTAATCACGCTTGAACAGGTTCACTATTTAAATGTTCAAAAATGCCAGACCTTTGCTCACATGTACATGTAACACTGTCCTTCGAAGAGCAGCATTATTATTGCTATTCAAACTTCAAATGTTTGTTAGTCACATACATGTTCATTAAATTATAATGTGCTGTTTATAACATTAAAAAAAACACTAAATACAAGTTAAAGCATTTTTAATTTAAATTACACATCGCAACTTTTTCTTTCTTGCCTTCATTTTTTACCAAGATAATTTCTTTGTCTGCATGAATACATTTTTCAGCTATAGAAAGATAAGACTCTGCTTCACAGTAACTGAGACATACTTACACGGTGAGATTTTTTTTCTTAGTGAAGTGTCCTTTGGTCTCACAGAAAGGCAGTTAAAGATATTCTGAAAGCTGGAAGTTGAACATAGATTAAATTAACATGAAATACAGTGCAAAATATTATCCATCAGACATATTAATCATAGAAACAATCTTTCTACAGACATCCATTGAAGTCTTTCAAGAGTGAATATTATTTTGAAACTTCATCCATGATTTAACCCAGGTGGCCTGGGTCAACCAAAACCACATTAGCAGGAAAGAATACTGCCTGAAAAACACACCTGCTATGATGCTTCCAAAAAGGATGGTGAGGGTGTAGGAGACATTTGCAGACTCAGCAATTTGTGCTATAAATAACAGCGAGCTATCCCCCAAGCAAATTTACCTCCTTTGACTTGTTAGACTAGTTATATTACAGCTGTTGGCCATAAGAGAACTGTACATTGTTAAATGAAGTTTCTTTACACTACAAGGACATAATCTCCACTCCAGTATGTAGTTACACTACATTTCACTGTTTGGGTTTTTTTTTTCTTATTCCCTCTTGTCTACTGTCTTAGTTGTTAGTTCAACCAATGGTTGTTAATCCAATCCTGGTTACAGATCTCTCAAGAACAACTCACTTCTTTCTTCATCTAAACCCTTCAATTTCCATTTTCATAATATCAAAACCAGGATGCCAAATTCTTGTTATCACATCCCCCCTCTCCAAGAGAGACAATACAGTCTTTAAAATTATAGAATGTTTTTAAACTCCCACCCTTTCCAGTAAAGTTTTTAATGGGAGGGAACCTACCCTCACATCAAACCTTAAATTCACACACAAAAATATGGGCTTCCTCCTAGCTGCTCTAGGCAGAACTCTGCCTGTTCTCCTGTCCCAAGGATTAGGGAGTTTTCTGTTCTGTTTTTTTTCAACTCCTGCCTTCTTCTCCTCCTTTTTCCATCTTGCCATCCTACTGTTCTCTTCCACTCATTTTCTCTTTAACTGACAGCCCAATCTCTCTGTTCAACATCTTCATCAACGACCTCGATGAAGGGACAGAGTGTCTTCTCAGCAAGTTTGCTGATGATACAAAACTGGGAGGTTTGGCTGATACACCTGAAGACTGTGCGGCCATTCAGCAGGATTTGGACAGACTGGAGAGCTGGGCAAAGAGGAGCCTAATGAGGTTCAACAAGAATAAGTGCAGAGTCCTGCACCTGGGAAGGAGTAACAAAATGCACCAGTACAGATTGGGAGGTGATCTGCTAGAGAGCAGCTCTGTGGAGAAGGACCTTGGAGTCCTGGTGGACAACAAGTTATCCATGGGACAGCAATGTGCCCTTGTGGCCAAGAAAGCCAATGTTATCCCAGGGTGCATTAAGAAGAGTGTGTCCAGCAGATCGAGGGAGGTCCTCCTCCCTTTCTACTCTGCCCTAGTGAGACCTCACCTGGAGTACTGTGTTCAGTTCTGGGATCCCCTGTTCAAAAGGGACAGAGATCTACTTGAGAGACTCCAACAGAGGGCTACGAGGATGATCAAGGGACTGGAACACGTGCCTTATGAGGAAAGGTTGAGAGACCTGGGGCTTTTTATTCTGGAGAAGATAAGACTGAGAGGGGATCTAATTAATGTGTATAAATATATGAGGGCTTGGTGTCAAGAAGAAAGGGGCAACCTCTTTTCACTTGGGCCCTGCAATAGGACAAGGGGCAATGGATACAAGCTAGAGCACAGGAAGTTCCACCTCAACATGAGGAGGAACTTCTTTACTGTGAGGGTTACTGAGCACCGGAATAGGCTCCCCAGAGATGTTGTGAAGTCTCCTTCTCTAGAGACATTCAAGACCCGTCTGGATGCATTCCTGTGTAACCTGCCCTAGATTCTCTGGTCCTGCTCTGGCAGGGGGGTTGGACTTGATGATCTCCAGAGGTCCCTTCCAACCTCTAACATTCTATGATTCTATGATTCTATGATCTCCTGTGATACAGGTACATTCAGACTTTTGCCTGGTCCCACAAGGCTCCCCTTCCTCTCTCTCTGCACCCTATTCTGATGCTATACTTCTCTCACCTGCACTTGGATTCCCTTACCCCACCAATGTGCTTCCCTACATACCATGTCTCACAGACAGGGATTTCCCACTCCTGGAGTCTACATCCATTTTATCTGCTTGTCCTGTAGTACAGGTGACTCCTTCAGACATCTCATGGAAATCCCCAACTGAAGTTCAGCCAGCAAAACTGTCTGGGCTTTAGGTACACAATATTTGGGGGCAGATGTCCCACCAGCTCTGCCTCCCTTGGTGAGGACATTTGAAGAGACTAATGCCCTGGGAGGCTGCAGGGAAAACCTGGGCCAAGAAAACCAGAGGCAAAAGGACAGTAAAAGCTCCAATGCTTCAGGGAGTGCTTTAAAATATAGATCAACCAGAGACCAGCTTGCTTTACCATTCAGCCCTTACCAGAAAAGGATCCTGGGAGGGCTGGAAATTACCCAATTTAACCCCTCCTCCCTCCCCCAGCCAAAACTTTGACTGCAGAGCTCAGCTGCTACAAGCTGCAAGTGAAGGCACTGCTTCTGGGCTCTGATCCTTCCACTGCCTGCCATCTCGGTAAAACAATCTCCCTGGTCTGTAGACACCAGTGAAGCAGATCAGGAGGGAGCTTCGTATGCTCTCAGAGACCTGCTGAACCCAGAAAGATCCTAGAGGCAGGAGAGGACAAACACTGGCTGCACTTAATGTATATCTCTGCATTGCAAGTAGGAAACTTGGGGAAGGAGGAAGTGCTACCATGTCCTTTAATATGGACCTTACACAGCTAGGGTGTGTAACTGAACCCAGGAGCTGGGAAGCATTCCCAGGCCTCCACAGTCACGAAGAGCTAAAAAGATCATGTTCTGAGGGCAAGGAGCTATTCAAATATCTCACAGCAGTCTCTAATCCCAACTTCCACTCTCTGTTTTCTGAAGCAGGATCATAAGAATAAAACTCACAGTCAGCGTGTCACCTTCATTGGTCATAAGTAGCAAAGAATGATCAACAACATTTCCTGTTTTGGTAGTTAATGTCCAACACAGACAGGATGAACACCAAAACTATGAAGCAGAAAATGAGTGGCTCCCACATTCAGCAACATAAATTAATCCAGTAGGCAAATGATTTACAGCTTTGCACATATGAACATCAGTAAAGTGCCCTTAAGGCTCCCTTGACTCTCAGGGAAGGCACCTTGAAGATGCCAGGTGACCTTGCAAGCCTGGGTGCAGACTCCATTGTATGTCTTCCCATTCTCACCAAGATGCTTGGAAATACACAGAGAGCATAGTCTGCACTCTTGTGGTTACCAAAGCAATAAATCAGGGCAAGGGTCTGTAGAGCAGACAGCAATTGAGACAAAGACACCCCATCATCTAATAGACAAGCCTTGTTGGATACACAGGATACAGCTATACAAAAGTAAGCAATGACATATAGTTCTGTTAACAAGACCTCACCAATCCTAGCTATCAGATATCCCAGCAGCCTTGGGGACTGGAGATGGTACACTGCACAGATCCATGCAAATGCAGCTCCTTTATATTCAGTGTTCATGGGTTCTTTCTTCTTCTTTTTTTTCCAGTTCTTTTGAGTCTTCTAATGCCTTCCCCTACTTCAGCACTTGTTTTTCCTGCCTCTTTTCTAAATCCTCACAAAGACACTTTCCTCAGCTTCTTTATCTCCTTGCAACCTGCGTACAAGCTTTGAAATCATCAAACAGCAGTTATTCTTCTTTCTGGTTTATTTTGCTGGTCCATTTCTGGGTTACTTAAGCCAACTATTGCAAGTGCCAACTACAAGCTGCACTGGCTACATTAGAACTGCATCTGTAACAATTCTGTGTCTTGATTAAGCTAGTATTAGACTTTAGGATACTGCTGTCTCCCTAGCTGTCATTGTAGAACACCAATCTTATTTCTGTAACCACATCTGAAATTAATATGAAAGAAATGTCATAAAGTCAACACACAGCAGGTACTTGTCTGACTCGTGCAAAGCCCTTAATCTAATTCCCTGAAAAACAAGTGAAACATAAACTCTGATTTCACAGGAGCTTGACTGTGAATGTAAAATAAACATGCAAGCAAAAAGGTTATAACATTTTCATCAAGCTCAAGAAAAGGGAGCAATATGCAATATGTCAATTGTAGGGCAGGAAAAAAGAATGTCTTTCCAAGACCTTTTGGTTTTAATAGACAAACTCCCATTCTCTCCAGATTTAGAAACTGTTGTGCTCTTTTCTGAAAGCAGAGTCAAGCTATACCACAGAAAAGTACAGGACCAACATTACTACTCCTATGTAAGCTGCTGTATGGGAGCATGCCAGGAAGCATTCTTGTACTGCCACCAGCTAACAAGTGTATTCAGCTCTCAGCAAGAACTCTTTGTCAGAGATCTGCAGGCTTCATCACTTGCCAAGAGAAAATTTCAAACTTACTGTTCCAGTTCCTTACCTCCCGCTCATTCATCTTCTCATCTCTCCTGCATCTCAACTCCCCATGTCCTCCCAACTCCTAGCTCCCTTGAAGATTATTTTGCGCCACTTGATCTGTCTATTCCACTTCCAGATTGCCCACACTTCTCTGTCCTCAAGCCTCCTGAATATAGCCGAACACTTACTGGAGAAAGCTTATCAGAAGAAATTCAGTAAATTAGACCTTCTGATTTTTTTCAGTACTCACTCCTATATTTTTACCCACATTTTTGTGACTGTTAGATCTGTGAATAAAATTTTATGTTTCTTTCACTTGAAATACAGTGCTGCAAAAGCATTTTTGCAGCACTGTATCTGCTTCTGCTTATATTTTTGAGCTGAAATTACACTGACCATCTTGAGGATTTTAAAGCATTTCAAGATGTTTGAGGATGAGAGTGTCACTCTTAGGAATCTAAACAGAAATGATGCAGAAGGATCCCATTCCAACATTTCACTATCCTTAACTCCTGGGTTTCCAGGAGTACTATCAGGCTTTCTGGTAGGGATACAAACACCTGTTCTACTTTAAATCCTGTGCTAATTTCTGTCATCATGGCAGATGCCAGTGAATTCTCAAACCTAGGTGAAATACATCACAGAGATAAAGAACAAAGGCAAATTTGCATATCTGTATGAAAACAAAATTTGACAGAATCACACGTGAATTCTGAACTAGCAGTCTTATTTAAGTACTGATTTCAACTCTATTCTTTTTTTAATGTACTAATACATTTCATGGTTTCTTACTCAGTTGATTATACATTTGTTACACATATATTAATTAAACCTTACACAAATCCACCGAACAATTTGAGGCCAAAGTAGCAGAGGTGCAGTTGGCCACAAAAATCTCCTGTAGATTCTGCTGAAGCAACTTTGACCTATAGTGGTCAAGGCTGTGGCCAGCTCTCTCAGCCAGCAGCCAAAGCTTGAGGTCTTATGGATTCCTAACAGATCAAGACAATTTGAAGCCTGCAGGCACAGTCTACGTGGATTCCATTAGATCCTTAGAGGCTTGCCAAGATTATATACCCAGTGGCTGTAACAGTTACTGAATTCATCCAAACTGAAAGAGTGTGGTTCTCAGGCAATTGGTCTTTTGCTGGAAAACTAAAGGTATGTGGGTACAAAAATAAGACTACTTAATTCTGTTGAAAATCAGTTTTCTATTACATTGTCAATACTTTGTTCAAAACAGTAGCAATACCTCCAATGCTAGTACATACTAACTTTTGTAATTCCTGATTAGCTTAAACTGACTATTAAATGACTATTGAAGAATAACCCTGGTCACCTCCCTGCCTGGCTCCAGACACTTTCCCTGTTATTGCCTTTGGGCTGGCATTACTGTTTGTACTCCTTGCAGTGAGGAAAACTAGGCTAGCAAAAGAAAAGTTAGCTTTCAACCAGAGTGGTTCCCTGAAGCAACGCATCACACAGCCACAGGCATACAAGTGGCACAAGGGAAGTGGTGGGAAGAAGTAATGGGTGACAGTGCGAGAAGGAAAACCAGCTTGCTCCTTTCATCAGCAGCCTGTACTTCTGCCAGATTAAAACAGCAGTGTAATGACAGCCAAAACCACTTTGAACAAAAAAAGGGAGGCTGCTTGCCAGCACTTTTTCCTTCTTTAAAATTTCCATAGCAGAACATTTGTTTACTAAAGGGAAAGCATTCAATTATGACAAATTATGGAAAAAAACAACACATAAAAAATCTCCCAGTTATGTCGGAGAAGGAGATCTGAGTGAGTTTAACAAGCCAAGAAGTTTGAAGAGTTATCACAAGACAATCCAGGACAATAAAAAAATGATTTGACAAACAACTTTTCTAAAGACCTCTAACTAATTTACCAATATATTTGAATCTTCTGAGAATATATACTGCACTGAGCACTCTTCATGAAAAAATACAGTTGCTGAATGCTTATTTTGCTTGTTAAAAGTAGGAAAATAATTGTTTGAACCATACTACAGTTCTTCTGTGCTCTATATTCTGTGAAGTGATTTCTCAAAGCTTTTTCGTGTTAACTCTGTTTTTTCCTTTGGCTTCTAAACAATAAAATAATGCAGATGGCTACTTAGAACTCAGACTCTGGTGTTCCTTACACATCTCTATGGTTCTGCACTTTTCTCTCCATAATGCTTCAATATGAACTGCTAAAATGTAAAAACTAACTTAAAAACAAAAGGCAGGGCAGATTTGCAGTTGAAGGACAGATTTCTCCTTAAGACTAGAAGGCTATTCCGAAACAAGCCTGTGTTTAGTTTCCGGTTTTTTTAAATGGAAAAAAGAAGATGGTGGAGGAGTGGCAGGAAGCCATAGCTGCTGCACAAGTGAATACAGCTTAGTGACACATGACACACTGGGATATGTAATTACTTGGATATTTAAGTACTTGGAATCTTTTGGGCTACAGGATACTCACATTCTTCTGTAGCTGATAAATAAAATGAAATTGGAATGTCTCTTTGTCTTAGTCTAAATAAAACATTTTATCTACCAAAACTATGTAACTAGACACAATTAACTGTCCTGTCCATGGAAAATCCCTGGCTAGATTCTCAGGGTGCTAAGGATGAAACCTCCAGGGTCCAGAGAGAGGTCTGTGGAAGTCTGGACTTAAATAGCAGTTACCATGGATAGTGACTGAGTTGGCTTTCAAAGCTAGAAAGGGAAGGGAATAAACCAGTGGCTTCTGACAGAAAACTGTAAGGATGCAGAAGAAACAAGCTTGGCACTGTGTGGTAGGTCAGAAATGCAACTGAGGTACCTTACCAAAACTGGGATTGCTGTAGCCCTTGAAGAGATATTGCATTCAGGGAATATTGGGTACTGTCAGAACCAAAACAGGAAGATTATGTGTTATCTGAGTACCCCTCAGTCTATTCCCAGGCTCTTCATGTCAAGGGTTAGGGCTGGACTGGCCACTACATGAATGACGCGTGCTCTCTATTAACTCCTCTGCCTTCCCTAAGGGGAAGAGAAAGGGAGTAAGGGAGAGACATTTATGGATTGGAAAAGAAAACTAAAGCAGTTTTAATGAAAATAATAACAACAAAATGAAATATATACAACTCAATATCAAACCCAACTCCCTGACAGCAGTTACGTCACCATCACCACTAATGCTGTGGAGCAGGCGCTGGGGGAGTCCCAGACTGGACTCAGTGGCAGACAGGAAACAGATTCAGGGATACACGGATGGGGATCAAAGGCAGAATGGACAGTCTTCCTCAGATGGTGGCCACTGAAGAAGAGAGCTTGACCCTTGTGATCCCTCAGCTTCCTACTGAATATGATGTATATGGGATGGAGTACTTCATCAGTCAGTTTAGGGTCACCTGTCCTGTCCACTCCTCCTCATGGGTGCAGACTTTTACCTTCTGCATCCCCCAATGTGGTACACAAGATTTAGCAGTGACACTGGTCTCCACAGGAGCAAGTATCAGTAAGAGCCTTTCTGTATACCAGTCCTTGGCAGTAACTGTAAACATTGAGCATTATCACTGCTAGAAGCAGACACTGTCTATGAAAATATGCCGTTAACTTCAGAAAGTGCAGTTAGAAGGGTCTCGCTGAAGAGTAAAGTCACTGAACAGAAATAGTTCTGTTCTAACTCAAACCAGGACACTTCATTATACACAGTAATAAATTAATTCTGTCTCCTTTCTTTTTACATATATTTTATTTATGTAAGTCATTAAAGCAAAAGGTAAAAATTGGCAGCCTGCAGTGTATTATGTCAATACCAAGTCTTTAAAAGCCAAAATAATTCAATTTACTATAACAAAATTGTCTAATTCCCTTACACTGACTGACTCCAGCTCTTCTCCCTGCCACCACCTCTTCAGAAATGAGCCACCTCTCAGCTCCACTATTGCTGGCATCTTTCCAGCAAGCCTAACTTGACTGAAAGTGAGCACTCCCCTTAGCAGATTTCCCCTGGCTCATTTTCAGAGAAATGGTAAGATTTATGTCTTCATTTCAAGACTGCAGAGGTGAAATTTTAAATAGTAAATATTTATTTAACCTTTCAATACTCTGAAACAAGTATGTATGCATAAAATCTATTTTGCTCAGCCGTATTCACTTTTAGTACTTTGTGTATGGACAAAAGCCAAACACAGACTTCCCTACCCAAAACCCCACAAAATCTGGAAAAAAATAGCCACCATTGGCCAGGAGAGGGAGACAAATGAGAACGGCCAAAATCAGGACTGTTGCTGCTTGTCCTAAATGAAGCATAGTGTATTATAAGGAATTTTTTTCAAGTTCTTTTTCAAAAAGGATGGGTGGGACACGCCTGTTACAAAATAATCTGTGTTCAGTTGCAATGTAAAATGGTTTTTTGATTCCCAAAATTCCTGAAGGTTTCTACCTTTTGTTTTTCTCTCATGCCTGCAGTTAGAGACAAAAATCCCAACTCTTTCCATAGAGTATTTCAGAAACTGTCTGACCTGCCTTTTCTAAGGAAATCTGGGAGGGAGACCAAGGAAGCAAGGCAGGCAGTTAGAGCAGAGACCATCCCTTTGTCAGAACGGCCTCCCAGAGCTAGAGCCAGGTCTGCCAACATTTTAAAGTTATAAATCTGGTGGGAAAATGAGGGGATACCTTCAACCCTACTGAAAAATGTAAGAAAGCATGTATTTTCTGTTGGCATGAGGGCTGGAGGCAATGGATGGGGTGAGAGAAAGGGGAAGCAGTGCTTTATATAAAGGGGCTAGTCCCTTTTAGCAGAGACAGTTGTTTGCAGACAGCCTCCTGTGAGACGAGAGCAAGACATTTTTTTCCCTATTCTCTGAAATCTTCTTTGTCTTAAGTTTAGGCAGGTGCTACCTGTTCTGAAAAGCAGCATTCTTCTACTCCTGGAGCAGGAGTAGAAGCAGCATAACTAAAATGCAGCATAACTGCAAACCACCACAGTGTAACAAATTCCTCTAAATACACTTCGTTCAGATGTTACTTGGTAATGTGTGCGTGTGTGCATGCACATGTTTGTACATGTACAATTTTTCCCCAAGGTCACTGCTGCTCTTTGTTGAGAGGAAAGCAGTGAGTAGATGTGTCTCCTTCAGCAGGCAGTGACGACAGTGTGTGAACAGCCTTCTGCAAAACACTCTGCAGCTCGTGAAGGGAGTGTGGACACCGTGGAGAAAACTGGAGAGGGAGAGGTCAACATGCCCAATAGCTGGGCAACACCCAACAAACTGGAAAAATTGGTCAACAGAGACCTCATAAAGTTCAACAAAAGCAAGTGCAAAATCCTGTACCTGGAACAGAACAAACCCACAGATTTGTACAGCTTAGGGGTTCAGCTAGAAAGCAACTTTCCAAAAAGGACCTGCAACTTCTCATAGGCAAGAAGTTAAACATGGCTCAGAAGTGCACTTTTGCAGAAATCAAGGACAGCTACTGAACTGCCTTAGCCAGAAGCTCAGCCAGCAGGTTCAAGGGAATTGTTATTTCCCTCTATTCAGCATGTGCAAAATTGCACCACTATTACCAAAATCTGGTAAATGAAGAACTCTCTAACACTTAGTTTAATGTTAGAAAGCAGGCATTACTTTATTTGTTGCCGGGTGCATGGGGGATCACTCCTCTTATCATGCACACCATAAGCTGCATTAGTTACAGCTTATATTGCTTCAACATGTATATATACATTACATTTCCTAGAAGGATCATACATATTCATTCTATTTTCTAGAACTAATTATAATATTTATATAGTCTCAACGCATGCATCTTAAGTCTCTTAGGGGCTTCAGGGGGCAGGGGTGGGTCCTAGGTGGTCTTGGATGGTCCTTTAGGCAGTGAACTTTACTTGAACTCTCAGTTATTTTTCCTAATATGGTCACAAGCTGGCCCCTTGCCTTGTTTCTTCCAGTTGGTTGCTGTTGTGTCTGGATCTGGCTGGGTCTTCTTTGCATTCTAGGATGTGGTTATCAAGTCCTTGTACTACTGCTGATTAAGTTGCTTAATGTTTAGGCTACACCACTCCAAAGTACATGTCCTGTTTTGGGCTTCCCAGTGCTTGAAAGGTATTTGCAAGCTAGAGTAAGCTATTATACAAGGACCTGTGCCAGAGCAGATGAAAAGTGTGAGATGAAAGAAGCATCAGAGAGAAACTTCTATGTACTAAGACACAGCCCCTCCCCCCTTGCCCTATTTTTCCTCACTGAAGGGACTGAGTGTGACCTGCAGTGGCAAGAAGCTGGTAGGACAGGCACCTGGAGAGAAGTGAAGTGACCCTGAGGAATGGGGAGGAAAGGAGTTTTATGTTTTATGCTTTTTTTTGTTTTTATGTTTTAATGCTTGTTGTTTTGTTTCCCAATACCCAAATAAGTAATTATATATATACACATACACAAATTGGCAATAAATTTTTTTCCCCAAGGTGAATCTGTTTTGCCTGCAACGGTAATTGGTTAAGTGATCTCCCCAACTTTATCTCAAAGCAGCAGCTTCCTCATTCCTGTTCTTCCTATTCTCTCCACCATCCCGATATAGATGGGGGGTGAGTGAGTAGCTGGATGAGAGCTTGACTGCCAGCCAGGCCAAGCCACCACAACTCCTTTTACCTGAGGATGGCCAACCACTTGCATGTGTATGAACTTTCCTTCTTACTTTTCTTGGGGAATCTTGACATTTTGCAAACATTTGTCACAACACTGAAGTGCTTAAGTGGGCCCCAAGTTGGAGCCTACTGAAGTGGGCCCCGAATTAGAGTTGGCCTGTGAATGAGTCACAACTTAGCAAGATGTTTTGGTTTTCCTATTGGCTTCACGTTCCAGAGGCAGAACCTGGCCCACCTGTGTCTTTGTGGCTCTGCCCTCACCCAGGTGGTCATCGTTGGGATAGTGGACGAGGCCAAGATTATATAAACCAGGAGCTGAT
>VZZY01019905.1:652-23482 GCA_013400335.1 Eurystomus gularis | reverse complement strand
GACATCCATAGGTTTCCCTTTGTTGACTGACACAGTTACTTCACTGCAGAAGGCCACTAGGTTAGTCAGGCAGGACTTGCCCCTAGCAAATCCATGCTGACTACCTAGGATTATGTCCTTGTCCTCCATGTGCCTTAGCATATCCTCCAGGAGGATCTGTTCCATGATCTTCCCAGGGACAGACATGAGGCTGACAGGTCAGTAGTTCCCAGGGTCTTTGTTTACCCTTTTTAAAGATGGGTACAATATTTCCCTTTTTCCAGTCGCTAGGGACTTCACCTGACTGCCAGGACTTTTCAAGTATTATGGAGAGTGGACTGGCAACTAGATCAGCCAATTCCCTCAGTACTCTGGGATGCATCTCATCAGGTCCCATCTACTTGTGTGTGTTAAGGTTCCTCTCTTGCAGGATTAAATCAAAGAACATGTAAGTCTAATTTAGACAAAGCTAGGATAGAAGTCAGTTCGCAACATAAAACTATTCTAATTCATTCTCTCAGTCACGCTTCCAAAGTGACAACAGTAAATGTAGCGACTTCATTTCTGCTTCATAACAAGTTTTCCAGTTTTTAGGTAACTCAATCCTCAGAGTTCACAATAAAGTTGGATCAAGCTACAAGGAACTAAGAACAGAACAGACAAAGACTGTAATAAAAAAAAAAAAAAAAGAGGACAAAGCTAAAAACCGAAAGAGAGAGAAACAAAGGAACTATCAGGTTTCAAAGAAATAGAGCAAGCTGAACAAGATCTATCTTGAGGAGGTATGTAATGCAGAGATTAGGCATACGTTGTATTTTACTAAGCAATCATTCTGAATAAAGTGGTGAAAATTTCAAAATTTGAGAAGTTTAGGAAACAGTTGCATTAACTGAAGCTCAAATGAATTAAGGACTAGAGTTTCAGAAGGAAGTGTAACAAAACATTAGGAAGAAAGGAACAGCAACATTCAATGTTGTTGAGAATGTAATGTTCAATTACTGCAGTCTATCTGTAGGAATCTGTTACATTCTTTTGTAGAACCAAATGGTGAAATAACAGTTATCTTCAATGCAAAACCACAAAACTCATGCATCCATTCACAACAGAAGCAGACACTACTACACGTTGTCCTGGGAGAAAACATGTATATGCATGTACAGAAGGCAATATTCAACCCAGGAACAGCCTGACAAAGAAGGGCTGAATCAGCTAAAGGCATTTCTTTCAAACATGAATTTGCACCGAAGAAATATAACTCCATCACCATAATTTTTTGCATAACTTACAAGAGAAGCCAAAAGATATAGTAACATACCAAAGGGATTGTTCATCCCTTGTCTTTTTTAACTTCTTTTCCTGCCCTCCCCCAAAAATAAAGGATTAAAAATATAACTACATTTTCATAAATATTCTCTGAACTATTGCCAAGGATGCTGTGAAACAATTTGAAATGCAATTTCATACCTGTATTCATCTATTTGCACTAGAAATCGTACTATATCTTGATGACCTTTCAACACAAGGAGTTCCGTGTAAGGATTCTGCATTTGTTCTTCACCAATTGTCTGTACTGATGATTTCTAAAAATTCATAAAATATGAACAAAATTTATTTCACACTGACAAAATTATTTTCATCAAGTCTCTGTAATGTCTAACCATCTACATATAGACTCACGTGTGAATGAATAGTTAAATTTTAGGTTAAGTTTCTGAAATCTCATTTTGCCTTAATGAAAAGCACTATGAAATATAATTTCTTATTTTTTCAAATAAAAAATATCTTCCTAATAGCATGTATTTTATGTTGCAATATAGCATTTTCTGTTTAACAAAAAACACTTTGTACTGCTTTAGTCACCAATGCACCAAGATGAAAACCCAGTTTAGTCAGGAGCTGTCATGTGGAGCCAGCTTTATGACTCAATTCACCATACATTCAGTTTTTCATTAAATTACACTTCTTCCAAGAGGTCTGTGAGGTTCTCATATCTTTTATCTACCGTTCAATTTTAAAATCCTATATAAAGATGATATATTTAAAATAAACAAGAATAAATGCTGTTCTGTTACATAATGTATAAATCATCCATTGGGACTCTATTCACAAAATACCAAAGCAAACTGCTTAAAAAAACATCAGAGAATGATTAATCATTTTCTAGAACAGCATCTGCAATTACCCCAACTAGACTATTAATTAAAAGAACAATCAATCACTCAGAGCAAGCTGATCACCAGGCAGGGTCAATAAAATATTGCACAGTACTGCAGTTTCAAGGCGTGATAGTTCTGCTCATCTCAAGAGATGACAACTATTTTGTATTTAAGGTCTTCCATATTCTGGAACAACTTGTTATTAGATATTACTTTAAAAAAAATAAAGTGTCTACATAGCTCAGTAGTAAATCAATGACAGTACTCTCCTCCTAGATTTATTTTACACGACAGTCAATATCATCTTACTCCCAGGACTACCTCTTTTTTGAGGACTTCAATAGAACCTACACTGTAAAACAGCAATTACTGAACACAGTACAAGACGCAGTATACATGACAGGTAAAGGATTACCTTTGAAAGACAAACATATTATCTTCTGAAACTTCAACATTTTCTTGCAAGAATAATAAATTATATTCTAATACTTCTGTATTGGTACTATGATACTATTCTTAGGAAGTTAAGAATGACAGAGTTAATAAATAGAGAAAGAAATCTGTGTTTATTTTTAAAACAAAGAGGTTGTCAAAATGCTAGTTCTTGTAATTTTATCTTGGTTTTGTGCCATCTGATGCATTTCATGAAGCAACTGTTCCTCATTTTATGCAATTATGTGAGAACAGCAGTTCCCACTTAATACAAGTAGAGCCTGTGCGGTTATAAAGAAAAGTTGGGCAAATACGGAAACTTGGAGTTCAGCTGTCAAAACATTCCTTTAAAAAAATTAGAGAGTTCTAAAAATCCTAAACAAATCTCTGTATCACTGGATGACATTAGCAATACTATAATCAGAAAACTTCTATTTTTATTTACTAAACAGAAATGTACATTCACAAAACAATTGTAACACTACTTTAAAAAAAGACAGAATTTGTAATATTAACATCCCAATTCCATACTCTGCTGTTGCTTTCTATTGAGTACAAGATTGTGCTACTTCTCTTGAACAGTGTGTCTAATCTTATTTTTTCTTAATTCTAAGAATGCCTGTGAATACTGAAAGGCACAGTGCTGATGAAATACTACAAGTAACAAGTAACAGTTTTTCCCTCAGTACTGTCATATAACAAGCTATGCTCTCTTCAGATCTTCATGAATAGTTACCTAAGTCTTGCATTACATGTGCATTCTTTCTCTGAATAAATATATTTTTGACATAAACTATTAATTGAAATCTCTTGTATCAACATCAAGTTTTTAGAAGAGAAAGCTGCATGCTGATGCTAATGGAAGCCATTCCCAGCTTCCGTGTTTTTATGCAGGACCTGTAAGTATCACTACAATAATCAGCAAATAACCCACAACATTCATCTCAGCTTCAAAACTTCCTATAACCTCCATGATCCGAAGCATTTAAAAGTGGGATTATTCAAAAGCAATTCACCAAAAATATGGATGCAAGATTACACAGACATGCTTACGTAAGTACTATGGAGCATGCTAAATTAGTTTATATGGACCATATACTACTGCAGTTCAACTGCTCCCGTTACCAAAGCCACTCTGCTTAAGGCATACACCATGGCCATCAACTGATGAGACTCAGGAGCTTACGTCCAAATGACTTTCAGTTCCACAGAAGGAAAAATAATAAAAAATAAAAAACAGGTACGAAGAAATCTGGATTTCATTAATTTAGGATGGCTTTGCCAGAAGCCTTCTCTATTTACCCAGTGCAATGCCCCTCTAATACATCTGGCCTTTCATGACTAGCTGAAGCCACCACACATGAAACAAATACCATAAGTCCATAGCCAACACACTGCTATGGACTTCCTCACCTATTTGGGAAGAGTAAATAAAGAACAAAAGGCTACGAAGCTGATCTTTAGATGAAACAATACCACACAATCCCAGGGGAAAAAGAAAAAAAAAAAAGGAGAGAGAAAAAAAAAAAAAGAGTTTAGGGGCTAAACCTTATCAGTATTTGTTAGTCAGTTTTTCCACCAGAAAAGCAAAACAATCACCCTCACTCAGCAAGCCACTGGTAGCAATCAGAACAGAAGTCCTGTGTGTCAGGCTTAACCATGGTTAAAATGGCAGAATGGAAAAACTGGACGATACCTTGACTCACAGTAATGCTTTATTAAATCATGGTATAACTAAATCAGAGCCAGAGTTTAAACTTCAGAGAGGAACAAACATCAACATAGTCTTCTATCACATCTTATAAAGCTGTGGCATATTTCCAAACTCCCTTTCAAAAACAACTGCACACAGACCTGCTAAATATGACTGCAATACAATGAACATTTTGTTTGATGACAAAGGTCAGAATCATTCCTGTACATCACCATTCTGAATTTGTACAGACTCAAATATCTACCAAACTACCCGCGTTTGAAATCAACCATGACTTGCCCATGAAGAGCAGCTAAAAAATAATTACTTCCTCATATTTGTCCAAATTACAGAAGCACTAAGTGTAAGGAGGCCAGTAATAGCGTTAATTAAGTCATGTTAAGTCCAGGCTGAGAACTTCATTAGAGTCTTAGGGACAAGAAAATCCCACAATGTCCTTTCAAATCCAGTAAAACTCTTTTTCCAAGAAAGGCAACAGGAAGGATGTAAGTATTCAGTGCACTACATAGGCATACTTTATTTTATGGATAAGAAACTAAGAATAAATGCTAGAAGACTACAACTAGACCACATAAATAATAAGCTACTGACTATACTATCAACCAGGAAACCCCTACAGCAGGGCTCCATATGCTGGCAAGCTGTACAACTTGCAGATGACACATAATTAAGTCGGAGCATCAATCTGCTTGAGATTAGGAAGGCAAAGGGATCTGGACAGGCTGGATCAAGGGGACAAGGTCAATTGTATGAGGTTTAACAAAGCCAAGTGCTGGGTCATGCACTTTGGTCACAATAACCCCTGACAACGCTACAGGCTTGGGGAGGAGTGGCTGGAAAGCTGCCTGGTGGAAAAGGACCTGGGGGTGCTGGTGGACAGCCGGCTGAAAATGAGCCAGCAGTGTGCCCAGGTGGCCAAGAAGGCACACGGCATCCTGGCCTGTATCAGAAATGGTGTGACCAGCAGGAGTAGGGAGGTGATTGTGCCCCTGGACTCAGCACTCATGAGACCACTCCTTGAGTACTGTGTCCAGTTTTGAGCACCACAGTATAAGAAGGACGTTGAGGTGCTGGAGCTGGTGCAGAGAAGAGCAAAGAAGCTGGTGAGGGGTCTGGAGAATATGTCTAATGAGGAGCACCTGAGGGAACTGGGATTCTTTAGCTAGCAGAAGAGGAGACTGAGAGGAGACCTCATTGCCCTCTACAACTACCTAAAAGTAGGTTGTAGTGAGGCTGGTGCTGGTCTCTTCTCCCAGGTGACTAATGAAAGGACAAGAGGCAATGGCCTCAAGTTGCACCACAGGAGGTTTGGATTGGATATCAGGGAGGTCTTTACTGAAAGAGTAGTTAGGCACTGGAACAGGCTGCCCAGGGAAGTGGTGGAGTCCCCATCCCTGGAAGTGTCAAAAAACCAAACAGATGTGGTGCTTTGAGACATGGTCTATGGGCCAGGGAGATGCTGGGATGAAGGTTGGACTTTATGATCCCAGAGGTATTTTCCAACCTAAACGGTTCTATTATAATATATAAGGCCCACTCGCCCAAGCCACGTTGAGCAAGAGGGAGAAGGCTGGGATGCTCCTCACAGGGACGGCTCCCAAGCCCTTCAGCTCCTGCCCGAGATCAGCTTGGGGGTTTGGCTGCTTGCTTTTGTGGTTCTCCCCTCTCCTCTCTTTCTCTTCAGCGAAGCCTGGGACCTTTCCTGGCAGCCTCACAGGCTGTGAGCTGGCCCTGAAGGGCCCCTTGCTCCGGGGAACCCAGCACAGGGTCCAGCCGCGCTACCGCGGAAGCGGGGACCCGACCCGACCGGCCTGCGCTGCCTCTCCTCACACCGCTCTCCCCCGGAACCAGAGCTCCCCAGGGCCACGCACCGCCGCCGTGCTGCGCCAGGCTGGCCGTCCCCCNGCCGTACCTCTGCCAGGCCCTGCGGCTCCCGGCCGCCACCAATCAGCCACCGCAGCATCAGGAGCGGCACCTGCGTCCCCGCCACCGGCGCGGTACGGCAGCGAGCCTATCCTTCAGGGCCTGCCGCAGAGGCGGGACTGCCGGCAGCGGCGGCTTCCGCTGACGGAAAGGCCTTCTTAATCGAGCTCCGAGCTCAGACCAGCCCTCCAGCGGGCGGGGCCGAGAGGGGCTTGAGCAATCGATGGCCGAGAGGGCGGCGCGCGGGCGGTGGGGGCGCGGTGTGGAGGCGCGGTGTGGAGGCGCGGCGTTGGCTTGTCCGGTGGATGAGTTCGGCAGTTTAACTGGCAGGCGTGTTCATTCCGTAAAATTGACCAAGAATTTACAAGCTTTTTGCTTGCTGTCTTCCCATTTCAAAGGAAATCTGTGCCACAACAAAATAATGATTATTGCCGCCTTAGTGCGACCGTCTGATCTGCTTCCTGAAGCGCACGACGAGCCAAGTTTTCTGTGTGTAACAGTATTCCCTTGGCTGTGGCAGTTTTCATTCCTCACCGGATCTTCCTTAGGTCTGTGACGTCCTTGTCAGGATGGAGTAGCAAATACGGCGCGCATCAATACGCTGCCCTGGAAGTGCGGCTGCACCGTGGGGCTGCAAGACAGCCTCAGGCAGCCCGCAGCCCTGCCCCGCCTCCGGCCTTGACGCGGTGCTCTGAGCAGCCCTCTCGGATTTCGGGTGCACATGGAGCCGGGTACCAAACCCAGCCCGGCCGGGACGCACGCCCCGTCCGTGCGCAGGCACAGGTAACAAAGAAACCCCTACCGTGTTTGGACGTGTCCAACGGGCACCGCTCTGCAGCGAGTCTGCACATTTCGCTTGTCCTCTTGCCTTTTCACCCACGTTTTTTTCCGGTAATCAGCACCACACAGTATCATGACGCATACCTGAGATTCTCCCACAAGGCAGGAGAATATAGTGGTTTGCTAAAACCTGAACTTCTAGTAGTGACCAACCTGCACCTGGAAATCGTGGGATGCATTCTAGGTCTAGGATGAAATGCCACTATAGTGACATAAGTTTGACAAATATTGGTGGCCTGAGTATTGCCATTTGTTAACTACTGTGAATTCTTCACAGTTTCTCAGCAAACTAAAGCTGATGACAGCCATAAACCAGATTTGAAGCAGGAGATGTTTACTCCCACTTCAGCATACTCCTGCTTTTCCATTTCAGTTCAGTTGTGCTAGATTCCTAGCTCAGAGGTGCTGCTCCTGCAGACTAAGGGCACAGCCAGGGGGATTACTTTGTGCATGCAGATATATCTGCCAGGGTTTCCATGGTAATATTTTGTCATCACCAATCTGCTCTTCAGCAGTCTCCCTAAATAATTTGATATCTTCTCCAAACCAGCAAGAGTTGACTCGTTTTGTTGCATTCCATTTATTAGAAGGAAGGACTGCACAGCATAAAGCTACTTACAATTGTATGACCTGTAATCCTCAAATACAGTACCCATAGCGATACCTCCAAAAATGAAAAAGTGAAGGAAGAGCACTTACTACACCAGACACGGGCACAGGGAACGCTGCTTACTCAGCTTAGCAACATACGTAAGGATCTTACTTCTTCTTTAATGCACTGAGGCAAATACACTGCTTGACTTTACCTCACCTTTCCTACCATATCTCCTTATTTCAACCTATTCTGCTGTATCACACATCTGGATGAGACAGGATAGAATAATGGCACTGTGGTACTATGCCAAACAGCATCTTTGTAGATACGTACAGAGTTCTGACCTCCATGGCAGCATCTGGAAGGTCTAGGTGTTGTACTGTCTTTGTAAAGACCATGGCTGGAATGCAGTCTTCAAAACAGGATCTGGAAATGCACCAGGTTCCTGCATGGTGAACATGGAGCCTTGCATGGTTTTCGTGGTGTATTGCATTCAAGGTTTTGATAGTGGCAGAGGCTACAGGCATGGCTTCCATGAGAAGCTGCTAGAAGCTTATCCTATGTCCAACAGAGCCAATACCAGCTGGCTACAAGATGGACCCACTGCTGGTGAAGGCCAAGCCCATCAGCCTCTGTGATAACATATTTAAGACTGGGGGAAATACTGCTGTGCAGCAGCAGCCAAGAGAGAGGAAGGAGAATATGTAAGAGAAATGGCTCTGCAGACACCAAGGCCAGTGAAGAAGGAGGGGAAGGAGGTGCTCCAGGCACCAGAGCAGAGATTCCCCTGCAGCCTGTGGTGAACACCGTGGTGAGGCAGGCTGTTGCCTTGCCACCCATGGAGCAGATACCCACCTGCGGCCTATGGAGGAACCCATGTTAGAGCAGGTAGGTGCCCGAAGGAGGCTATGATGGTTGGACCCAATGATCCTAAAGGCCTTTTCCAACCTAAATTATTCTATGACCCTGTGGGAAGCCCATGCTGGAGCAGGCTCCTGGTAGGACCTATGGACNCCAGCTGGCTACAAGATGGACCCACTGCTGGTGAAGGCCAAGCCCATCAGCCTCTGTGATAACATATTTAAGACTGGGGGAAATACTGCTGTGCAGCAGCAGCCAAGAGAGAGGAAGGAGAATATGTAAGAGAAATGGCTCTGCAGACACCAAGGCCAGTGAAGAAGGAGGGGAAGGAGGTGCTCCAGGCACCAGAGCAGAGATTCCCCTGCAGCCTGTGGTGAACACCGTGGTGAGGCAGGCTGTTGCCTTGCCACCCATGGAGCAGATACCCACCTGCGGCCTATGGAGGAACCCATGTTAGAGCAGGTAGGTGCCCGAAGGAGGCTATGATGGTTGGACCCAATGATCCTAAAGGCCTTTTCCAACCTAAATTATTCTATGACCCTGTGGGAAGCCCATGCTGGAGCAGGCTCCTGGTAGGACCTATGGACCCATGGAGAGAGAGGAACCCATACTGGAGCAAATTTTCTAGCAGGACTTGTGACCGTGTAAGGGAGCAACACTGGAAGTCCTGAAGGACTGCATCCCCTTGAAGGGACCCACAGTGAAGCTGTTCATGAAGAACTGCAGCCCATGGAAAGGACTCACATTTGAGAAGTTTGTGGAGGTCTGTCTCCCATGGAAGGGACCCTGCGCTGGAGCAGGAGAAGAGTGTGAGGAGGAAAGAGCAGCAGAGAAAATGCAGGATTGACTGACCACTATCCCCATTTCCCATCCCTCTGCGCCCCTCGGATGGGGGAAAGGTGTTTTAAAATTAAGATTTCTTATTTAAGATTTCTCATTACACTACTTTGCTTCGATTGGTAATAAATTAAATTGTTTTCCAGCAGCCTGTTCTGGTGTTCTGTCACCCTAAAGGAAAACAAGCTGCCTATAGAGGTTGTGGAGCCTCCTTCTCTGGAGATATTCAAAACCCACCTGGACACAGTCTTGTGCAACCTGCTCTAGACAAACCTGCTTTAGCAGGGTGGTTTGGCTAGATGACCTCCAGAGGTCACTTCCAACCCCTACTATTCTGTGATTCCCCATGTTTTGCCCATGACAATAATTACTGAGTGATCTCTCCCTGTCCTTACCCTGACCCATGAGTCTTTTTGTTATATTTTCTCTCCCCTGTCCAGCTGAGGAGGGGAGTAATAGAGTGCCTGGCACCTGGTGGCCAGCCAGGGTCAACCCACCACAGATGACTTCAGGAAAGTCGCTTTTGTCTTGTTAATTAGACCTGATTTCAGACCTCTGCTTCTGAGTGTCTTTGAATTCCTTCTTTAAACTAACAAAGCTGTCTGCTTCCAGCTTTTTTACTCCATTTTCCATTTCTCTTGCATTGTATGTTGTATACATTTCTGAATACTTATTTTTGAAATCCTTCTGGTAGCCTTAAAAAACCAGGTGTTGTTGTTTTTTGTTATTACAAATATCTAGTGTTTTGTACACTTCCTGGAAGCAGAAGCAACTTACTTACTTCCCAGTGTAGTTTGTACAGGTGCCATGTTGGTCATGATGTCTAGGTGAAGACTGCGATTCACCACAGTGTTCCAGTTGCCAGTGTCAGTGAGATGCAGTGTCTTCTGCAGTGTAATGGCTTGTTAGTGTCAACTGTTGACCATTGGCAAAGGGTTGTGTTAATGCTCTTAACAATATGGAAATGATATGTCAGCTTGAGGATAACTGTCACTGCAGGAAATTTGCAGTACATGTTATCATTGCACTTGCCAAAGGAGACTCTCTTCCACAAATATGTCATTTCTTGTCCCCAGGCCTTTGTAGCTGGAGCAATACTTTTTCTTTCTAGCTTCTAGCATGACAGCTTCCCTTTTAATTTTCCCCTATGACATTCTGGCCTCTGCTGTAGTGATGAGGCATAGAAACTGTCACTGAGTTACCTCTTCCTCTCTTCACTTACATTTCTAGTATGTCACGTTGACTGTATACCTCTTGCTTGGCTTCTTCTGGTACATCAACTGAATACAGTAACACAAACCTCCAAAAATCCTGGACCTTCAGAAACAGCAATTTTACCTCATTAGACTGAAAATATTAGTGTTCCTGTGAGCTTTACATAGAGAAAGTACTGTCCAGCTGTACCATGGGATTTGGATACTTAGTATTTGTAACTCTCTTTCAGATGCTGTCACTTTTGTGTCACAGTCGTATATTGCATTTTCATTTTCCCATCATGTCATGCCTGAAATAATCATTAACAACAGTCCTATTACTAAACTGCATAATGCCTTAGTTTACTGTAGGCATCAAGATACTTAAACAAATGGACCAATTTGTTTGCTGCATGAACTTGCATATTTGTATGTGCAGGTATCTTTATGTATACACACACATAAAAAACACACACATATAGTTTGGTGTGTTAACATATATGCACATCAGAATTTAGCTTTATATAGCAGAGAGAAAAGCTAGTTAATGCACTGATGTTGCTTGTCTATTTGGAAATTGCTGAAGCCTATCACAGTTTCCTCAATTTAGATAATTGAAATTTTTCTATAGATTGTATTCCTTGAATAGAGTAGCTAGGAACAAGTAAACCATTGACAATCAGTCTTACTGTAATAATTACTTGGAGATATTTTTTACAAAGGTACTAGAAAATGTTATTTTAAAGGTGACTTCTCTAAATCAGGCTGTATACCTTTGAGATTTAGTTATTTGGGATTCAGTTTCAAAATCCGTGCCTAATCCAGACAGTATTTTCCCTTATAATAAATATATCGGTTGAAAAGTGCCTGCAAGAATTTCACACTCTGACAGGATGAAATATAGTCCAAAACATTTTATATATTAAAAAACAGTGTTAGAAGCAGAGTAGTCCAGCCAACAGATGATGTTTCAATGGATAGCATATGTTGCACTCCTGCACGACCAGCATCTGTGCCTTAAAAATCCATTCTGCTGTTCCTTGTACCCAATGATGATTAAAACCACCCCCTTGAGAAATGGCTAACCTTGCATTCCTCAGGTCAGGTGGGTGAAACAAATGCTCAGCCGTGCATTATTCCTGCAGAGAAGTTATCCCCTTCAATCTTTAGGCCCATTTAGTGATGGCCGATAACACAGCTAAGTGTCATTTGCATTGTTCTGGTGCTTGAGGTCACACTATCTAACCATCTCACTTAGTGACGGAAGGTGATTAAAAGTGTGGAGATAAAAAATGGCCCCTGTGGCTCTCACCAGCTCATCATCACTGGGTAGACCTGCAGCATGCCACCAGAGCAACCTGGAGGTATTTCTTCAAGGATTCAATGCATTATGTCACATCACACCTACCTCACATCTAATCATCAGCATATAGAAGTTTGGGAGCAGGGAAAGAGATGATACAGCAATACCACCTGAACACATTGAGTTCTTCCTCCTGGCCTGAGTCCAGATTGTGCTAGACGTGGGACATTAGCTTGGTTTGGGGGAGCCTGGATCTAAACTCCTCTGGGAACATGTAAGGGAATGGAAGTTCAGCCACAGATGGTAATTTACATGACTCTGTGTCTCCTGAGAGTCTTTGAAGCGTCAGCCACAGTGTTGTCTCTCAAAGCAGAAACATTAACCCTCTGAAGAAGGGATAAGCTGCTTCTATCAAGAGTGGCTAGAGTTGCCCATGGGCCAAAGAAGTGCATGGATACAGATTAATAAAGGCAAATAAATAATTTTCCATTTTACTAGATTTTGAAGGCTACAAGAAAAGCTTTTTCACCCCTTCCAGTCAACAGCTTCAGCTGCCCTTGAAGCCCCGTTAGAAACTCATGTGTTGCTCAATTATATGGCATCACCTTTGCATGCTATCTTCTTTCTCTGTTGATCAAGGGATCCATGATGTGGGCAAATACATAATAATGCTGCCCCTAAACATAGATGTCTGTCATGATCCACCTTGCCCCAGGGACATCCAAGTTCCCAAGTCTTTGGCCCTGGAACAGCTCACTCAACGGAAGGACCCAACAGTAGGTACCTGAGTGCTTTAGAATCTTACGGCTGTGATGCAGCTCATCATATAAGCTGAGATGGAGTCAGGTAGTGCAGTGCTCCCATCCGATCCTTTGTGGGGAACTTCGAGAGACTGGAAAGAAGTGTAGAAGGGTATCACATCGCTCCTGACTGAGGGAAAAGTAATTGATGGCTTGGTAACATCCTCAAGGAAATGGAATCACCTCCCTCCCCTTGGCTTTAGATTTAACATGTTAGCATACAAAACGTGTATTAAGTTTCCCAGCCTAGTCTGAATCATAAAAGTTCACCAAAAGTGCAGATGAATGCTAATAGTGGGGAGAGGTTACCCACATGTTTCTAACAGCATAAATTTATAGTTAATTATAGTTTAAGGCAAAAATTTGGGTCAGTTCTCACTTTTGTCACACTGGGTAGACAATCCCCTAGTTTAAAGTCAAGGAAATACTTATTTTTAATACTAATTTAATGGATTAGAAATATGATCTGTATATTTCAATTTTTAATACTCTGATTTGTTGCATTACGCGGTTTATTTGTGCTTGAATGATCACTTCTCTGCCTCCACAAACTCAGTGGCTTTCTCTGTCATATAGCTGATGTAATCAAGTGTTTTCTGCTGTATGTTGTGAATAAATACACTTATTTTTGTGTATATTGTGTTTGGTTTACATTTATTTGTGAAAAGAAGCAGTGTCCTACAAGGAGCCATAATGCTGTGTTTCCCTTTGCAAAACAAATTGTTTTGTTTCTTCAATGCCCTTTTCTTGTATTATATTCTTGCTGAAGGATTAAGGAAGCAGATGGAATAATACCTTCATGAGCTCCTACATGTTTGACTGTACTTTGTGAAGAAAATGGAGCAAACAATTTTTTTTAATCTGGCAGTACAAATTGCAAGCTGCTCTGATCTTAATTGAAGTGTGATGGCACTATAAGCCCCCAGGTGGCATTCTAACCTTGTTTTTCTAAATCATTTGTTTTCATAAGGAATGGATCTGATTCTTTGGTTTAAAAATAAGTCTTCTTCACCCTCATGGTAGATTTGAACAAAGAAATTAAAGCTGTTTTCTGATCCCTTTTTTTTTTTTTTTTTTTTTTTGAGTTTCCAATTTGTATACATTTCAATAATTCAATGCAGTAGTTTCTAACCCAGCTTGAAGTCTGATAGATGTTTAATGGAATCATGTAAAATTATACTATACTCCAGATATTAAAGTCAATAAGTTGATGATGTCCTACAACCGCTATTCAATAAAAGATAACATTCAAATTTTAAAGATCACAATTACAGTGAAATTAGTTACATTCCAACAACTTTATGATAAAAGTGTAAATCCAATTATAACTAATATTTTACAATACATGGGTATTAACTGATGCTGGGTCACAATGAAATCCAGGCAGTATTTGATATTATGGCTACACGAAACCAAAGTGATTCTGATGGGATTTCTCTTCCCTTCCAGGAGTAACATGTAGACCTTTGCAAAGAGCACGACTTGCACCTTCTAACTTAAGCACCTACTTCAGGTAATGAGGATGCTGATGATTCATTTTCAGCTCCCTCATTCACCAGAGGAGGGGTGGCTCCCACAGAGATTGACTCAGAGCCCAAGTAGCTTCTTATCTGTGTTGCTCTCTGCTGAAGAGTTTATTTCCCCATCAGGTTCACAGTTCAAAGGCTGGGATCTAGTGTCACTCTGGTAATGTTTTTTCCCTTTCAGCATCTCATTCCCAGTTGTTACCTTGCTGGTGAATGCCTACGTGCTTTCCCCACACTATCTTGAACATGTGGGAGGAGTGCCCATGAAGAAACTTCACTGCTTCCCCTTGAATCCCTTCTTCCAACTTCTTTTTGCAACAAAACCCACAACTTCTTTAAAAACACTGGGCTGATGTGCTGCGAGCCGTCCTTATGGCATTAACCAAAACTGTCACCTAATCACATGCATCATGGGCTGCCCCATCTATGTCTCCTTGAAATCTCTGTGCTTGTATTCAGATTACAACCTCTTTGAAAGGTGGACCATTTTCATTTATTATTTGTGCAGCACTCAGACAAATGGGATCTTTGCTCCTCTTTAGGATTCCAGTGGGACACTGCAGCACAAATGCAGAGTAATCATATTTAATAAAGCACACAGAGCTTATTTAAATTACTGCTTAAAATGCATTGGTCTGTAATAGGTCATAAATAAAAATGGACCTACACACTGCCCTCCATATCTTTCAGAGTGTACTTTAGGAGTCACTAAGTCAGAGTATGACCAACCACACTTCCTAAAGTAACAAAACCCAAATTGCTGTGGGAGTGTGAGACTGTGGGTAACCAGGAGACACAGAGAGAACATTTAAAGTTCTAACTTGCATCTGTCTTACTGTGTTTCAGCACTAAAACTCTCACAGGACACCTGAAAATTCATCTTTCTATATTTTTAGAGACTAAGCTGTAGTTCATACCAGTCACTTGCAGGTGGTATCACTGGGCTCTGGACTGGACAAATGAAAAGCTTCTTTGAATTTAAACAGATATTGAGACAAAGCCATGTCTGTTTGTGTACAAATATATATTAATAACCTTTTTTAGACTGTCTTGTACTGTGCATGTGACATGTTTCTGTTCAGTTATATCCCTACTTGTCAATCACACCTTTCAACTTCCGGCATTTCAACTTTACCTGGCATTTAGGTAAGGTGATGGTTATGTTTTAAGCACAGACTTACAATTTTAATAGCCTGTCCCCTTCACAGTAAGTGCGAAAATGGTCACTGTGTATTCTTTTTTTCTGTTCATAGTAAAGTTTTGTACATGTAGCAAAGAAGTCCAAAATGAAAAAGCCTTACTGCCTTAGCTGTAGAGAATACTGTGGTGGCTACAGCAAAAGCCTTCAATACCTGCAACAACTTAAGCCACCACAATGAGAGCATGGGTCACTTCTTGGTGTCCTCTGGGGCCTTGCCAGAGAAAAGAGGTTGTTGAATGTCCTCTACTGTTGATTGTTTAATTCCCTTGGGGTGACACTCAGTTCCTGCCCATATGAATACGTTGGCAGTGTGACATGACTGAAGCTTACCTGTGCAACTGCAATGGTGAGATACTTCTAGGACAGATACGGGTTTACAAAAAACAACATACAGGATGCTACTACTGTGTTATGTGCAAGTCTAGTCCTCCAGTTAGAAAGCATTAATTCATACTTGCATGTGAGCAGGGAGCAGTCACCGTAACCCCAAGGCTGATAACAGCAGATGACACCAGGAAGTGGAAAGATGAAAACAGCTCTCCCTAGTATATCATGGAGACAGTAGAAGAAGGCTGGGAACTGGGAAGGGTTTTTAATCAAAAGCAAAGTTTGGTGGGAAAAGCCCCTAAGGGCCTGTGCAATGGCATATGGGCAGCCTCGGAAAGGGCCTGTAGGGAGAGAGGTGGCGCTTGCCCTCAGAAATCCCTTCCTATGCTCCTGTCTTGGTGTACCAGGCTGGCACAAGGCCACTAGGTACTCACTTCAGCCATACAGTTAAATGGGAATAAAAGGTGCATATAATTTGCTCTGATCTCTGAACTGAGGGTGGGAATGATGGGAAAATGTCACTGTTTATTTGCCAAGGTCAAATCTAGCAAAGTATTTCCAATGTGCACTATCTGAACTGGGACACCAAATATTAAAAGGCAAGCCTGTGTTTTAGTGTGTTACCCAAACACTATGTGGGCCACGTGCTAGTAACTGGATTTCATGTGTCATGCCCTTTACATTACTCGAGATAATTCTTCACACTCAGAACAACAGACTAAAGCCAAATCCTTGAAAATATTTCATTATTTCATTCATTTATTCCAGTCAAGCTACTGGAAAGCAGGAAACTAAATACCTGAAGGAGTAAAGGCTCAGTCATAAAAGGTGAAGTCCAGCACTTAAGTTGAGAAATACACTGAAATGTCAGTTACAGAAGCACCATGCACTAAGGTTTTTCCTTTCACATTTCAGTCTGCATAGTTTGAAATAAATTGCCATTCAACTTTATATAATAAGTTCAAACAAAAATTATAATTGATGAGCCATAATGATTTAGAAGCTTAGCTAGGGAACAGTTCTTTTCTACACAGACCATGGTTAAAAAAAATATAACTATGTTAATTCATACTGTGTCATTAAATAAAACGGCATTCTAATTCTGAATCCCTTCTCCATATGAAACTATTGAAATGCCACAAAAAGACAGTGGTATTAGGCCATATCCCTTGCTCTCTTCATACAAATTCCCCCTTGAAGTAATGAGTAAGGTTAAGTCAGGAGAGGGCCCCATTTTCTTTGGCCTTGATCTCATAAATCCTTGCACAATGAACAGCTGAAACCTTAAAAGTGTTGCTCTCAAGGCTAATTTTGTGGCAGAAGACTCTGGATGGTGTAACATAGTGTGTTTGAGTGCCAGCTAACCTTCTGTGTCATTTTTACTGTCTATTGTGCTGGCTTTCCTCCCCTCCTCCTCTATGAAAGTTGCCTTGGTTGCTTTCCAGAGCAAGTACAGGCAAATGCTGTGTCTAAGCTGCAAGGAAAGTTAGGTGAGAGCTGCAATCTTCTGCTTAGTGCACGAGCAATTCCAAGAGCCTATTCTCTTACAATTCTCTCTTCATGATTAGAATTGAAAAAAAAGGGGGCTCAAAAACAGTTAAGATGGGTGACCTTAGAATTATATTCCTCCTCTCTCACTTTCCTCTTAGAATAGGACAGTCTGTGTTGATACCAACACCAGGGCAGGTTATCTCTTCTTTCAATACTGCTTTCTTGAGTAGTGCACTTACCTCCACAGTGTCCTGGCTTAGAGAACATTTTAACAGGCTTTCAGTCCTTTCTAAACATTTCCTTTTCTTTCCTCCCAGGCATTCTTCCTACAAAAGTCTACCTCTTCAGAAATATATTTTAAACTAGAAGGACCTACTATATTTGGTAACTCTCATCTTCCATGCAACACAGACCAGAAAACTTCACCCAGCCATTTGTCTAACAAGCTTCCACACAAGCTGCCGCAAGTCCTGATAAAGGCAGTCTCTCTCCACATAGGGATCTCATGTGATAGAATCTGGCACATATATGGTCAAGCTACTCTGGGCCTTGATTCACCTCACTGTTTAAAAATGTTTAAAAACATCTTGAAATTTGTCTTGCTATGACGTCCAACCACAAGGATCATGGTGTGTTTTTTTCTGCCAGATTTCAATAGCTAATCCATTCCTTTCGAGTCAAGTCAGCAAAATGAGCAACTAAGTACTTTCCTGTACTTCCAATTTTTTTTTGTTCTGTCCCAGATACATTATTGCGCTTCACCTCAGCAGCTAAGCTCTCCTTCCTCAGCTCTATACTATACTTACTACACTATACTACACTATACTACACTATACTACACTATACTATACTATACTATGCTGCGCTACGCTACGCTACACTACACTACACTACACTATACTAATGCTGTGAGCTTGCGCATCTGTTTCTACTTACTGTTTTGTCCACAGACTTGTGAGAGCACAAGTCCTGTGGTATAGCCTCACCTCATCTCACTAATCATCTTCAATTAAACAAGGAATCAGAGGATGATGTCTACCATGTGAAATTTTATGAGAGGATTATACTTCAGGGAATTTGCATAAGTAAAAACTTAACTTCTGTGGTGACTGAAATGTAGTCTCTGAGGACTGCTGAGCCTAGTTGGTGGAGATTAAAGCTCATATCTCAGTTGAACACAAGTTTCTAAAAAGCAATGATCAGCTGCTCTGGTAGAGTCTTACATATGCTGAACTGACCAGAAGGTAACATGGCTCCTGATTCAGCTGTGGGAATTCAGTCATGGTAAAGCATAACCCAGTTCAGATGATGGTATTTGCATTAAAACTATCAAGAAACCTGTGTGGATGCTTCTGTTCCGAGTCAGATAGTTTTAGAATTTATTATGCAGCGTGCAGCCAAAGAGACAAAAAGCCCAGTTAGTGCTGTTCATAGACATGAGCTGCTGCTTTACAAAAAGTCACTAGATAGGCAGCCTCAGCCTGACTGAAAGAATTAGGGGGCAAAAAAGACCTGTTCCTGCCCTGGGGCTAGCCACTTGTCATGAGGGAATGGTGAAATATCATGCTCAGAGCTCCTCTTCTGCCTCTGAGGACCTTCAAAACTGACGGAGAAGGAGTGGTGTTCTTGGGCAAGTTTAAATGAGGTCTGGCTGTGGCCCAGCAACTTTGACCATGTTCAGCATCACAACAGGCTGAAGGGGAACCTCCTGGGCATGAGCTAAGGGAAGGGAGGAGATGAGAGAGAATTTACAATAACTTGCTTAGTTAAGAGCTTTAAAAGGGAAATCTCTGGTCAATCTCTTGCTCCTTTCTGCTAGAGACATGTCTAGCAGTTAGGCATGTTTCCTGTCAAGAGGTACCAAGGCTCTAAATAACAGTAGGCCTTTCCAGATCAAAGGTCAGTAGCTTCCATCTTAAATGAACACATTTTGGGATGTTTTGGTTTGGAGTGTGTCCTGGTTTGAAGGACAGGTGTCTCCCAGGGAAGGCAGGAGCCTCCCTTGGAATAGGAAATGTAAACCCCTTCCCTCCAAATTATTGCAAATTTGAAATCAAGGGGCTCTCAGGCAAGGATATGGGAGTAGGAATAACAGTTCTTTACTAGTATGTATGTTAAAACAAGTGAACAATGACTAAATATAAACATTAACGGCAAAGCAGAGTCAGAAAGAACCCGGTCCCAGCCCTCTGGCCTGAGTCCTTTCCCTTCGGTGCAGTGATGGTCACAGCCGGCAGGGGGCGCTGGTGGTTCCCGGCGGGCAGGGCAGGCGCGGTGATGCCCCCGCGGCTGCAGGGGGCGCTGTGGCCGCGAGCTCCGGCAGACACGTGGCAATGGCGGCGAGACGGGCACAAAGCGAGGCTCGGCTTCACCGGTTCCCCGGGGCGGTCGGTCCCGGCGGTCCGGCGGGGCTCTCGGGAGCAGCGAGCTGGGGCGGCAGGACGCCTCGGCAGGCGGGGGGTGCGAGGCAAAAGCCCAGAGCAGTGCCGAACGAGCGGCAGGGGCAGGGCTGCGGCAGCCCGGCTCCAACAGGGCAGGAGCAGAACGCCGGGCACCCCTCTGAGTAAGGTGGATGTTAATGCGGTCCCAGTCAATGGCTCACCTCGCGGCAGGAGAGGACAGGTCCGGGCGAAGGTGGGGGGGAGAAAGAAGGCCGGCGACAATGACCGTCCTCCTACGAAGCCCAGAGCAAGAGAGAGCGCAGCTGACTCCGCCCCCCCTTTTATCTGCCCAAACCTCGCGGTATCTCTGTCCCCCCACCACGAGAAACTCCGACACTCCCCTCCCCAGGCCTTTGTTCTTTCTTAAGTATCCAGCCATTTGTATCCTAGTAACTTATGGGACAAAATTCTACAGGTGAAAAGGAGCAAAGAGAAAACAAATCTAACCCCCAACAGAGTGCCAGGCTTTAGGTCCACTTTCAGAAGTGCTGAGCACTACCGATCAAAGGAGGGCTCCCCACAGCTGTCAGTGCTCAGAGCCTCTGGAAAATGCCTGTCAAGGGGGTTCTAAGCAGTCAAAAATCAGGAACAGTTTTGGAAATGTGCAGGCTTCCAAAGCAGCTGAAGCAGCTCTGCCACTAACCAGCCAACTTACTACACTGCCAGTCAGGCCTTCTCCAGCAGCAGATTTTAAAATCAGAGCTCATTGCAGAACAATTTTATTCATTGCCATTTCTGCAAGTGCTACTTTGTGAATATGGTCTTGGACCCACCATCTCCTTTATCGTTGTAGCAGTAGTTATGTCTGCATGGTACCTTGGCAGGATCAGTTCTGAGGGAAATTATTCTTTTTCCTTCACACATCAGCCAAAGAATGGCCAGGCCCTCCCCTGCCCTGCACTTCCTAGGTATCTGTCTGGTTTTACATGGACGTCTACCTGGATATGCATCTGGATATCCATCTTAGCATTATCTGCAGTTGATGGCACAGCTTTTTTTAAATTTCAATGGGGCTAGAGCTTCACCCAAATTCTTGTTAGACTCAAGGAAAATTCTGCATGCATCCTTGGGGACAGAGCTTTGCCGTCTTGTGCAAGATATAAGAATCCCCAAAACAGCCCAGCCAGGCAAAAAAAGGATAGGAGAGCCTTTCCTGAGCAGCAATGTGGTTTGGAAGCCAAGGGTCAGTGTGTGCTGGAGAGAAGACTTAGCTCCTATGCAGGTCCTTGGCAGCACCAAGACACCCAGTCCAGCCTCCAGACCATACCAATGTGTTGCTGCGCTTGATTCTAACACTGCCATCCCTTGCACTCCACTCCCCATGACAGCCTTTGAGTGAGATGTGGATGCACAGTTTACTGGATGACTTTTTTGTTTTCTCAGCTCTGGGTTAGAGACAAGCTATTTGATTAAAATAGCTGTGAAGCAAAATGGAGGTACTGGATTTGTGATTTAAGCTTTCGCTTGCGTCACACTTTTTGATCCTGACTCAGGCTGCTGCTTCTCTCTCCCCGTTGCTGCAGACAATGAGGAGTGTTTTCCCTGGTCTCAGGCATCCAAGAGGTACCAACAGCTAAGCAAATACAATGTGACAAATACATAAAGTTTGCAGCTCTGTATAGACAGACATCCCCACTTATGCCAGACAGCTCAGCTCCTCTTGCCATCCTCTAAGTTATACAATGAGCCTGTCAAAGCCAAACAGATTGGTACATTCAACAAAAGCCCCCCTGACCCACTCTCTTCTCCCAAGAGGCTTCAGGGATTCAGCTCTTCTCAGCTTTTACATCATTAGCAGTCTCAGGGCAAGCAGGGGGTCATTTCTAATTTGTGAATGTCCTTGGACCACAAGCTGGGATTTTTAATTTGTTTACCTTGCATATTAAACAGTGCTTTCAAAGGTACTGTCAATAAATCCTCTATGAATAGGGATCTTCATTCCAGACCTAGTTGTTACTTTAACTTTTTCAATTTTATTAGATGAGATTTAAAAAAAATTCCTTGAGGGCAATCTCAGTCACCAAACACAGTGTCATCACCAAAATCCCCAGAGGTCTGGCGGCATACCTCAGGCTTCATGATGTGAGGGAAGAGCACTGCATTGCAAAGGAGAAGTCAAAGCCAGCTGCTATGTCTGATCCAGAAGTGGGCACTCAACTTAAAGGTTTGTGACAGTGAAAGGTGCCTTGTGGAAGAAGCTCATGCATGGCTTCTGCCCACCATGGGGATTGGAGGAAGTTGTGTCACCCTGCCCAGGGTACACTCAGGAGTGCCTAGACCTGTGTATTAATCCACTTAGTGCCACACACAAGGAATAAACAGGGAAATCACTACTAGTGTTATCAATTTAACCTTCCCTCAGAGCTCCATAACATATGGGCAAGTATAGCATTCAACCCAGTTGTTTCTTGAACAGGCTTGCATCCTCATGAAATCCTCTTTGTGTGTTTGTCCCTCTTGTTTCTTCTCTGGGAGAAAGTTTGAGGTTTTATTTACTTCCCAGCTTTTTCTTTCCCAAAATACTTTTATCAAGCCTATAGGGCAAAAATGGAAATATTTCCACATGTTTGGGCATAAATGCATGACAGTAGATCAGTAGCTCTCACACTCTCTACCCCTCTCTGCCCGATACATGGTGTTGCAGACCTATTGAGTTGTAGCACTAATGTCATATATAGAGCCATGTGGAACTCAGCAGTTTAGGTTCATGGGGTTTGTGCTAACCTTGCTCCCACTTTTAGCTCCTGGGAGTTTTGCTCACAGATAGACGTTTAGAAATCATGGAAGCACCTGAGAATGGTCGAATAGGAAATGGGGCCCACGGTCACAAAGAGGTGTTGGAATCATTAGCTCATCTGAAATGCATCTATACCAATGCACACACTATGAGCAACAAACAGGGGGAGCTTGAAGCCATGATGCGCCAGGAAAACTATGACATAGTGTCTATCACAGAAATGTGGTGGGATGCCTCACACAACTGGAGTGCCACAATCGATGGCCACAAGCTCTTCAGGAGGGATAGACAGGGAAGGAGAGGCGGTGGAGTGGCCCTGTATGTTAGAGAATGCTAAGAGAGCTCGGAAATCAAGTATAGTGATGATAGGGTTGAGAGTGCTTAGATTAGGTCAAGGGCCAATAAAGCTGATATCGCTGTGGGAGTCTGCTATAGACCTCCCAACCAAAGCAGTGAGGTGGATGAAGCTTTCTA
>VZZY01019904.1:0-18739 GCA_013400335.1 Eurystomus gularis | reverse complement strand
ATTGAAAAAAAAGACTCAAGTAGTTTTCAGACTGACATCTCCAAATACTTGGGTGAGATTTAAGAATTATGAAAGGTAACTTAAAAACTACTCAAAAGAGTAACTCTGCCTATTATGGGATCTTGCTTTCATTGGAATTTTTTTATAATTGCTGAACTGAGAAAAAGGTTGAAACTCTTACGTAATACAATGAATAAAAGGCTTCAGATCTTGTCTAGGTATAATGAACATAATTGTCATCAGCTTCTGCTTTGCTTAAGCAATTTCACTGCGGTTTGTGATTGAATTTAATATTAGTGGATGAAGAAATTACTTTCTTAGGCGATTAGAAATAAACAATATTGCCAATAAATTCTCAGCAGTTTAATCTTGTTCATCAAAAGCACCATCATTTTGAGAAAGCTAAACCAATGAACTCTTTTTAATTTTGAATAATCCAGCATTTGTAGTCCTCTCATATATTCAAACTTTGCAAAAGATTGGAGTTTTTTGCACATGATTTATAATGTGTTCATGGAAAAAATTCTCAGCTACACATTGAAATGTCATTTCATCTTTTTTTTTTCAAGTGTGTAAAGGCTATATTAAGACTCAGATTTATACAATTCAAACTTTTTTTACTACTTTTTAGTTTCTTTTAATCTCCAAAATAATACACATGGAGACAGTTGCCTAACTGAATTCTGTCTGAAATGTCACTAAACTAATTATAGTTCACTACAAACTGAGATTCTCTCCTAGCATTTAGGACTGAAATGTTGTGACCTCAAAATACAGGACATCGCAAACATTTGAGTGGAAAGACCATCTGTGTAAAATCAAGCCACCCTGATAATAGATTTGAATATTAATTTTTTATATATATATGCAACATCACATTATAAGAAGTTGCTCTCTGAAACACAGTTTTGTATGGATAAGGATGACTTAAGATCTGTAGTAAATGGCATAGATGAGTGACATAGCTCAGCCATTTTCTTTTCAAAAGGCCTGAAGCCTAATCTACAATTTTCCATTTTTCAGGATGTTTTCATATTGCTTGTCTTTTGGTTTTGACTGTTTTTACACCTCCCTGAAATTCTTCAGTGCTAAAAGGACATAATTCTTTATTCACAGGAAGTATGAATATTAGAATTAATGATATGAGGCACTGTTCTTTTGAAAGTTGAAAAGAGAAGAAGGATTTTTAGTTTAAAATGTTCCCCATCATATTGATTTTGTTTTTTTAAATTAGGAAATGAAATAGAAGATAATTTTTAACAAAATGTTTTCATGGAGATAACGTTTCATTTAAAAACTGATGAAATTCATCAAGTAGATATTTTCACAATTTTTATGTGTTTTGAATTTAGATTTCTGAAATATTTTGTCACTGCTGAACTTGCATTTGTCATTTAAAGAAATGTTGACTAATTTTTTCACTGATCTATTTTTTAATAGTTCTAAATATAGATAGTTATATTGGAAACAAAAAGAACTGTTTTAAAGACAAAAAGAAAGATGCCAACTAATATAGGTATGTTTTTATTACTCAGGTGATAACTTGCTTATATTTTAACTCCTAAAGTGTATTAGCAGTATTTGTATATGCAGTCACAGTCACACATCATGTGTGTTATATTGGCAGGATATCTTTTATCTTTTTTTTTAAATCAACTGTGTCAAATGAATATCCAGTAACATTTCAGTTGCAGTACACTGAAACTGGATATTATTGTAATACACTAGGAAATACTTCACAATGAGCAAAATTTTTTGACCCTATAACAAAATTCAGCTATTCCAGAATACTTAGGGAATTTGCATTGCCTTTTGCTGAATTACATATTATGAAGAAAATAACAATATGTTGTTATTCTGAAATCACCCCAGAGATATTTTCACTATATTCTAAGCAATATAATTATCATGGACTCTTGCAAAAGGACTCTTTTGGTTAATAGCATTTAATTTTTTTTAATTTAAAAACTTCAAAATTGCTTAAAAGCTGTAATTTTGTTTTCTGTAAAATTAATCTATTGCTAACTTAGTAGTGTTTCCATAGCTAAAGATCAAAAAGATGCATAATATAAACATGTTAATTCATATTAAGTCTCCTATCTCCTATGTTAACTGCAGATACACATATAAGAGACTACAGTCCCATTACTAATTCTAGATTCTGGTTTATACACTGGAAAAAACCCAAGTATTTCCATATTTCAACATATTAATCAGTGATCTTGCAAATGGAATGAGCAGTGATATGATGTCATTTGTTGTTGTTAGTTATTTAAGGCAGAAAGGACAAGAACAATAACAGAAGTATTTTGTAAGACTGAGTTACTGTGCAGTAAAATGATAGGTGAAATTCAGTGTAGATAAATGTGAAGTAATGAGAAGAAGAAAATAATTTGAGCTCCACATAAAATTATTATTTCTAAACTTATTAATTTTCAAGAGCAAGACTTCAGGATTTTTATAGGAAGTGCTGATGAAAAGTATAAGCTTGGTGTTTGGTGAGTGTCCAAAACAAATCACCATGTAGGAATTATTAGAGAAAGAATAGATAATAAATAAACAAATAAATATGTCTCTATATAAATATATTGCTCCTCCACACTGTGAATGCCTTGTGCTTTTCTGGTTTCTCTCCCATCTTAGAAGGGATGTATTGGAATTTGAAAGCTTTAAATAAAGGAAATAAAGATGATGAAATGGATTACATATATGAAATGTCTAAGTGGGATGTGATTTTTTGGTGGAAACAGTTTGGAAAGACATCTTAGATACATTTGTACTTGTATGAATTTTGAGTTAGTCTGTAAATACAAATATATTTAATGCGACATTTGAAACTCTCTCATTTCCTTGTCTTTTATAGAGATTGTTTACATTTTCTTTGTGGAAGAATACTAGTAAAGGAAAAATAGTGAACTGTGATTTTACTTAAGGACTTCCTGTGGTGTAAATTCTTCTTAAGCAGAGGTCAGTGGTAAAACTCCCAGTCAGATTAGGGATTGGGATATATAAATACACTTCTGTGTGATATGGAAATTCATTTAAAATATAGGATTAAATCTTGTTCATCACAGTCAGGCATCATTAGGGTTTGCTTCAGAGGGACTAATCATTTGAATAAGAACATTGTCCATAATCAGCAAGTCCTTTCAAAGCTTGGATCAATGCAGGGCTAAAAGTTCTCCATTCTTGTCTCTTGGAACCAATGGAAGGAATGACAAGAGAGAAAAAAAATTACAATACACGTTCTTAACAGCTAGTTTAATCAAGTAAGCACTTATCACTCCACTTTGATGATAAAGAGGAGAAAAAACTCACTTTTTTGAATCTTCTGACCTTGTAAGTTAGAGAGGCCAGCCTGTTGTATGACAGAGTCAACATATAACCTTCACCTTCTACTTTTCACTGTCCTGAGTGAAAGGACACATGTCTCTGCAAATGGAAAAGAAGAGAGAAAATCAAGGCTGTGCAGACAAGTGGTGGCGCGGTCGGGCGCGCAGAGGTCCGACCACCTCCCAAAGGGAGAAGGGTTGAGGGCAAATTGGGATATCTCCGCACCAGGCTCACAAGCAAATACGGAGACAAAATTAGTATTTAATAAGTTTATTATTAAATATACTCAAATAAAACCTTATTTATTCTATAGAAATGTTATGGTATTAAAGAACACCACGCTCACCCATTCACTCTCTCTCTCACCCACAGAGAGATAAGGGCAAATAAGGACTTAATTATGTCAAAATAAGACCTGTATGTGTGGATGGTGTGTGTGTGTGCGTGCATGTGTCGTCATCTGCCCTTTCGGCGTTCGGCGATGGTCCCCGTGGAATGGCGAAGATGCCCGACCGGCAGACCTGGGCTGTTTCAATGACATCAGTAGTTTGTAGTTTTCAGCATAGTTTCTTCGGTGTAGCTTTTCTGGCAACGCGCCTTTCAGCGGCTTCTTGTCCCAATCTTTTTCGGTATGGTGCTCCCAGCTTGGAGCGGCTTTTTTTGGCGATGCGGCTTTCGGCGGCGGCTTTCTGCAGCATGTGGCTTCCAGCGGCTTCTTGTTGTAATTTCTTCTTTGGTATGGTGTTCTCAGCTTGGAGTGGCTTTTTCTGGAGACGCGGCTTGCAGCAGCGGCTTTCTGTACCACACTGCTTCCACTGGCCTCTTTTCGCAATTTCTTCTTGCTGCAGCTTGCAGCTTTTTTTCCGAATTCTTTCAGTTTTGGCTCGCGGCAGCGGCTCACGGCAGTGGCAACGATTGCTCAACTCACGGCAGGTGGCGGCTTCTTTCTCTCCCCCAGATTCCTAGAGCGGTGGGAGGCAGCAGTTTTCCACGGTGGCTCTCCGTGGCGGCTGCTCCCTCCTCTCTGGCTGCTTGACTTTTTCAGGGGGCTGCACTGACAGCTCAGTTCAGTTTTCCCCCCCTCCNGCTTGGCAGGAGTGATGTGCTCCCTTTGTGTAGTGAAGCGGAAAAGAGAAAGATCTTTTTCTTTTCCGATATTTATGTTCTGTGTTATCACACTTCCGGCTTCTGGAGGATTTGCAGAATTGATTTATGGGAATTAGAATTTTTTGCTCACTGTTTTCATAAGGCAAAAAATCATGTGGTCGATTCACCACAACTGGGTAGTACACTGGCTGACCTATGAGGGAAGGAGTCCTTCTGTTACTCTATTTTACTGGCTCTTTAGTAATATGGAAGAGCATTGGTAGTACCCGTGATAGACCATTGTGATCATTCAAGTGACAAAGTAGGGAGACCAGAATAATCCTCCTTTTATCCCCAGAGTACCTTCAAAAGGGAGTGAAAGCAGAATCTTTTCCAACGTCTCTGTCCTTTTTCCAATCTTCCTCAACTCCCTAAAAGTTGTGTAGGGAAAAAGTGCATGTAAAAATGCATTCAAAATAAGCTTTACAAATTTAATATGCAGATTTTCTATATATCTATGCCAGTAGGAACGGTTTAAGTTTTAAAGATAATATTAATATGGAAGCTAGAAAAGGTGGTTAAAATTTGCCCTGGACGCTGTGTGTGGGCACTGCTGGTGGCAGGGAAGCTATAACACCCTGAAGTGCATGCATGTATGTCCCTACACTTCCACTACCTAAACCTATATTGTCTGATTATTTGGGAGATAACAGTTCATAGAGAATCGTAAGGAGAAATTTTCAAATAAATCCTCTTTCTTTGTTCTTTAAGCTACTGAGTAATATCAAACTACATTTTGACCTTATCTACCTGTGTTCATTTTGTTTTACTCTTCTGTGTAATTGAGGTGGTAACCTCAGCCCTAAATACCCCATACATTTCCATTTTTTCAATTTCCTCTCCCTTTTTCCATACCTCAGTTATACAAGGGTTGTGTGGCAGAGTGTAATTTTAATTCCACTGTGTTCTGAATGACCTTAGAGCTAGGATAGCTGTGCAATTTTATAGCATTTACCTTGCTCAAAAAAAAATGCTGCATGGAAGGCTCTCTCCATGATTCAACATTATAGAAATAAAAACATTTAGATAATATTATTTTATCACATGAAAAAAAAAAAAAAACAACAAACATTTAGAGTATTTTTCAAGGATTTAGTGAAGTGCTCAGCAGTTTTGTTCCTGGAAAGCATAAGCAAAGGGGGCAAGAAAGGAGATCTGTACCCAATGAGTGGATGGAAGAAATATTGGAAAGAAAAATAAACTAGAAACCTCACTACTGTTGATACAACAGAGAAAAAGCCAATGGTCTCAAATACTGTTTTAGCTACCAAAATATTTGCTTAAAATATTGTCTAGAGAAACAAGCAATTTTTAACACCAACAGCTGATCCAGGATGAAGTAGGTATATTTTCTACTCTTCTGCACTAAAAATTTCCTCCTTGAACTAAGCCCAAAGTAATTTCATCTAACAGATTCATTGCTTTTAAGGCCTGAGAGTCTACTGTAATCGTTGAGTCTGCCTTTCAGTATATTATAGGCTAAGTACTCTGGGTATCAATCTTACAGTAGCTACCTAAAACTAAGAATTAAAAATATCGAGTTGTGAAAAATCTATTTCTTTTGATAAGATATTATAAAGATGAGTAACCATTCTAGTAAAAAACATGTAACTTCTTCTAGATGGAGCTTCAGCTTTCAGAATTTCTCTTGCTATTTTATTATACCTTTTCAGATCTCAAGCTATCTCTCACACACAGAAATTAATGAAATTACCATGAAAATAGACTACAATAATTGTATTTCTTTTAAGTTTCCTATGCTGTGTCACCCCCCTCATTCCCCTACTGCTTCAAGACGTGATAATGCTTGAAATTTATCATTACAACTAAGGACTGATGTGTGCAAAAAGGCTCTTTCTTATACTTGTTCCTATAGAAGCCAAGGTGTAGTGGGTCTGGCTGAGCTGGTTTTCCCCTTAGCACCTCTCATGGTGCAGTGTTTTGTGCTGGGAGCTAGAAGGGTGTTGATAACACACCCGTGTTGTGACTACTGCTGAGCAGTGCTCGCACAGCACTAAGGCTCTTCCCAACATTCTCCCTCCAGTGAGATGGGGTGGGCAAGAACTTGGGAGAGGAAACAACCAGGACAGCTGACCCAAACTGACCAATGGGTTGTTCCATACCATATGACGTCGGCTCAACTATAAAGCTAGGGAAAAGGAGGAGGAGGGGGTTGCCATTCCATTGTTCTCCAGAGCAACCACTACTTGTATTGGAGCCCTGCTTCCCAGGGAGTGGCCAGACATCACCTACTGATGGGAAGTAGAGAATAAATCTTTGTCTTCGCTTCCGTGCACAGATTTGCTTGGTTTCATTCTGTTATCATTAAACTGCTTTTGTTTTACCCACAAGGTGTTCTTTTTTCCATCTTATTTTCCTCCCCCTTTTTGCTTTGCTGAGAAGGGAAGGGAAAGGGGGAGGTGGGGGGGGGTGATAGAGCAGCTTGCTGGGCTCCTGGTGTTCAGACAGGGTTGAGCCCCACGTTGGATGTCAAAATGACTGTGGTGGGTTAACCTTGGCTTCTGTTGGGCCTGGTCACATCTTGCTAAGCTCTGTGGTGGTGTCCTTCCATGTGAAGGGCCACTGAGGGAGCCATCTCTGTCCGTTGCATCCAGCAGGCGATGCTGGCACCACAGTGGGCAGCAGAGAAGCTGGGCCCACAGGAACTTATGGCAGGATTGTTTGTAAGAAGACTTCTGAGGGGGTGTTGCTGAATTCAGTGTTGGCCTGTGTGATCAGGCAGCTGATGGCAGCATAAAATGGTGATGGCTGAACCAGCACAACATTGCTCTGGAGGACAAGAAATGGCTCCTCCTACTACTTTTCCCTAGCTTTATAGTTGAGCAGACATCATATGGTATAGAATATCCCATTGGTCAGTTTGGGTCAGCTGTCCTGCTTGTGTCCCCTCCCAAGATCTTGCCCACCTCATCTCACTGAGGGAAATGTTGGGAAGAGCCTTGGTGCTGTACAAGCACTGCTCAGCAGTAGTCACAACATGGGTGTGTTATCAACACCTTTCTAGCTCCCAGCACAAAACACTGCACCATGAGAGCTGCTAATGAGGGAAATCAGCTCAGCCAGACCCAATACACAAGGTCACTGCTAAATCTTGTGTGTCACATTGGGGTGCTGTAAAGCAAGAGGTTGCACCTGGAGGGTTGAAGGGCCAGGACAAGTGACCCTAAACTTACCAAGAAAGTATTCCAGTCCATATACATCATAGTCAGTATAAACCTGAGGGATCACAAAGGTTAACTCCTCTTCTTCAATAGGTGACTTCAGAGGAGGATTCTGTCCATTCTACCTTTGATCCTAATCCATGCATTCCTGAAGCCAGTAGCAGAATCCAGATCCTTAACCTGTTACCAATTTGCTTCTTAATCCAGTCTGAGATTTCCCCAGTGCCTGATGCACAGCATCAGTGGTGATGGGTAATGTAATTGTTATCAGGAGGTACGGGTTCAACATTGATTCTGTATATATTTCATTTTATTATCATTATTATTTTCATTGAAGTGGTTTTCATTTTATTTTCCAATCCGTAAGTCTCTCTCCCTTATCTCTTCCCCTTGGGTGAATAGAGAGCATCTCGCATTCATCTAGTGGCCAGCTCAGTCATAACCCTTGACAGTCCACCTTCCAAAATACTTTAACAGAAAATAAGGCCAAAATAGACATACAACTGCAGAGTTTTTTATCACTACAATTTATCACTGCAAATCCATTTGCTGGAAAAAGACTTTCCTGATCTCACTTACATCCATTTTTTAATTGGCAACCAAAATAAAGAAATGAGTTTATTTTGTTGGCTTCACACAAAAATGGAGGGGTTTATTTTCATCATGCCAAAACAAACTCATATTATGCCAGCTTGTATTTAGGAAAAGAAGACTATACAGCATTTGATATTGTGCTTGTTTACTTGAATAAAAGTATTGCTGATCATTTGAGAACATCTTAAAATGCAAACCTTCTTGCAGCTGGAACAGTGAAATTGAACCAGTTAAGCAAGAATTATATTTACAGAATTAAAACATTTGAGGGGAAACAAATAATTACTGTTTTAAGTTGTTTTCTTGACTCTCAGTTCTACTTCTCACTTTGTTTTATAAATTTCTGTGATATTCTTATCCCATAAGCCTCTTTAATTCAGACTTTCAAAAGCACTGCATACTACTAACCTTGGAGATCCTTTCAAGTTGTTTTTAAATAATCCAGTCCTGTCTACCCATAACTTAATGGGAAAGAACAATGCAAGAACAATGTATATGTATTAATTCTGTCTCAGAACATGTTTTAGAAATTGACTTGTGAAAACCTGTAATCTTTTCTCTATTTTAAATGCTATTTCTTCCAGACTAAGTCAATTAGTACTTTTTAGCCTGAAAAGTTCTTTCCATGGTTGAATGAAAAAACAGTTTCAAAAAAATTAGATATAAGTCATTATTTCACACCAAAGTGGTTCTCTGTCTCTCTCTTTGTCCTTGCTGGTGTGAGGTTTGGATTCTGTTTTTTCTTTTTCTTTTCCTTTCCAAGTCTTTCAAGGTTTTTAAAGTACTTTGAGGTCAAAACTTGGTTAATGCTGGGGAAAAGCATGGAAATGTGTCACTACAAATGTTATCACTGGGTAAAAAAGTGGTCTTTCTGTTACCACTTACTGACAGCTTGTGTTGCAATATTTTCTATTCATATTTCCTAGAAAACTTGCTTCTCAAAATATTTTTTCTTTTGCTTGAAAAATAATTCAAGCTTAATGCATCCATTCAGATGTTTTCTGGCCTCCTTAGAGCAATTCCATTTTGAGCATCTCCTACGTCCAACTCTAAATTAAAAGCCAGAAGTTAATTAAATTTCCTGGAATTTTGTCAGTTCAACTGCTTCAGCTGGCAATTTTCAAAGACATGGCCTTTAATTTTTCTTTTTGGAATCTTAGCAAATTGATTCAGACATTTGTGAGTCAGTCTGTTAGCCACAACTTACTTGTGGATGTCAGCCCTCGATATCTAGAGCTTGATATTTTAAATTCAGTTTATACAGGTTACCTGATTTAATTCTTTTCTGTCTTTATTGCATGGCCAACACTTTTCAAGCTGAAGTCACTCCTGTGTAAGCTGAAGTCCTCCTGAGGAAAATGGACATTTAGAATGAAAGCCATCCCAGCTGAGCAGGTGGTAGAAAATCATTGCCTTAAACTTTGCTGAAAGTGGGGAGATAAGCTGGAGATATTACCTGAATTTTTAATTCCATTAACTCTACTTTCATTTTCACCAAGTAGTTGGGCATATAAGAAGAAAAGTTCTCTCCCTTCTTGCAGAGGAAAACTGAGATAACTGACACATCCTAAAATGACAGACCAGATCAGCTACCCTTGGCTCATTCTTGTTAGCAAAGTCATCCCATCGCATTGATTTAAAAATTGCTTTTTTCACTTGCCTGAAATCTTGAGGGTGGGGGAAAGTGCCTTTTCTGGAACCATACATTTGCTTACTCAAGTTATGCACACTTGCAAAAACCTTTGGAGACTTTATTGTTTTCCCTTTGTTGGATCACTGTTGATTTGAGAAGTTTCCTATATTCCACATAAAACTATTTTTTTCAATTACTCATTTAAAAGATTTTCAGGGATCATTTTATGTGATCACCAAATGTCTCATCTCCAGAAGGTTTATAAACCTCTGTGAAGCTTTCAGTCTTTTCAGAGGTATAATTGCAGATGAGCCCATCTGTCCCCTTTTCAATTCTATCTTCCACACGTACCTACCTTTCTTATGCTTGGCAGTATATGCATAGCAGAGGGGCTCAGCAATTGGTGAAAAGATGGTAGTGCTTGATATTGTCAAGTCTGAAGAAAATAGAGTAAATTTTGAAACTTGAAAAATATGTTGTAATACACGCATGTCTTTAAATTCAGAGTTTGTGAATAAAAATGGCAAAAAATCACAAACCAAATTTAAGTCACAGAGCCAAATTCTGATATAATTTGTTGTAAGAGCAATATGTGTTTTTTCAAAACTAAATATTATGGATTACTGCTGGACATCAATAGTAACACTATTGCTGCATTCATAAACCAATAAAGAGTGAAAGGAATTCTCAGCAGACCTCTCGGAAAATTTTGAAAGCATGGAAGATGTCTTCCTAATGCCTTGGAGTAGACATGCCACAATGCTTGTGTGAGTGACAAACCAGGTAGGTCTCCTACAGGTATCAGTGCATAAAGTTGTTAAATTTGTTCATATATTTTAAGCTCAGAATAAGAGTAGTGGGGTTGTTTGGTTTTTTTTTTTTAAAGACCTTCAACTAAATTCCCAGCTCTGATAAAAAAACAGCTAAGAGAAAATGTTAAGTAGATGCTGAGAAGCCTCTCAACTTCACCCTCCTGTGAGAGCTCATCTGATAGGAGTTGAATGTTCTTTTGTGTATTTTTATTCAATTATCAGCAACAAGAGGACCTCACTCAGGAAGCCCTATAAAGGATTTGCCTGCCACTGTGCACTCTATGTGCTGCCTTAGGGGTGACGATGCTATTCTCCTGCAGTCACTGCAATAATTGCTGCTGCAGCATAAGTAGGGACAGGAAGGCAATAGCAACCTTGCCGGCCAAGTAGAGAGAGAGCTAGAAGTTAAATGTGGAATAGGAAAGAGCTTCTTTTTCTCAGGTGACGTAACAGTTGGGAACCACTTCTCCAGATGTAGATGACTGGTTTAGCAACCCAGAAAAGCTCCGAAATTCTACCTTAAGGTTCCAGCAAACAAATGGTGAGGCCACAGAATTTGCAGAAATCTAGTTAAGTTTTCTTTACATCAGCTCAGAAGCCCCTCACATCAGTCAAGCTATATCAGATTTATTCAGACTGCCCTGAAAATTCAGTTTTGTCATACAGGATGTAGTACATAAATGTACTCACTTTGTATATGCATATAAAAATCATGTACATTTATGTACAGTTGGTGCAGGTTATATGTGAAACCAGTAAAAACCTAGTGGCCTTTGAGTTTTGATGACCAAATAATTCATAAATGACAGAACTTTTACTGCATTATTAGCTGTTTAATTAAATGTTTGTACTTCCACATCATATGCTCTTTATATGCCACATATGTAGGAGGGTGGGTATCTTTCTAACTTTGAGGTCTTTAACATTGTTATAAAATGTAAATAGCTGTTCTTGGAACACAGACTGACACACTGGTGGAGAAATTCTGTACAAGGAGTCTAAAATAGAATATCCTTCTCTCTCGGCTAATGGCACTTGGGGTTTTTTTTTCATTTCTCTGTTTCTCTTTTTGATGGCTTATGGCACAAGCTGTTCCAAGCTGCGAGAGGAGGCAGATCAGCAGGTGGAATGTAGGGGAAGCAAACAGGTTCATGACACAATTCATCACTTGAATGTTGTAACCTTGTTAAAGAAATTTTTACCTACATTTTTATACTGACCAAAAGACAAAGGTTATTTCCTTCATTATTCTGTAATTTCTGACATCAGAGCACTTCATATCGGTTAGGTACAGAATTAGCATTATGCCTATTTTACAAGTTAGGACATGATGCATAGAGGTTAATGCCTATGTCCAGTTACATTGAACAGAACTCATAGAACTGAGTTAGTTGTGTGAGACCACAGCAAAAGTTTGTGTTATGGCCAGCTTCCCAGGTGTTAGGGTAACATCCTAGGCTAATATTAGGCCCATCTTAGGCTAAAAGTCCTGCACTACTGTTTTAGTGAGGAACCCTGACACCTGCCTGCCTCAGGCAATGATTTCTTAGGTATGAGACTTATGCAATTTGTTCATAAATCAGATTTTTTATACAGATTGATCATTCAGTTTGGGAAACTTCAATCCATATTGCTGGAAGGGCTTTCTATGAAATATATTACTCTCTATTTACTTTCCAAATATTCAGTCGTTGTCCAGCACTGGGACCAAAGTACTAGACTAGAGGTATCTTTTCTCTGACCCGGAAGAACAGTTCTTGTGTCTTATGCAATGATTGAGTAAATCTTGCTGGTGAGTCAGCTCTGCATTGCACTGCCCTTGCAGACAAGCTGCTGCAGGACATTACTGCATTAGTAAACTCAACTGTGCAGCTCTTCCCTTTCTGAAGGGCTACAGCCCTTATAGCAGAGTTGATTGGAATGAATGATTCTCAGAACTACATTGATATTTTTTTTCTGCTTTGCTATACCTATCTAGGTATGTACACACTCCTCGGCATCTTATAGTGGAGTTTTTTTCAGCTGCTTTTACTACATATCCTCCTTTATAGATACAGAATTGAGATAATAGACACCTGCTTGACGGCAAGTAGGTGAAGACTGTCATGAAGCAGAACATAATCCAGTATTTCAGTCTTACTCTGATAACCTATTCACTTCTTTCAGATTGAATTGCACTTCTCTCTCCCAGGTCATTGCTTTCCTGATAGCTGGAGAGCCTTGTTCTCTCAATTCTCCTTGCACTCAATGTGCAGTTCTGCAAGTTTGTAAATACAAATATAAAATCAGATTAATAAAAAGAAAATCACCAAAAATAAACCTCTTCTTTCCAAGATGTCAAGCTACTCGAGTGACTTGTTATTCTGAAATACTAGTGTTACAAACCCAATTTCAAAAGGATTTTATTTTCTCATGAGCAGTTTCCAATTAATGCATAATATCGCTGTACCATGAAGCATTTAACCTCTCACTTATTGCCACTAATTACGTGGAACTGCATTAATAGTTTTTTATAAGAGAATGACGGTTTTAACTCAGTTCCTGGAGTAGTTCTCTCCCACTTTTTTTTATCAAGGAAAGATGATAAAATACATGCAATATTCTTAATTTATGACCTTTTCATTTTATGAGTTGGCTGATTAGTTGAAGGCAGCGTTCTTGAGTGTAGCATATTAGAGTGATTTCTGCTTTATACAGACATTTGACATATTTTACAGAGCATCTGTCTTATAGTCTCCTTTTCTTCTCTGTGCAATGACTTTGTGAATTCTGTGTTAGAAGCCAGATTGCAGCCCTTACATGCATTGTTAATTTGTTGGGACTCAAGATAAGGAACATTAATTAGTTTGGCACAGCTCCCTGTTTTGCTGTCATGTGGTAGAGTAAAAATCAGATAATAGCCTTTTCTAATGGAATGAGAGAGTATTGCAAATGATTATGAACATGCAAAGCAGATGTCTAAAATAAAAGGGAAGTTCTCAATTGCCTCTATAAGGCAACACCAAATACAGATTTAAAATCTAGATGATTACCTCTGTTTCTGAGAAAATAAAATGGAATGAGAAGATGCTTGGAATTAGACAGAAATGTAGTGTAGATTTTTTTTTCAATTAACAAGAGAAGACTTAAAGATATACTTCTAAAAAAAATGTAGCTATTCTTTTCCATTGAAATTATTCATTCTACATTAACAGATAATAGAGATATCAATTCATTGACATCTTCCATGTTTCTGTATAGTAAAAATTGAACCGTGAATTTTCAGACTCCTAAAACTGCCTTAACGGACACCATTTAATTAAATGGGCCTTGCAACTCTGTCAGTGATCAGTATGGTGCAGACCCCCACAATTTAGTAGTCTGCAGAGGAATAGATTAAGATATGGAATAATGGACAATTTTCTGCTGTGAATGCCTTGGGTTTGCAAATTTGTTCAATGTTACCATACAGAATATAGGGCTGTCAGTTCTAGTCCTCTCCACTGGAGGACAGTCTGCTGTAACTTCTTGCTCCCCATAACTGGCAGTGGTGCTGGGCTGGAAGGAATCTGCCTAATATTCCCTCAAGGGAGGGATTACCAAGCTTACCATTCCTACAACACAGCTCTGAAGTTTAGGCCAGACACATTATAAGCAAAGCTAGGGTTTTCCACAAAGGCAAAGTGAGAGTCTTCTCCAGCATTACTTCTTTTCCATGATACCTGCAGATGAAAAATATTAGTACAAATAATATTCTGGCCACAAACTCCAGGAAAGCAAAACTTCTCTGTAGAATGTGGGCAGAGAGTGTCCACAGGACGGCTGGCCAATAAAGTGCTGAGAATTGAAAATTCTCCTTTTTTGCTAGCACTGCAAAGAAGCCTGAGGAAACCAAGAAGGAATTGAAGGAAGAGGTATGGTCTAAATACACTGTAAAAAACCTTCTGTATCTTCTTCAAGGTCCTGATTCAGGCTTTATAAATTTGGATCTTTCAGAAGCATATCATAACTTATTGCCTAGAGGCGTTTGCTTCAGTCATCAGCCGGCACAAAATTTTTCTTATAGAATCCAGTCTGTCACTATACCACTTCTGCAGTATTGGGCAGAGTCTTGTACCCAAAAGTCTATTGAGTATGGAGTCTGTTTCTTTTTTTTTCTTTTGGTTTTGGTTTTGTTGGGGTTTTTTTGGCTTGTACATGCAGAATAACATTTACTGTGCCTGGCTGTACCTTTGAACATTTCTTCACTGTTGCCTTAAAGACATTTATTTTTCTGCAGGGTATGGGCATGCAAGAGGTTGAGGACTCTCACTTCAGAAAGCACTATAAGAATGTGCTCAACATTACATCCTGAATAGATAAAGTATAGTATAATGGTTGAATTAGTTGGATTTGGGAAATCAAAACGCTTGAGTTCCGATCTTAATGCATATTTCCTCTCTGACCTTGAGTAAATCACATGTAAACTCAAATCTCATTTTCTTGCCTGCGAGATGAGAGTAACTATCCTGTTCTGCTTGATAGGTGAGAAATGTAAAGACTGTAAGGTATTTTGGTAATGAAAACCATGAGCACATACACTCAGACCTATTCACAGCCTAATGAATGGAGATGCATATAGACTCTGTATGCCTTCTGCACTAGGCAGATTTAGAAGCTACAGAGCTGATTTGTCTTTATAAACACCCATCCAAGTATCTCTGAAACATATTCACTCTTTTTAACATTATAACAAGTAAAGAAAGTAAAAAATAAAAATCTATCTGTGCTCCTTGTAAAGCCCAGACAAGTTTTATAATATATTTAATGTAAAAAACACTTGTCAAAGCTGGGCTAAAAATGAATTGTTAAACAGATGTATGATAAGGGGTAAAGGTCCAGCAAATGAGTCCCAAAGAAGTAAAGTTCACATTTGGTAATGTGAGGTAAATGTTTATGTGATTTTATTTTATCCTACTTCTACAAACAGGGATTTATTGTTCTTTCCTTAATTCTCCCTGTCAACGACAAGTAAAGAGTTGAGAGATTAAAATTAATCTTAAGAACTTCAGTTCAGTAGAAAATTGCACTTCAAGGCAAAGGGAGACCACTAAATTCTTTTCAATCAGACACACTTTTATTCTAACATTATTCAATATTGCATGCTCATAAACTGTAAGTAAAAAAGAAAAAAATTAAAATTGATTAATCTTTTAAAGGAGAAAAATATTTCCAGTAGTTGAAAGGATGTCATTTTCTACTTTGGATCTTTCATTAATATGATCAGATTTCGTAATACATACTGTCTTGACAGCATGTTCTTAAGGTTCTCAGAAATTGCTATAGTTTACAAACACTATTTCTTACCAGTACATGCCAGTTTCACAAATAGAGTTATCTGAGTATGGAGTAGTGTGGGCACTACCTGTAAAATATTTATTTCCTCTGTTATCTCAGAGCAGCTTGACTTTTATCAGCTGGCATATCAGATGTACCCTAGCCATGTGTTTGACTGAGGGAAAAATTTTAGCAGTGCCACAAAGCTTCTGTTTACCGGAGATTTAGAGATTTATGAGACTCCAGTTTCTTCCTTTACCGCTATTGTAAGAGTTTATGATGTTTGATAGACATGAAAGACATCTATGGCCCTTATTGTCCCATAGATGCATCAGCATTAGTCCATTCCAAAACACTCAGGCCACATGTTAGATGTTTCTCAAAAGGGAGAAACCATCTTTTATTCCAGAATGTTCATGAGTTTCTGGATATGTGGAAGGAGGAGTTCTTTTTTACCTACTACTGAATTACAAAATTTTTCACTGCCCCTGTCAAAATATGCTTGAAATGTCCATGTGGACTTTTGTTTCTAGGTCACCATTAATTCTTCTACTGAACTATAATCATTTTTATTTGGCTTGGTTTTGGGCTGCCTTGTAATATACAAAGGAGATTTTTATGTGGCAGTATAAGATGAAATATTTTTGACAGTCTGCAGTGCTAAAAGTCTGTGTTAATCACAAGAGCAGTTGTATCTTTTGACTTTACAGGCCAAAACCTCTTTGCTTTATTTGCATGAGCAGTTGGTTTTTGAAGTTAGCATGAACATTGCAGTGAAAAGGCAAGTACTGTGTAGCCTGAAGCTAGCAAAGAAAAAATACTCAAAATATGTAAAATAAACATAAAAATTGAACTACTTTAGAAAACTTTGCTGTATAAAAATAAGTTTCGATAAAACTATGGTAGCAATTTTACTGCAATATGGCCAGCAGAAAAAGAACAGTGGAGGTCACAACTTTTGAGTCAGAAATAATCACTGTCAGTAGCTCTGCCAAAAAACAATCCAGGATAGAATCAATCTCAAGACTCAAGATACCCTAAGTGATTTATTTCCATCTCTGTCCATTCAAAAATTTGTGTTTATGTCTTCATATTATATACATACCTATGTACATGTTTCATAATGAAGCATCTTGAATTGATGGAGAATAGTTAATGGTGTCTTCCAAACAGTTTTTTTTTTTCTCTATAATTCACAGGAATCTCACAATCTTACCTACGAATATCTAGTAGAATCCTGTTTTCAGTGAAGACAATGACAAAACCCTGTTTATTTCAGCAGAAGGAGAATTGTTTTACAAACCAAACTGTTTCATAGTTTTCAAGATTACTGGCTATCTTTATTCTAACAGGGTTTTTTTTTTTCTTCTTCTTAATTCTACAAAGACTCATTTATTACAGTCTTACTATTTTAAGAAAATCCATTGTATCAACACAGACAAGATTATAGATCAGTTTGATATCTTTAAAAATAGTTTTCACAACTATTATGTTAATCTTTGGAAAACATGAGTTCCTCCAAGGCATCCTAGAATCTGAGTCAGTTTTACCTAAGACAGACAGGTTAGTCTGAAGCCTGGAAAGAAAGCTCAGTGTACTTTATCTATCTTATCTATTAAGAATGTAAATATCAATGGATTGTGGCCTACAGAGCACAATATAAAACAATCAGAGAAGTAACTACCTTATTTATTTTACCTATATTCAAAATAGCTATTTTTCCTTTTTGGTACCAAAAATTTGATGTATTTGCTTACATAAGCAGCCTATAAAATCGGTAGTTTTCAGTTCATTGTTGATGCAGTGAGGTTTCTGAATACACTGAATGCTCAAAATGGGCCAAGACTTCAAAAAAAAAAGTGGAAGTCAAATACTAAATGTGTATTCCAGTTAGACAGCTACACAAACTAAGGTTCTCTGAACTACTTTCATTGTGAATCATAAATATTTGCATAACTCTTCTCATGAAAACTTAGCAGAAGTGTTAAGCCTGTTTCCAATACTTTTCATTCTCAGCACAAGCATGGGGAATGTATTTACAGACTTAGAGTGTATGCACAGGAACAATAAAATATCAACATGCTGATTAGTGATGGCTATTTCCAACTTATGGCTATGCAACTGGGATAGTAAATAAAATTTAATAAAAAATAAAATACAGTAAAGCAGAGTTATAACTTAAAAGTAGGAGATGCGATACAGCTTCCAGAGGAAAGAAGTTAGTTTACATTGTGCTTAAAGATTATTGAACAAAATAGGCACTAATTAGATTATTTGTGTGCTAATCATTGATCAAAGTTCATTTTAGTTGTTCTGTAATGATCTCATCCCGCTTGTTTTATTGACACCAATATCTACCATGCTGTGTGAAACAGCATATGCTTTTCTTTCTTAACTTGGTTATTGGAAGCCATATCTGTTGACACCTCATATCGGGGAAAAAGTTATATAGGAAATGTCATGACAAAGATAAGAGTTTATTTAAGAGAATATTTTGTTTCATTGCAAAAGGTCTGTTACAACCTATAAAAACACCTAAGAGTTAGGGACAAACCCTTGTATTTTTAACAAATACCTTTTCTCTACACTTTGCAACCAAAGCAATAGTAGGTATGCCTTACATGAAAAGAAACTACCTCTCCTGCTCCGAGAATACTCTGAGAATAATCTGCATCAGAGTTGCTTGGTAGTGTGATCCTGCAGCATTAAAAATTCCATCATGCTATATCTTTTATATTTTGGAG
>VZZY01019903.1:0-17947 GCA_013400335.1 Eurystomus gularis | reverse complement strand
GACCTCTGCGCGCCCAACCACCACACATGCTCAGCATGGGGGAAGAAGGAGGAAGGGGGAACACTTGGAGCGATGGTGTCTGTCTTCCCTAGTAACCGTTAAGCATGATGGAGCCCAGCTTTTCTGGAGATGTCTGAACATCTGCCTGCTCATGGGAAGTGGTGAATAAATTCCTTGTTTTGCTTTGCTTGTGCACACGGCTTTTGTTTTACCTATTAAATTGTCCTTATCTCAGTCCATGAGTTTTCTCACTTTTATTCTTCTGACTCTTTCCCTCATCCCATCAAGGGGGTGTGGTGTGTGAGTGGCTGGGTGATGTTTTGTTGCCAGCTGGGGTTAAATCAGAACAGAATCATAGAATCATGGAATACCAGGTTGGAAGAGACCTCAAGGATCATCTAGTCCAACTTTTCAAGGTGTCCCAGCACCCTGTCAAGCTGAATCTTAAAACAGTCCAATGTAGGGGAATCCACCACTTCTCTCAGGAGATTATTCCAATGTCTAATCGTTCTCATGGTGAAAATTCTGGAGTCCAACTGGAATCTCCCCAGTAGTAACTTGTACTCATTACAGCCATGTAAAAAGGGAGTCTCCGTCTTCTTGGTAGCCACCCTTTATCTACTGGTACCTGGTAATAAGGTCTCCCCTAATAACAGGTATTCATGCAGAATGCCTCTCTGATTCTTAGGTGACACAGGTATTTATAAACATGAGAGATGAGAATTTCTTTACAGATGTACTCTACAAGCACAACACTGGGGCTTGTACCCTTTAAATAAGCCTATAGCATAAACAGTATATATAATGAATTCAGGTGCAATAAGACTTCATATTCAAAGGTTAGGCTGCTAGTGTAAGATATTGTTAGGTTAAGTGATAAGAAGCTTCTCTGAACACACAAAGAGAGCAGAAAATAAACAGTGTCAGCTGAGACAACTGAATGAATAACCTGTCCTGGCCCCTCTCAAGCTTGTCACAGAAGGGCAGGCCATCACACCATCAAGGCCCATCTCCACAAGCACAGAGGCTTGCAGAGGCAGAACAAAAGGCAAAGGATCCCAAACTACAGACTCTTGAGAAGGGACTTCTTGTCCAGACTACTCACAAGGCTTCACCAGGACCATCACATCAAGTTGTTCAAGTGTGAAATGCACCAAGATGATCATAGGATCATAGAATCATTTAGTTTGGAAAAGACCTCTGGGATCATCCAGTCCAGTCTTCATCCCAACATCTCCCTTACCACTAGACCATGTCCCAAAGCGGCACATCTACTCATTTTTTGATGATGGAAGCAACCCTCTGAATCATCTTTTTTAACTGAGGGATGGTTATTGCCTATAGGTGTTGAACACAATATAAAATAAAAAAGAAAATTTTGGGTTTGCACAAGACTTGTTATGGCAGGGGCTGGTTGCTACAATCTGGCCACACCCTGTACCTTATCACTGTAGTCTATGCAGTCTCTTCATTAAGATCTACCTTGAGTTATTTTTCCAGCAAATGGAAATTTCATGCCCACTATATAAGGGGAGGGCTTGTCAGGGACACATGCAGGTTTTGTGCATGGCAGTAGAGTCAGGTCATTCCGTGAGTGTTGCTTTTTGTATAATTCATTTTATGTATTATTTCCTTAGCATTATTATTACTGTTGTTTCTTCTCACCTTGTGTTGTTGTCTTTAACTCTCCTTATCTCAACCCATGGGGGTTTGCCTCTTTCTCTTGATTCTCCTTCCCATCTGACCAGGGGTGGGGAGAAAAGGACAGTGAGTGAGCTTCTGCATGGTGCTCTGTTGCCAACTGGGCCTAAATCATGACAAGACCATGGGTTCAGAGGACCTGTGTGGCAATGGTGACAGCAACACGAGAGACCTGAGTGAATGAAACCTAGTGCCAAGCATTTGGAGTGAATGTGAGTGTCCAAGTGAGTGTGAGAGTGCTCAGGAAGATCAAGCCAGACAAGCAGGTGAGGAGGTGAGGCCACATGGGCTCCATGCATGTCTCTAAGCACAAGAACTTGGGGGTGGAGGTTGTTGTTGGGGATCAGGGAGTCCCAGCCAGATATGGATGTAGGTGCATGTGTTTATATGTGTGCAGGTGTGGCAGTGTAAGACAGTCTGTATCAGTAATGAAGTGGGGCTCGTATGTCCCCCTGGTCCCAGCTGCTGGGGAGACTGGGATCTAGGTGCAGCTAATGAGCATGTCATATGTCTAAGCCTAGCTGCTGGAGAGATCTATATTGCACATATATACAAACATACACACACACATATATGTATGTTTGGAATTTTTTCATATATATATATACACACATATATTCCAGCTGAGCAGGGTGGAGGTGCACTAGTGGAACTATAGAAAGCCACAGGGGGTAACTGGGCAGAGATATTCAGGGCTAGTGGTGCCCTCAAGGCTCTGGCACTAGACTAATGTCATGATTGCCATGATAAATATCAGATTATGAACTAATTAATAAGTAATATAATTAATATGGATACAGAAATGAATGATTTTTTTTTCATCTAGAGAAATCTGCATTTCTTCCCCATTAATTATTTTAGAATGAATAATGCAGCAAGAAAGATTCTAATTATAGAATGCCTTTAATTTTGATAGATTTCATACATTTTTCCATCTTATTAACCCCAGTGCTCCTTTCTTGATGTGGGAGGATAATTTACACTCATTCCTTTGTTTAATTGTGCCACTTACACAACAGGTGCTCTCTGTGGTAGTTGATATCATGTGCAGATCAGTGCTGTGGCATTGTTAAACACTTCTGTATTTAAATTCTTAATCATATGCAGTCCCTTCTTACATTAAAATGTAAGAGCAGAAAGTCTGCCTGCAAAGGTATACTAAGGTATAATTGTTGTAACCATAACACCACTGTACATCAAAGAGTGAACGATCCCCATAACCGTTGATCCGAATAGGTGCAGACCTGTGCTGTGTTGTAAACAGCCGTTGACTACCAGATGAACTTAACTGATTATTTGTAACATGGGAGCCTGTCTGCAGCACTCTCCTGGCCCCTGGCCTTTATGCCCACTGCATTTATCTTCTTATCTTGAAGCTAAGCAGCATGTTTACATAAAAATGTTCCTCTACTTGACAGTAGACATTATGAATATAGCTGTTTACCAGTAAGAAAATCCTACAAAACCTCAAAAATGACAGTGCTGGCAAAACCTCAACACAGAAAGGATCTGTGCAGCATGCCAGGCCCTGACTACTCAGGTATTGTCCAATGCTGCAGAACTCAGGGTTCCCACTGCTTGAAGGGATGTAAGATTAGCTATGCTATCCCGCTTTTCCTTTTCCTGTTACATCCAATAAATGGTATTTTAATCAATATTTGACGGAGCCTGAGTGCTCTTCTTACTGGAATCCTTAACAAGCACTTGCATCAGTGTATTACATTAAACATTTGCTGAATGTGCAAATTCAGTACCCGTGCCAGGAGCTGCTACTAAGATTCAGCAGTATGGGGGTAAAAGGTGGCTAGAAAAGGACAGTAATCTCTCTAGTGTATATTCACTTCAGAAACTGACAAGCCTATACTGCGGTTATAGAAGTAGTCAAGGACAGCCTACAAACATTCATTTTGTATTTCTATGTAGAAATTAATTAATGGCAGGAATATCTGCTATAGAGAAGCTTCGCTTCTTCTCTCCACCCCCCTCCTGTATAGTTTGCATCACAGTACAGTATTTCTCTGCTAAAATGAGACAAATTTTAACATTATATCTATGCTAGTGTGCTAAAACAGCAATGCAGCAATAAGGCCAGATGGCCTGGAATGATTCAGACAAATTTATTAAATTCTCTTCTTTTCCAAAAAGAGATGGCCACATGCAAATGGTGTATTTGATAGAGACTCTGACCCACATTATCCCAGAAATTATTAGAGATTTACCTACTTTGTCACTGGATCACAGAAAGGATGAGGTTGGAAGGGACCTCTGGAGGTCCAACCACCTGCCCAAGAAAGAACACCTAGAGCCAGTTGCCCAGGATCATGTCCAGACAGTTTTTGAGTATGTCCAAGGATGGAGACTCCATAACCTCTCTGGGCAACCTGTGCCAGTGCTTGGTCACCCTCACAGTACAAAAAAGTGTTTCCTGATGTTCAGAGGGAACCTCCTGTGTTTCCGTGTGTGCCCATTGCTTACCTTGTCACTGAACACCGCTGGAAAGAGCCTGGCTCCATCTTCTTTGCATCCTAACTTCAGATCCTATCTTCTTTACATCCATTTGCTCTCTCCATTATGTCCATATATCTCTTGTACCGGGTTTGTAAAACATGACTCCCCCCTGGTGAATTCACGCTGTCTACTCCTCATCACTTTCTCATCCTTCATGTACTTATTATTAATTTATTCTCCCTAGTATTTATTTAGATGTTTCTATTAGTTATTTATTAGAGTGAAAGTACACCAATTTTAAAATTTAACAGAATAGCACTGCTTTTATTCTTAGTTTTTCTTGTCACTAAGGCTACACGACTATGCTGTTAAAACAGTTATACCATATCCCTGCAGTACACAGAGGGGAATGAAGTCAACAGAGTGAAAAGGCACCTGACCAGCTACGAAAAAGGGTTGAGAACTTTCTCCAAACAATCCTCCATATGATAACCTGAAGGTTATCTTCACCTTATCTTTGAGTGATTCTGTTTGCATCCAAAACTGACCAGCACCAGTTTTTTTTACCCTTTTAACTTTGGAAAATAATCTAGAGTTTTGAGAAGGCCTAATAATAACCTTAAAAAGTGAGCAAACCAGAAAAAATTTGACATGGAACATACAAATAGTAATATTTTCTTTATCAACAAACTATTTTTAGGTAAAACTAAAAATTTATTGGTTTAGATGCTTTTAAGTATCATCGAAGGGAAACTTACAATTCTGGTGAAAAATATTCTATTACTGTAGTTTTTAACTCAATACTAAATTTATTATTTATGATTTATTATTATTAAATGGTCACCAAGAGGTTTTATCAAAGTTAGTATGATAACGAAAGATTAAAATAAAAGTTATGATAGAATGGAAGGGAGACATAGTGTTCCTCTAGGGGTCCTTATCACTTTGTAAACATGGCTAAGCTAGGACACAAATTGCAAGACCATCCTTGAGACGGGGTGAGCTATGAGCCTACACAGAACACTGAGTTGTCAAGGCTGTTGAGATAGGGTAAGTTATGGACTTACACAGGATACAGGATAACAAGGCAGCTGAATTCCATCACGGACATTGTCAAACTACACAGGAGATTAAAAGGACATAGTGAGGAAGACCCAGAGTCTTCATCAGACGACCACCCTATGACCACTGACCCATTTTATTACACATGCTCGAGGGGAATTTCTATGTGTTAATTAGTTCTCGAAAATGTAATGAATATGTTAACTGTTACCCGGAATTGTGATGAATATAAATGGTGTTACAATATATATACTCTGTAATTTTACTCGATCAGTAGAGCACTTATGGTGGATGATCCAGCGCTGCATTAAAGTGACTGGCTGCATTAAAGAATACCTGCTTGATAAAACTCTTATCTGAGTTGTATCGAGTTTCTCCATGCATCAGTTATTTGGAGGCAGATCTGGTAGTGTTATTTTCTCTCCTTGAGCACCAACCCGATTTCAAAATAAGTATGTTAGAAGAATAATCTAAGATTTTACTAGCCACAGGTCACATGGTTTAAGTTAACCTATGATATTTTTCAGAGCTTTGTCTAGTTACTGATTCTGACATATCGTGTATTTCTTTTTCTCTCTCTGTTCCGTTTATGAAGTTTCTTCTTTATTAGCAGACTGATTTTTCAGAGGTATACTGCCAAAGAGACATCAAATATTTCCAAGGAGAAGGTAAGAGAACAGAACTGCAAAGTCAAAGAGATGTTAAGAAGCAAGAACTCAGCAAGGATTATTAACACTCTCCACAGAACAGCTTTCTGTAGTTGATTCAGAATGTAAATGGGATTTTGCCATATGATTTTACAAAATACAGCTAAATGTGCTTGAGTACAACACTTGTTCAAAAAAAGTTGAGGCAGCTTGTTGCGTTAAGAGCAGTAATTTGGCAGAAGATAAACCCCCTTGCGTTCCAGCTTATCCTCAGATATTAGAGGGGCTGGGGGCGGCTAGGTTTAAATCCTGAATAATGTCCAATCTGACACTATGAGTCTGATATCTCAGATTCACTCAATAGTGCTGTGTTCCCATCCAGCCACTATCTATGGACTTACATGATGCCCAGTGAGAAACGGTGCGGCTGATTATGTGAAGAGTGCAAATTTATTTAAAGCAACAGAGTACAGGTTCTTTGTGGATTGCCAGTGATGCACTGTCTGCAAAGTGTATATACGCAAAAGTCAATATTATAAATTACCGACATGCTAAGTTAAAAGCAGCTCTATGGAGATTTCTAAGTCCTGAAAGAGCTCTTGAGGAGGTTTAAATCTTACCCAAAGGCATCCCTATGGGGAGGAAGAAAGGCTCAGCCCGTTGACTGATCCCAGAAGTCAGAGGTCTGTGGTTGGGTCCTTCCTGACTTGTCCACAATGGTGTTCCCTGACTTGTAAACAATGGTGTCTTCCCTGACATCCTCCCTTTCTTAGGCTACTTTTATATTGGTTTTTTTCCTTCAAGGTGGCGCTTGAGTAACTGNTAAGGAGTGGTCTCACCTTGGAGGCAGGTAGCTTTTGGGATGGAGGTATGTTTTGGTATCATAATGACATTATAATGAGCAAAGTTCACACAAAGGACAGCAGTTCATCAAAAGATGGCAAACTGTTGGCCCAGGGCGGCAGAAGTACAGCTTATTAGTTTTTGAAGTATCACTAAGTTCCCATCTCTGCAGCATTATTACAGAGCCTGGCCATGGGGTCTTCACTTCGTTCCACCCTCCATGTGGTTTCCAAGGTTGCAGGTTATGTTGCTTAGGGAACCATCATGGAAGGGATTCCCTGCATACCAGCTGTACACCACCCTGGAGGCCTCCATGATATTACTTTCCTTAATGTGCGAATAATGCCCTATCTTTTAGATAAGTTTAATTTTCAAGTTACCTCCAGTGATTATCCAACACAGCTTCACAAATACTGATTTATTAGTGGGGAAACAGCTGACAGCATGCAACAACTATAATAGTTAAAGTTACTTTTGGGGAAGAATAAAAAAGGGGAAGTAAGAGAGGAAAGGGGTAAAAAAAATGGGAAAGAGCAAGGGCAAGAGTAAATGCAGACACTCACCAGTGGCTCACAGGTTCCCAGAAGAGAATCCTCTTCTGATGGGGGTTCTTTCCAGTGCAAGAGGTTTTGAGGAGGAATGTGACGTTAATGGTGATGATAATTTCTTTGCCTTGCCTTTAGCCCTTAGTACTATACACTTTTTTTGTTATGACCCCTTCTAACTCTATTATTTGTTCCTGTTTATGATGTAATTAGCACAGGTTGGTACGTGCCAATGAGGTGCAAGCATTGCATATTTATTGTCTGTTAAGGTTTTGTGTATATGTATTATTAGATAATGTTGGTCAAGCTTTTAAAGGACTATTACCTATTTTATTGTTTGCTCTTTGGTTTTCTTTGCATTAGAAAAAATAGGATTAAAAACCCCAAATACCTAAAATCTTCAAAAGAAGATGAAAGAATAGAGTGTAAAGAGGAATGATTGCCATGCCAGTGGTAGCAACTTCCGATGACAATCCACTGTACCAACACTACCACAGTTGGCAGGTGCAAGCCCATGAGAACTTCATGGGAACAAAAGGAAAAATAAAACCACCGGGGCTCCAGGAAAGGACTTCTACAGCAGCATAGGTGAAAGGTTACAGAGCTGCAAATAGCATGCCCTTAGCATTACCAAGACTAAGGTATTAAGACACCCCAGGCACTGTGCAACAGTACCTGCTATTCTATAACCATGTTCATGATTGTAGCAAAGATATTTACTCTGTCTATATTTACTCTGTCTTGTAAGATTTAATTTTTTAAGATAAAAATTTACACTTAGCTTTGTCTGTTAAAGCCATTATTTTGCAAGTTCTACATAACAATAGTAATAATAATATGGAAGTACAGAGGAATAGTAACTGTTGTTTCAGTCAGGGAATTAATTATAATTCAAGTTCACATTCATGAAATCTATGGAATTAATTTCATCTACATGTGTCCAGAATATTAAATATTACTTAGGGATAGCTTTTGTAGTATTGACTTTAGTGTTCCTTTTAAATTCACAGACATGTGAATTCAATCAGTATATTAACCTAATGTGCTGAAATAAATAATATAAACATGACAGCTGTTGCATTACGCTGAGTATTAATGTCAGAAGAATCAGAGTAACCAACCATCTTGCTCAAAGGCTTTGAAAAATGAATTCCAAGGCAATTAATAAGGGCTAATTTGTTGTTAAGTGTGAAGAAGAATACTTTGAAATTCAATGTTTGTGCAGGCAACTGTTCACTTTAAAAAGCTCATCGGGATTTTTTCCTTCAGGTGTGTAATGAGAAAACATTGATATTTGCGGTTCAGTTATTTGAGAAGTTAAAACATCAAATCAACAAGAGGCTACAGTTCTGAAACTGTTTTCTTTGCTTGGTTTACCAGATCCATTATTAAGAACTGCTGTTTGGGTTTTCATTGCATCTCTGTTGATGTTCAATGTGATGACAAAAGAACTTAATTTCTGTGATCAATGTATCAATGCCAGGTTTTACTTTAAGTACTAATGCCAGTATACATTTTAATTGATCTGATATTTCTTTGTGTACAAATTTAGGTGAGATGAGTTGTTTTCTTAAAAGAACTGTAATACTCTGAATTTTAATTCCTTGTTAATCAGGCATGTATGCATCATGTATGCATCAGAAACTTTTAATTTAAAATATATGTATTTTTCATTTGAAACAGACACCCATTTCCTATTGTTCATGTATGTTTGTGTTCTGTTCAGATATATCTTTTTTATCAGTAACAGTGGAAATAATAGACCTCATGACGTTGAGAGTTGTTTTCTGAGGCACTTGATAGTAAAATATTCTTGAACTCTTCAGAAATAGTTCCCATTGATTTACTCCCTCTTAGTGGGAGTTTCTTGGATGGCAGAGTGCACTGGGCTGTGTCAGATGTCTGTCAACCACATTGAGGTTATTACTAAGGTCTGTGACAGAACTTACAGGCAGTGCATTACTCTCCTATTAAGTATGGATTACGAAGTAGGCTTATGTGTTGTTTTACTTGGGTTATTTTAACATATGCGAAACATTATGTCTGTTATTTTAAGATGCATATCAGGTAGGCAGATCTTATCACGACGTGTGTTTAAAGCCATGTTTTGTTTTCATTTACCCTCACCTTCCTAAACTGAGCGTAAGTATGGGGAATAAGAAGCTTTGTAAAAGAGGATCATTATTATAAATGTTACTAACACATGATGAAATCCATTCCTGTACAAAAGATGTGTACAGCATAAGAGATCCAGAGCTGGGGCTTGAGTACATCATAAGCCTGAAGCCTTGACCATCAAATATTAGAATATATGATGAATTCATCATCTTAGATTTTAATAGAGATATAAAAGGACTGTACTCTTCAAATCCTCCCTGCCCCCTCCCTGGAGGTGTTCAAGGCCAGGTTGGACAGAGCCTTGAGTAACCTGATCTAGTTGGGAGGCTTCCCTGCCCATGACAGGGAGGTTGGATTAAATGATCTCTAAGGTCCCTTCCAACCTAGGCCATTCTATGATTCTATGATTCTATGAAATCTGTGAATAAAAACTTGAAAACACTAAGCAGCAAAACTGATACAGATCAAAACTGTAGTTCTCAGACAGCTGACTGCTCTGTTCTTTGTGTCATATTAATGTCATGATATAAAGGGTTACCTGGCCTGTGAGTGTTTCAAGACTCTGATCATGGGTTCATTGGATTCTGTCATATGCAAGAACACAGAATCTTTTGTCCTCTAAATTTCTCTACTTTATTACAGATTACCAGAAATGGCACACAAATCAACGCTAGCTACCACGGAACTCAACTCTAATAAGTATAACTATGGTTAATAAAGTTAATATATATCAAACTATTATAAATTACAATCAGTAATCAGTCATAGAAAAAATAAATTGTATAGCAACAATCAATGGAACCACAACAACCAAGTATGTATATATTATTACAGGTTACTACAAACTTACCACTAGTGACGTAAGCTTATCAACAATATAACAGTAGATATACTTATGATAGATTACTGATATGGATATATAATACCAGTATCAAGCAAATTAGACAGATTTCAGAAGGGACCAAACCCTCTCAAGGAGCAAGACAAACCAATCCCTGAGGGAGGGAATGAACCATCCCAGACGTGGGAGAACAAACTGAGCCAACCCCAGAAGTGTGAGCCCAGAGGGAACCAGTTGAATAAACGGTCTCACTTCAAAGATGATCCATATCACAGACTTTGGAGTCAACCAGGAGTCCCCAGCAAGGGTCCAAAATCTCACAGAAAGTTTGTGCAGAGAGCTCAACCTGTTTGGGAAAGGAAACATACATGCAGCATGGGAAGTTCTTAGAAAGGGAAGCTCCCTTTGGACAAAAATTAAGTCATTTTTATATAATAGACATACAAGAGGGCATAGGACGTAACCACTTCAGGCAGCCAGAAGGCGGTGTTAATATCACATGGAGCAGCAAATAGCTGATGATGTTTTTAATTCTTTCAGACCAATTTTTGCTTTTCCAGACTGTTTTCCTGTCCTTGCAGTTAGAACAGCCTATGGCAGCTTCCAGTTTTTACTTTCTCAGGATGTTTTCCCCTTTTCCCAGACTATTTTTCACCTTTTTTGTTGTCAAGTTGCTATTACAGTTGTTTTTGCACTTACTGATGATATCTCAGGATGTCACCGGTTTCTATGTAAGCAGGCTGTACTTCAAAGATGCCAGCTGTGCTCCTCAAGGTTGTTTCTGGTTCACAGGCCTAGTTCCCAGACTAACAGTTCCCAGGTTGGCAGGCATTTTCTCTGTCAATATTTGAGCAGACACCTTCTTCTGCTCAGTAATTTTCCCCTTCTAACCATGTCACCTTTCTGGCTGCTCACACCAATTGCCAACTCCAAAGACCCTTGTCCACCACCATTCCCTGAGGAGGTTGTGATTCTTACTTCAGCCCTTGTGGTTCAGCTGGTGACAGCAGAATAGGCTTGAACCATCTCATACAGTATTATCTGAGCTACTGTGCTTTATAACTGTTTTCCAAAATGAAAGAGACAATTTTTCAACCAACCACAAACAGAAGTGGAAATAAGAAGACGAAATAATTAAAACAAGAATGGGAAAGGTGAAAAAAAAGACATACTCTTCCTTCAATTGAAAAAAGGCTAGATGAAAGAAACAGCCCTTGGCAGCTTCTCTTCTTTTGAAGATACATGATGGTGAACCTCAGAATAGTCTGGACAACATAGCTGAATTGCTCTTGTGCTGAGAACTACAAAAAGGGTACATAGCAGTGTAAGAATAATCACATCAACAGGTGTGGACAAATTTGAAGAAATAAGTTTCTTTAATCCTGGAATGCAGGACTAGTTCAGTATCACGTGGATGTAGCACTCTCTGATAAGGGGCTCAGGGGAAAAACATGGATGATTCTGTACACTGGAATAACTCTTGTTTTTTCTTTTCTGTCTTCCTTGCTCAAAAGTAGGTCCATAACACATGTTCTCATGAGAATCAATCATCCCTCGTGGTGCTTCCTTATGTGCATATGAATTTCCCACCCATATGCCTCAGCTTTCTTCACTTAGATGCTGAAAATAAGGTAAAAACTAGAACTCATAAAAAAATGCATGTAGTTTGCTTTTCTATAGGCTTGTAACATGTACTGATTTCACCTCTGAAAATCCATTATACAACCTTCACCTTCGACAAAGATGATTTTAAGGATTCAGTGTTCCAGCATATTGTCTTTTTGGTAGCTGACTGCTGGACTAAAACTCTTCTTAAAACACTTTAAGATTTTCAAAAAAGGATGCTTTATAATGGGGAATCAGAAGCCACTGCTCCATGTGTTTTAAAGCACTTTTATAAGGCTAGAATCATGGTTCTTTTTTCATGGAATGCTGTGGCTTGTATTTCTCTTTTTTGTTTTCTGCAGATGCACTCACTAGTCTGTACAGAAGTCCTTAATATTTATTGTTTGTATCCAGTGTTAGTATGATATGCAAAACAAAATTTGTGCTGTAAATTAATAGTATTTACCTTGCTGTAGTATTTTCAAAAATTCATAGTTCCCTGAGCAAACTTTATTTCCAGGACCACCTTAAGTATCATCTTAACAGCAATAAATGGACTCATGAGAGTCTAGAAGAATAAAGCCAGATCAGGTTCCTTATTTGCACTACTAAAAAGAAAGGGGAAAAACTCCACAAAATACTGTGGTAGTGCAGTAATTCCTCTAATTCTTATATCTTCTTATTCAGCTTTGTGTCAGTTTAGGTGTGGAAAATAATAATTGGGGGAAAAAAATGAGAGTTTCATCTTGTTAATTAGTCTCTTGAAATAGTCCACATATGTTTAGTAACATAGTTCAATTATTCTTCAATGACTTATCCCAGAACTCCTAACCATTCATACTCTTTTGGCAATTTAATAAAAAATAAGGAGTGTTTTTTTATGCTTTTGCCTTCTTTTAAGACAAGGGTTGCTCCCCAAGTACACACCAAACCTTGTAAATTCTGTAAACTGGTACTTTGCAATATACTTTTACACAGAAGAACTGGTAAGCAATAAATAATTAATACATGCCCAAAGTAGGGATGCTAATATGGCATCAACATCATATTGAGTTCTTCATAATTGAGGGTGACAGTGCTGGCATGCATCAGTCAATTCTGGTAGACAATTAGTTAAAGAAAACTGCTTAACACAAGAACTGCTTCTCTCTCAAGCCAGGGAACTCAGGGGTGTTTTTCTATGCACTGGATCACCATACAGTAGCTGACTGACTATTCATGTCATCTATCTACACCATATATCTGGTTTTGCATGGCTAGGTTTAATTACCATTGTATCAGAAAATGTGTAATCAATGTTTCATGCCCTCATCTCTGGCTAATTTGACATACCACTTCAGTCAAAGCATGGCACAAAAATACCTCTAGTGGAAATTCTCCAGGCAACGTTTATGACTTCATTGAAGTCACCAGTTTGTAGGCCTTTATGAAGTCAGATTCATTTCATAGGCCTGTACAAAGGAACTAGTTCAGCCTATGGGTGTGTGGATTCCATAATTCTTGGATAAAAATGACATTCAAGAACAGGTGTATCTTTTTCATATTTGTTGATGAAAGCACATTTGAACATTTCAGCTAGGAACGTTTCTTCCTGCTGCTGATATGTCAGCATATTATCATACCAGCTATGAATATTCCAGAAACTAAAACCAACTGCTGGATCAATCCTTTTATTCCATTCATACTCTATTTGCAATGGTTGACTTTTGTCCAACATTTCCTGCCTTTTATAAGAAAATTTCTACATCATGTTAACAACATACAACCCCCAGCATGGAGAAAATGATGAAAAATCACAAGCCAAATTCAGTGGTTGAGCCTGTGCATAGGTTGCAAATGGTGTTTGGAAGGACTTCTGAGGAAAGAAAAGGAACCTGGAAGGGAGGCAAACAGAAAAAAAAAGAAATGTGAAGTGAAGCCAGAGCTATAGGATGGCAAGGATGTGTGTTTGACAAACTATTTGTCCCCAAAAAGCACTCACAGCTGTTGGTACTTAAGATTCTCATTCCAATCCATGCCTTGTTTCTTTGGCAATTTACTCCTTCAGAAATCAAAGCAACATCTTAAGAACAACTAATTTCTTTTGTGTCTACCCACTTCCTAATGGTGATTACTTCACCTAATTTTCCTAATTTAGGTGTTTACAATTTTATATTTCTTGAGCTAGTTTTTCTAGAAGTTACTGAAAGAGAGGTATTTTATTAATCTGCTTCCATTGTATAGTCTCTACCCATCAATATTAGAACATTTATAATTTCAATTATTTGTGCTCATAAAGCTTTTACCTTGGAACATACAAATTGTACAAGACATCTCATCTTTCAAACTAGTAAATCGAATAGTTTCCTTCACAATTTCATTTGAAATGAAAATGTAATCGGTAGTCCAATGAAATGTACATTAGCTTGTTCCAAATTCAATCTGAATGAAAAAGAAAAAAAAACAAAACAAAACAAAACTGTGTTCCAAGAAATCACTTTTATTAATCAGATTAATCTCAATTACTACAGTAAAACAGTGACTCTCACAGTAACTGTACTGTGCAAAATGCTATTAAAGTAATCATTAGAAAATTACTACATCTGAAATTGAAAATGCTCAGGTTTTTTGGTGTCTGTTTTGATTTTGTAAAATGATTTCTGCTTAGCATAAAACAGATTATTTTTTATTATTTTGCAAGTGTGAAAATACAACACATACAGATTTAAAATCAGTTCTCATTGTAAAACCTCACTGTTTTCCTTTGGTTATAGGGATTATTTTCTTTAAGTCTGTCTAAGTGCCCGATGCCAGAAATATAAAATAAAATGGAAGGCAATACATATGTATACACAAATACACACATACTTTGTGCATACTGAAACTCAGATTTGGACGACCTCAAGCTATTTTTGAAGTTTAACACTGGAAATACAGCTTTCAGCTGATCCACTTCCATTTAATTCAGTCTTGCCTTTATTTTCATTTTCTCTAAAATCACTCCTAGAATGACATCCCATAACTTAGTTCTACTTAATCCTTCTGCTATGTTGACACAGATGGAGACCCCCTTCACCACTACATGAATTCATAAAAGCACTGTTTAACTGAATTCTTTCTCAAGACTGACTAGTGTAGCAGTGCCTAACAGAAACTAATCAAGCTACAAATGGACAGCTACGTAACCTGTTTAATAAGCTTTGGTAAAGCAAGAACAGGTCCTTTGAACCAAATTTCTTTAGATTAGACCATTTCTCTTTGGATATTGTCCTACCTGTTGGCCTGAGTTTGATCTTTTGGCAGTTTTGGGGCCTGCAAGATAGGTTTTATCTAATCAACAGTCTACCTCTACAAAATGGAAGTCAGTGGTGAATATCAGGCCTGAATAAGGAAGAAACGTAATGAGCTTCTTAAACTTTGACTTCTCAAATGTGAAAGTGAGAACAGTATTTAAAAATATTGACATGGCTGAGAGAAATGTATAAAGAATATTTTTCTATATCTTATTTGATCAAAATTATTGTGCTAGAACAATATATCTATCAACTGTACATATATTTAAATTGTCAATATTGAAGGAATCAGCAAGACACGTAAATACACTTTAGTTTTGATTCTTCCAGGAATTCTAAAGAGATGTCTGTTGTGGATAAAACTGTTTGTTATACTGTTAATGGATATGAAAAAATACATCGACATTAGAGAAATGGCATAGAAAAAAATACAGTGCATACAGTACTTATGCAATAAGCTTAGTAGTTCATGTCAGCTTACTCTCCAGAAATTTGACATTAAGCTTTTACTTTTGATCATGTAATGAGCTGCTGCTCAATTAGAAAGCAAGCTCTAAAGGTACAATATGTCTTGAGGAAGATCAATAACTCTACTTTGTACTATATTAAAGATAAGGTAAAAATTTGGAACAGTCAATGAATATGATTGTTACTAATCCTTAGCAGTGGGGAATGCAAAGACATACTAAATGGCTATTTAAATACAGTAAAAAGTTGAACTCAGACCTTACAGACAACCATTGCAAAATAAAGACCTTACTATCAATAAAAGGCTTAACTTGTATACAGTCTTAAATAAATACATTTATAGCTACACCAGAACATACACACCTCACCCCTTAAGCAAAATGAAAATCTAATGCACAGAGTATGAGCTGTATGTGGCTGTGGAGGTCAGAATTTAGAAAACAGAATGATATTTTTAAGTTTTCCCACAATACTGGGGAAATCAATCAGCTATACGCTTTAATTCAAGTGGCATAGATTTTCAGTCAATCTCTGCAGAAGACAATTCACCATGGCCCTACACTGCTGCTAAGTGCCTTCTGAGAGCTCTTCTCTGTGACCAAAATATATAGTCTAGCTGACTGGGAAAAGGTCAAGCTCTAGATGCATCTTACACTTGGAGTTAATTGACTTCTATATTTAGATTTCTCAATTATTCCATTTTAAAAAACACTGGCCTGACAGAGATAAGCATTAGGCTGGAGAAATAAATTTTCATCTATCAAATTCCTTTCCACTTTTGCTAGTAACATTCACTTTTTCTTTTTACGTTTCTTCCGGAAAATTTTAGAAAACTTTGGAATATTCCTCAGTGCGCAGTTGTTTACCACCTAAACAAAAGTAACAGAAAAGCAAGATAAGATAAATTATTGAGTGTGGCAGAAGTTTTAAAGATGGAAAAAAATCTGTTCCTGTCTGGACCTAGATTATGACTTTAAAGATTCATGCCTAACTTTGGGGAACTTGGAGAAGAATCTCCACGTAAGATGGTGTGAAAAGGTAAATATTTTGGTTAGGCTTAGTTCTCACATAGTTGTGGACCAGACCGTAAACAAAAAGGCCCACCACAATTTAAAGACTATGCCTGTAAAGCACATAGCCAATCTGAGTTAACACTAAAAATAGAGATAGTAATGATGAAGTCAGCTGACAAAGTCTGATATAGCAACTTTATCCAAATCCATGGATCCTTGACAGTATCACGTGCTACTTATGAAGCCTTTCTGAAAATAATTAACTAACTGCCAGCACCTTCTGAAACTTTTTTTCCTCTAGGTATTCAACAATTATTGTTTTTAAAAGAAAAATAAAAACTTTCAGACATAATATGTCACCAAATACTGTCTGACATGAATTTGTTCATTAAAATCCTAGTAAAAAGTAGTTTTATAAATTCTATAGTTCATTTATTAAAGGAAGCAGCAACTGCCCCACTGTTAAAATTGTTACATAGAAGGACTAGAATAATTAAAACTCCAACTGTTTGACTACCCATTCCTTGAAGGTAGGTCAGGCATCTAAGATGATGCCTTTTGGTCTAATTTTCTAATGCTTTTTCTTATATGTTGTCACTCTGAAGTTAAATAGGAGCATGAGTATTGATTCTTTTCTGACAAGGAGTAAAGCTATATCATCTCTGTTATCTGCAAAACAGGTCCAAAACAACAACCCTATCTGAAGGACAACATCTTTGTTTTTACATCCACAGAGAGTATCATACTTAGACCGTCTAAATATAAAGGATGATAACTGAGAAATTTGAGTTATTATACAGATACACTTTTTTTTTTAATGTTAAAGCCTCTGGGGATGTCTTCTTCTCTGAATGTTTATTAGTTTATATCTGATTATAGGACTAAATATTCCTCTAAGTATTATTGAAACATTGCTATGACCTTCACAGTCAATTTTCCCTCATTGTATCCTTTACAAAAGCATGAATGTGCTGGCATTTAAAAGAGAGCTATAAAAGCCTACACATGTTAAGACAACTAAATTGAGTGCTATTCTATATATGTGCTCAGAAAGGAAGAAAGTAAAAAAAAAAAAAAAAAGGAAACTGGGAAGAAAGCAGACAGGATAATGGAAGATAGTAATAGTATTGGATTTCTGCAAGGAATTAAACTGTTCAAAATCAGTGAATGTATCTGGTTACTGATCTGGTTACTGATTACCATTACATCTTTCACCTAAGATGCAGATCCTCTCAAGATTGTAAGCATGTCACAGCTTTTTGATAATGTACCTCATACTGAATATTAGTTAAGAAGAGTAAGGATCATTCACAGTGGAAAAATAAAATTAAAACATATGGATTGACATAGGCCATAGGTGGGTTAACTTTGGCTGAGTACCAGG
>VZZY01019901.1:0-49440 GCA_013400335.1 Eurystomus gularis | reverse complement strand
TCAGGCCCTAGCACTTCACTATAGCAAACAAAAAAGACAGTTCTGCCCTTTAATTAATAGAAGAATAGATTTACATGGGGAGCTGGACAGATTCTGTTGCAAAATTTCTAAATATATATCTGCAATGCTGAGAGCTCTTTAGTGCCTCAGAACTTCATCACACCAATAAATTTATTCCACAAATTCACTTTGGCAATAAGATTTAATGTGTTTCCCATTTTACAGACATCACAGATCATGTGATCTAGCTTAACTCACACAGCACATCTGAAAGTGATCTCAAGAAGCAGGCTCAGAGAGCCTTGCTATCAATCCTAAGAGCTTTGACATAAATCATTTTACTCTTCCTCAGAGCAAAGAGTTTACTTGCAATAGGCTGTAATAGCACGAAGCACTCTTGAAAAAATGACTAATTTGTCATGAAAGCCACAGAATGGGTGTTCAAATAAGAGGAAATGCAAAGTGAGCTGCTGTATCTGATATACAACGAGTTCCTGCACCAGAGGCTGATCTGCATCAGATCTACATCAGCCAGATAGTCTGTATAAGAGCAAACTGTTGTTTAATCAAACAACTAATCAGTTTATAAACTAACAGCTTGTTTTTAGAAGCTGTCAGCAGTCAGTCAGAATAGCAATATATATGACAAAATGCATTATGATTAGTAAAAGTTGTTACTTGAAGTACACCTGTTTTTGAGTGGTTTCCTTCATATTATTGTTTCATAAAAAAACCCAGAAAGACCCTAGCACAAGACATACCGGTCCTGTTCTTGACCTAGACCAAGCAGGACACTGGCTTCCTCTTGGGTAATAGCTGAAGTCTGTGCATCTCAATCTGTAGCTGATTGTTCACAACTCTCCATTTCTAATGAAATATATGTATAATGTTACATATAACTATATATCTCTCTATCAGTCTCTCTCTATCTCTGATGTATTCTTAGTGCTTGCTATTTCCTATATGAAACTAAAGTTGAAACCTGATCTGCGAAGAGCCTGAACGATTCAGCAGGTTTATCCCTTCTCCGGTGATTTAGCAGAAAATGTAACAAAAAACCTGGGTTAAGAATTGCTCTCTGTGTTTTAATGAAGTTACCTTGCCTTACTGTGGTAAATAACAGTTACAACAAAGCCTGAGATGTTGTTGCTCTTCTCATGCTTCAGTATTCAGGATGTTCCCACGATTTTTACCTGTCAACTGGCAGTTGATCAATCTCTGGTGGATTAGGGCCATGCTCCACACAGGCAACTTTCTAACCACTGTACAGAGAACAAATCTTAAATTCTTATGAGGGAGAAGGATTTTTTTATTACAAAAGGGTTAAAGAATAAGAATATTTTCTGCAGAACTGACTGCACTATCTGGGGCAGCCAAATGTCAAACTGAGACGTAACTATATGAATACTATATGCTAGAGCTTTTGTACTGTGTGTGATTTGAGCCGCACACTATGCAATATCAGGAAAAGTGAATGTTAGGTAGTCAAGGAATTAGCTAACTGACAGTGTGAAAAAAATTGTTAAGAAATCATCGCTGAATACAGGGATGCTCCAAGTAGGATTACAGAGAGTCACGTGCCAGTTCTAGCATTATTCCAGATATACACCAATGAGGTGGAAGTATGTATGAAAATAATAGAAAATAAGTAATGATCTCAAGAAATGATCACTTCCAAGCCCAAACCAGCATGCCCATACTGCTCTCTGCAACTACTGCCCAGTGTCCTCTTAACATGGGCACCCTCCTCCCTTCAGTACATCCTCAGCCTCCCTAGACAATGTTCTCCAGCACTGTAGGAGGGTCATGATTCTTGGTCCTATCTAAAGTCAATGCAGAAAATAGATTATTCCCCTCCTGCTGGCTTTTCCATATCTGAAGATTGTTAGTCCTCTGTTTTTCTCATTTCTAGACTGAATACTGTTGACACTTCCAATTTCTATACTTAGGCCATATTTCTAGATATTTTTGTGTTCTAGTCTTTTTTCTTCTTCTCTGGATTCTCTTCACTTGCTCCACAGTTGTTAGAAAAGGGGAAGAAGGACAAGGAAGAAGGAAATTCCCCAGATTTCCCCAATGCAGACAAGAGATTTGAGGTGGAGTTTTACCAAGGCCAAGTGAAATTACTGTGTGAGAAACTTTGTCTTACAGTCTTCCTGTTCATAGAGACACTGTTTGCCTTTTTCACAAGAGCTTGACACTGTTGATTCACATCTGTTTGTGATCTTTTGTTGTAAATTCCAGATCCTTTTCTTCTAAATTGTTCCTTGGACTACTGTGCTCCACCTTGAAGTGGTACAGTTGACTGTACATGACAAACAAAGTCATACATTTGAGCTAAGTTCATTGTATCTGATTTTCTTTTCTCAGGACAGAATACTTAAATTTACCAAGAAAATTTTGCATTCTAATACTGTCCGTGAATGCACTGACAGTCCTTCCTGGCTGTATACATGGCCAGTTAGCTCTGGGCCTCATGAGATCTTGATGATAATTCTATGATTCTATGAGAACAGAGTAATTTATAAGGCAGAGCACAGTGTTATATTCTTTGGGGATTATTTTTCTCATCTAAACAAATAAGTTAAACACACGCAAGACTTTTGGCTAGCATCAACCCCAACTGCATGGACTCTATCCATATTACTAACCTCTAGCGCACTGTACTTATATCCAAAGTGCGTATTGGGTCTGAATCTGCATTATCTACTGACCAGTATCTGGAGATCACGTGAGAATGTAATTTTTTTGTGCCAGAGTGGTTTGTTTGAATAGTAAGTTGACTTGCCCGAGAATCTCCTCTGGCTTTCTGTTTAATTCACTAGTATTGATTGCCGTGGTGTTAGCAGTTAGGCAGATATAACCAAAGGTGTCACTCAGGTATCTGAAACTTAATGGCAGGGTGCCTGCTGCATGCAGGTCTGTGAGCACTAATGCTTGTGTTTGAAGGGAGTCATAAAGATAAGGAGAATTCTGCTTTGTAAAGAGGATGTCTACCTATGTGTCTGCTGATATAAAGCAGTAAATTACCTTTTAGGCTTTATCTGAACCAAAAGCTTTCCTGAGTGAATGGTTTAAAAATAGAGAGAAATCCGACAGAAAGTTACAAGAAGGATTGCTGCAGCTGAATAACTCACTGATCCAGTTACAGCACACACACAGGGTATTGAGATACACAGAAACTGTTTCAGTCACTCGGAAGAGTCTGTACCAAGAAAGAGCTGGACTCCCAGGGCCAATAAGAAACAATGGTTTGTTCCTACTAGGTGTACCACTTATTTCTGAAAGATTATATTAGTGTTTGTCAGCTGAAGGACAGCATAATGTTTCTTCTTTCCCTTGTAACCAATCATTCATCAATGCATTAAACACAGTACAAGATTGGGCATGAACCTCCAACACTGTGTTTGGCACCAACAGGGCAGTGCCGTAATCTCCAGTGCTGTCATTGGCTGTTTTGTTAGAGACAGAGGACTGCTTTGTTTATCCAGGTTCTTGTACCAGAGCCTATCCTGGAGCGTTTCGGGTTATGCAAGTACTTCTAGGCTGAACAAGGCAGCATTTGATAAACATGTATTTGTAAGCTATGCAAAAGTCTTCAGCATCCACTTGCCCCCATGGTGCCCAGGACCAAACTCAAGATTCTGGAACTATCATTTGGAAATCATGGGACCTTGAAAGTGCATAAAGATTATGGCTCTTGGGAAGCACCAAGAACCATGTGAGGAGTGGGAAAGCTCCAAGTTTTTCCCTCAGCCTTACCTCAATACTTTCATGAGCTTTCAATACAATAACTGCTACTGACAATTTGACTAGGTTAAGCATGATGCACAGACAGCAACTCCTGTCACCAGTCATACACCCAAGAGTCAATATGGGGCTTTACAGCTGCTGATGCTTTGTGTATCTCATGGAAAACAGGATCCTGGAAAGCTCTGTCTCTCAAAAAAAAGCTTAGATGTCAGAATGGATAGTCTCCCACACTTTCATCAAAAACCACATGCAGTCTCTCTGGGGCTGACAAGGGAGTGCTGACAAACTGCACCTCTCCTACACATTGTAGATGGCAGGTGTTTGTGAACTCCTCACCTCCATTCTTTACAACAGGGCTGCTCATTGATTTCTGCTTAGATAATACTTTATTCCTCTTCCAGACACTCATTCTTGCCAGAGACATAGGCACTGAAGAGCTCTGATGCTGAGGGATCATCTACCTGTACGAAAGCTAGCCAGTCCTCCAGGGTATAGGATACCAAGCTGCAAGCTACTCTTCATCTCTTCTCTTGCTATGGATTCAACTCCAACTGTTTGGGTCTTTTTTCTTCAGATGAATGCCTTTACAACTGTGAGGTCAGGACACTGAAGCTTACAGAGTGGGGAAAGAAAAAAAAAAACAGTTTAATGCATCATAGGGATACACACAACCTATGGGATGAGAATTCAGACCATCATGTCTTCAGAGTGTGCCCAAGCCTGCTAGGATATCCATGCTTTTCTCCACATGGTCTGCTTTTGAAGCTGCTGACAGCTTGCTTGGAGCATATTTAGAATGCTCTGCAGCCTGTTCTACTCTAGATGATCAAATCATCCACTTCCAAGCATTTCCTATGGGTTTGTTTGGGTAATGGATTATTTTGGTTCCACCTAATGTTACTGAGAAAAAACTGTTGTTATCCATATGAGGTACAGGGAGTTCTAACAATCACATGAAATGTAGCTAGTGCTATATACTCAAACATTTCATACGTATACCTATCAACTGAGAACAAATTCTGGAAGGAAGAAATCCTGACTGGTATCAAAAGCTGAACATGCCTTGCATATGAACACTGGAGTGAATCCATGAATTTGGCTTATTACTAGTTAATAAACTGATTTTCGTCTAAATCCGTTTTCAAAGCTTTTAAAGAGAAGTGTTCACTATGTAGCAAGGTGGATCACATGTTTTCTGTTGAAAAACTCTGAAAACATCAATGTCTACATATCAATTCACGCCAACTAAAAGAAGTGCCAGTTTCCCTATCGGATCTTCTGTTCTTCAGTTACCCATGAACACCCTGAGTTGTTTGCTGTTTAGGGACTAAAAAAGTGTGGTAGCAGGCTGATAAATTAATTTCTTAGTCTGAACATCTTCCTGCCACCATTTTCGTTTCTAGTTTCTATTTTTTATTTCTGTCTGGAGACATTTTCCCGGCTGTATTTTGGTTTCTTTCCCAAGAGAAATCCATGTTTTGTGGCCAGCTCTGCTATTTACCTCAAAAGTAATCAAGAGAGAGGAACATGCTGGACCAGACTTGCATCATGAAAAACATGGGTCAGTCTCTAAGCAGGTATTAAGATAAGATTAATAGTTGGCCTCCCCACTCTTTTTGTCTTGCATGCTGTTGCTCAAACATCAATAACTCTGCAGAAGCTGGTCTTGAATCTATTTAAAAATGAAATGTTTTGGTCCTCCCAAAGCAACATTACTCCAAGAGGCTATATGTAAATCAAGAAGTACACCATTGACACAATACAATATAGGTTTTCCATAGTTTCTTCATTCCAGCAAACAAGTGGACTTTTACTTCACTGAAACTAAAGCTAACAGTGACCAAAGTTGACTTGATTGCTTAGTGCTTCCCATGTTATGCCACTCTTCAGGGCCCTGCTTGTGCCCAGATTTTTTTGTGCCCCTTAGGAGAAAGGAATATACAGAACATTTTGTCAGATGCAACCATTTTTATCCACACTCTTATCTGAAGGGAGAGAAATCTGTATGAATTACTTTCACCAGTTCTTTCTTTTTTTCCTTGTTTCTCCTGCTGTTCACAACTGACTGCTCCTTAGCCCTCTACCCTGGTGCTTCACTAGAGAGGTGTGAATTCTTCACTTTGCAAAAGAGAAGAAGAGGTTCATATTATGGAAGGTCTCTTCTAACCTGGGCCAGGTTGAACTTCATGTAAGATTCCTAAGCTGTGTATTAAATTCATTGTGTTTCTAAATCTGTGTTAGTGGCTGCTTTAGTGCACAATCAACCACATGCCTATATTAATTCTTTGACAGTTACATTTGTTTGAATTTCCATTTGTTTATTTTCAGAGTGAACTGAAAAAGCCTCCAAAGAGAGAGAAGTTTCATTACATTCTTGGAGAGAATTGCAAATGGTACCTGAAGCATGAAAAGCTTACTTTAATCACAGAATCACAGAATGGCAGGGGTTGGAGGGACCTCTGGGGATCGTCTAGTCCAACATCCCTGCCAAAGCAGGTTCACTTAGAGCGGGCCACACAGGAACACATCCAGATGGGTTTTGAAAGTCTCCAGAAAAAGAGACAACCTTTCTAGGAAGCTTGTTCCAGGGCTCCATCACACTCACAGGAAAGAAGTATTTCTTAATGTTGAGGTGGAACTTCCTGTGTTCCAGTTTGTGCCTGTTGCTCCTCATCCTCTCACTGGGCACCACTGAAAAGAGACTGGTTGAAAAAATAATTGCCAGTGATAAACTGGTGCATCCTCTAACCTCCATTTCCCTTCCTCCTTTCATATGGAAAAAAAAGACTTGAATTTAGCCCCTGAAATAGTCATTCAAGGAAAAATTATTTGACATTTTAAAAAACGTATGGTTTTTTGTAGGCAATTTTGTAGTGGAAAACTTTTTTTCAGCCTATGCTAATAAACTCACAAAACTTTTGGAGCCAGACAAATACCAATGTGTCTAGACTTCCAATGCACTTTCTCCTTTATATCCACTTCATTTCTAGATAGACACTGCTCATGAGGGTGTGCATGTGCATGTACATGCAGTTCTGCAGCACATATATATTCCCAGTATAGTCAGTATAAGTCCCTCTATCTGCATTAAGAACAGCAGTGTGCAGCCCTGTAACCTCAAAGGTTTTCTTTGAACTGGGGAGGAAAAAAGTAAACGTATTCTTTCTGTTGGGAGTGGCAGTCAGAGAGAAAGGCAATGGATGGGCCAGCTGGCCAATATGTGTTTAGATAAATCAAACTGCTGCTGTATGCTCAGGGACAGTAATTAATCCTGTCTCTGGGACTTGAACTTGTCTTTTAGAGGAACTGGGAAAAACATTACCCTTGTCAGCAGACTGGAGCAGGTTACAGATTTCTTAGGATATGTTGTTCCATTCTTTACTTCTCCAAAACAGATTGAGGGCCCCAAAGAAAGGAGAAATGTTGGTTAGGAGAGTTAGATTCAAGCTGCCATAAATTATCTTATGCCAGGTATCTAGTTCCAGTCTAGCTGTTTGGTGAACTGGAGATGAATTAAGGCATTCCTTTGAAAGCCTAGAGAATGGGTGTGGGCAACATTCTTCTGTCTCCTCATCAGGGAAGGTGGTGGATATGTCAGTCGATTTTGCACGAATAGCCTCTGAAAGCTGCTGCAGACAAGCCTGCATATAAGACAAAAACATTACCAGTATGTTTTGTACAGATTTGTAATTTTTGGTACATGAAAACAGATAGACAAAACTGTTTCTCCATGGATTTTCCTGTGAAAAACAACAGCTTGCTAGACTTCTTCTGCCTTAATAATTCTAAGCTTTTGATCACTGGAAGAGCTAAAATACCTTGGCTGCTTTCCGTTGTTCTGTAGAGTTCCTTTTATTTACTTTAATAACCTGCTCCACTGACATTTGACATGGTCAGCCTCAAGCGCTGATGGCCTGGGTCAACACACACAGGTGTTAGTGTAAGCAGGCGGTCTATTGCAGTGAGCTGACTGCTCAGGCATGATACAGCTCCACACTGTATTTTTAGACTATGGTACCCCTATCTTATTGATACATTATATGTTTTCTCTTTTATTGCTCTTTCTAGAATGAGGAGCAGAGTTGAGTGTACATACCAACTTGGTGTATCACCTTGCTGCAGGGCTTTGATGAGAGGACACTACAAACGTCTTACTAGTCTCCTAGTACCTTGTTAGGTTGGTTAACCTGTTGTGACACTACTTCATGACTAACTGTTTATCTCCTGGTTGATATTTTGAATAAACTAGTGAGTAAAAAAATGTTCTGTGCCTTTTTATGTAATTATCTTTCCTTATTATCTTCCTGATCTGCTGCTCTGATACATGTGCTGAACTACTTTTTGCAATCAAACCATCCTATTTAAGGTGTCTTTAAGTTAAAAGAAGACCTTAACTCCATTAAAATGCATTAAATTTCTAAAATTTTTAAAATATTATTTCAATTTTCTGAGACTGCATAAATACTAAATGCATTAAACTGAAAACACCTACAGGAGCTTCCCACAGACAGTGCAGCAGTGTACACTGTGCATTCCCTCCAGCAGACCAGTCGCCTCAAACTCAAATTCAGGAACTTTATTTATGTTACCAATGTACCTCAACATTTATGTGTATTTTGAACATCTGAAATTGGGATTTTATGTTTGGATGCAAATTTCAATGGCTCATTGTTAGTCATGAGCCATGAAGTTAACTTCTTCCTTTCACTCTGTGACTTGTGTCCATCTCTGTTCGTGCAAGTTAAACCTATTTGATTGGATTACTTTCTGAAGAGGTTTCTAATCTATGTGCTACTATTCACTGGTTAAAAATGGCTCAGGCATATTTTCTCTGAAAGTTTTAAGTGCTGGTTTACATATTCTATGGACCGTTCTTAGGATTAGGGTAAGCCTGTTGTATTCAGAAACTCCTGGTATCTATACACCTGATATTTTAATACTTAAAAACAGTGGTTTTCTGTCATGGAAGAAGAAACGTGAAGTTTTTCCACTGGAAACTACAGAAAAATATACACAAAATAATGAGATAGTTTCTCCCTACCATTGAATCTGAAGACCTTTTTGTTTATCATTTTAGGTCAACAACAAAGATATGAATCATCATTTCCAGCTTTAAAAATATTTTAAATCAAACATTTGCAAAAATACTTATTAGGTTCATATTTGGCTATATTTTTTAGAGTAGGAAGCTACATGTAACCTCAGCAATATAAAACTAAATATAGGAGAACTTTCCACTTGGGCATTTCCAATTAAAAAAAAAAAAAAAAAAAGCCAAGCAATAAAGTATGTGGAATGGTTTTATTATGCATTACTCCCTAAACATAAATATTGCTCCAGTTCTTTGCCAGCTCCTTGGGCAAGTTAAGTTATTCCAAACAATAATAAATGCATACTGGTAGTTTTCCACTTTATTCGTGTTGAATGACCATTTATTACATATTTTTTCCAAAGAATGCTTAAAGTATATTTAACTATATGGGAAATAGTGAATTGGCAGCAGGCTGCCATAATCTGCTTCTGCAAGAGGTGTGTGTCTATACTTCTTCCAAGAAATGTGACATTTTAGTTAATGGGGTGACTCACTGTGCTTTTGAAAGGGTCAGTTCATTGAGAAAGTAAGCATCTGAGTGTTTGAGAGCATCAGATAACAGCTCTCTGTGATATACCTGTAACTGGCTACAGAGCTAGGATAGAGCTGATCTGAAAAGCAGTTAATTTGATTTCTATTTGATTTCTGTATTCATTAGAAGGAAATGCGAATATATAGCCATCTTCACCAGTGTAACACTAGTGCTGGCAGTAAATACTAGATTATATAGAGACACATAAGTGAGGTAAATGAACAGATGGAAAACATAGTGCAGGGAGGCATATGCAGTATCTGAATGAAAAAATGCAGAATGTTAAGGGGGAGCATATATTTTTAAACTATAAAATTATCTGGATATATGTATATGTTTATAGTCTGGCATCTGGCATGTGTTACATGGCTACCTTTGTTTGAAGAAACTCTGCCAGTCCGATGTTAAGCCAAGTCTCTCCCTGTTAATAAGATCTGTAGTTCACAAAAAGGCAACCTAAATGCTGCCAGTTCAAGCAGTCTGAGAAATGTCCTCCAAAATGTCAACTATTCAGTTTGCTGCCCTTGTGCTGGTGCCACTCATGCCAAGGAAACCTTTCACCGTTTGTCTGGGCATGCCTGTGGCATGTTGTCAATTGCCAGCATCACAGCCAAGTCATTAGGGATGTCATCCTGGAATTTGTACCCTTATCTGCCTGCTGTGAATTTTCTCTTTGATTTTTATGTACATGTGAGAATAGTAATTAAAAGCAATATTAATTCTAACTTGAGGCTTCACCTGGCTGTAAATGGAATCTGTACTGCACAGTTCAATTTGATTTAAAACATAGTGTATCAAAACTGACATTTATCCCCTCTGTTCCTCTCCTACCATACAGCTTTTATGAAGTCAGAATGAAATCTTGAGGTTGGAAGAGGATATATTCTTTCTTAACACTTTACTGCTGATTGTAACTTTTCTTTCTTGGGTCAGAATCCATATTCGAAATTAAACTGTCTCTCCTACCTCTGAGTCTGACCACCTATAGCAACAGTTGTCTTGAACACTAATGAATACATTCCCTCAAATCCCATTTCAAATTGTCATATACTCTCACTCATGCATGAAAAGCAAGTTCTGTAATAGGATTTTCAGCAGCAAACTAGGTTCTAAGGGGAGTTACTAATATTTATAATAGTTCATATTCCTGAGAACTTTAGCTGTTCGGGGAAGGAAGAGTCAAGAGGTCACATTTGTATGCATTTCTCCCTCTCTAAATATTAGATACAGTTTATAATTTATGATTCATCTGAATATAGGCCTAGACCTTTCCTATAACCATGCCCTCTTGGGGGAGGTTTGGGACAGCCCAAACAGTTATTTTTATTAACTCCTCCACTCTTTAAGATTCCAATTTTTTTAAAGTGCTTGAGATACAGGTTTTCATTGCTGCAATCCCAAAATTGAACTTGTAAGCAGTACATCTTCCAAGCTTGATATGAACATGCCATAACATGACTGAAGAGGAGTACCTGGGGAATTAAAGTCTTGACATTTCTGGGCACCCTCTTAAAACTCATTTATTAAAATAAAGCAGTTATAAGAAGACTCCATATTCTGTAATAGACATTTAAAAACTCTGCTGAGATAAAGCCCTTCTCCCAAGATCAGGACAATTCACTAGGCAAAATTAGTATGTGCAGTCTGAAAATAATCTTTAGCATAGTAATATATATCCCTCTACTGCTCTTCATAGTGCTGGCCTGGGAACTTCATCTAAGCACATAGATAAGGATAGGAATCACAATGCTAACTTTCCTAGAATCCAGATTAAGTCTGTAAACTTTAGACTGATTTTTAAAAGAATACCCAAGTAAGATGTTTATTTGCCTGAAATTGAAGGATAGCTCTTCTCAAAGTGTTATCCAAAATAAACTTTTCTTTTCGTTTAATCCATCAAAACAACATGGTCATTCATACTCTATTCTGTCAGTCATGTGTATACCACTTTTCATGTCCTGTTTTACAAAACAATTTATATAATTAAACTAAATAATACCTTTAGGCTTGAATACACAATCTCAAAGCAGGTCTGAACTCGAAATTTTGTTCCAGTATCTCTTCATAAGTAATAAACTTACAGTGTCCTCATATGCCACTGAGCAATCTACTTGCTCCTCTGGCATGCCTGCTGCAGATCTGAGGCACTGAAGGTTTTGCTGCTCTTTCCTTCTTCTGAAGGGGTCTCCAAAACCTTTCATTTTCACCAGTCCCTGATTACTAGCCAGGACAGTGTCTCTAGCAAGGTAAGCCCTTCTCCTCTGTCCTCCCATGATTAACAATTCCTTCAAATAACTCCCCAACTTTTTTAAACAGCAATACTTTTTTTCTCTCCTGGTGGTTCCCATCAAGCAGAAGAAAAGCACAAAATAGCAAAAGGCCCGTACATCTGTGTCTTGTCTTAAGATTATGGTTTATTTGCAAATTTGGCATAAATTCTTCTCTCAGACTGCTTCCTCTGAAATGTAGGAAATGGGCAACCCTGGCACAACAGTCATGGTGCCTGTCTGCCAGAAATGCATTAGCTGCAGTGTGCCTGTTCTTCCATTGTTCTTGCCTAATTTCATTTAATAGTATAGCTTGCCTTGTGATCGTAGCTTTGGCCTTGGAAGAAATAAAAATCTTACATGCTTCTGACAGCTAGGTGAGGGGATGTCCCTTATTACAGGAGTTGCTTGAACATGCAAATCCAGTAAAGCCATTATGTAAAATATGCTGGGGTACAAATTCACAGTACAACTTGTATTTCATGATTATTGCATATGCTTTTGCTATTAGCTGCTAGCAGCTTCAAGGTAACTCAACCCTCTTTCATGGCCATACTTAGGGCATTTGTACAGTCTAACTGAAATCAGTCTCTTCTGATGTTAGTCCATGCTGTGCCATTGACTTCCATGATCCTTTGCAAGTAATACCTTCTAATACTCTGATCCAAACTTCTCTTAGATGAGAGGCTATCATGAGTAATTTAGGTCTTGGTTTTTCCCCCACCCAATTTGTTTCCTTAGTTATATCACTGATGTCCTTCTTTGGAAAAGTTTTGTGTGTATTTTGCACAGCTAACATGCTTTAACCATCTTTTCTTTCTCATAACTGGGACTGTGCTGTCTCCTACATTGTCTTATAGGCTTCAAGATAGTCCAGGATTTCCGCAGTGTTATGTGAATTGGTCCTGTGTCTGACATGCCTTGGCCCCAGGATACACTGTGCACACCCTTTGCCTGGCTTGAGAGGTCTTCACTGAAGAGGTGGCTCATGGCAGCCTTCCACATGGCTTGCACTGACATATCCTTCTCTTAAGAGGTGAGATTTTAAGGCTTTTCTTATTGATCTCATTCTTCTGTCTTGTGTGAGAAAGCCAAGTTAGTGAAAAAGCTGTCATTCACCATGCTGCATTACTGATGCTGTGAAGGCAGTATTTAGCTGATGTCATCACAGAGTTGTGTAAGGAGGTTGCAATTGCTCTGCATCACCTACTAATGCCACCCAAAACTCAGAGCTCAGTTCACCAAGAAGAACAAAATCACCTACAGGGGACTTCCAAGTGAGGCAAGTAGAAGGAATTGTTTAGTTTGCTTAGGACAGTAGTATGAAACAGTTATTGAAGGCTAAAAGGATGGTTTTGTTTACCAGTTGTTCAATATCACAAAGTGCATTCTTGTATAAGGTCCCATTGTACAAAAGCTAAACAGAAAATTAAAAAACTATTGCGCTCTTAATCAATACTAATGACATCCTCCTTAATCTAGTTACAGCTGTCTGTCTCTGTGCTTCCAGGGATAAGAACTTTCTCCTGAGGCATTAATGACTGAACAAATACAACTTTTGGAGCTTATCACATTCTTCTGAAATACTGACTTATTTATCTGCTGCCAAAGGCAGGAGAGTGGATGGAAATGGCATTTGTCTGGTCCCAGAAGCTAGGTGCAAAACACTACCATTAAAAACTCATTCTGAAAAAGACAAAGATATGTACTGTGCTGCTCAATAGATGCCTAAAACCATGAGGATTAAAGCAATCATAAGCAGTTTTAGAATGAAAAGTATGTGAAACACTGTAAGTTGATCATAAGGAAATTAGCTTTGAAAAATGACCTTGCTTGCATACAAGGCTTTCCAAATCAACTTGTGTTGTTACCTGTNTGTTCATTAGGAATTTGGCAGACATGTAGCAATCCAACTGGTGATTTTTTACAAAGCCAAGCAAAACAACCAACACATTTTGACAGTCTAGTCTTTGGCTAACCAAAAGCTATAGAAAACCAGGGCTAAATCTTCCTTTTCTTCTCCTCCCCAGCACTCCCAGAAAGCTTTGTGACTCTAAACTGGCATTTCAATGAAATTTAAGTGCCATAGCCCTAACCTGTGATTATATAGCCAACTCACTCAGCATCTATAGTGCTTCTGAGCATGTCCAGAACTGCCCTATGTCTTGACAGAGCTGAGGTGGCTGGCACCACCATTATATCTAATCCCAGCCACATCCCAAACTTGGCCTCCTTCCCTCACTGCTCCCACGGGCCCAAATCCAGGCAGCTTTCCCAGGCAGCACCTGACATGCACTGATGGGATCAGGTTCCCTACAAAATGCATTAAAGGCAGTTATCTTTTTTTTTTCTTTTATGGCATGTGGCAAAGGAGAAGGACTAAAGGTGCCCCTTTCTTTTTTATTCCTCATTAAGTTAATAGTCTAATAATTGAAGGATTCATGTAGGAAGGAGTGAAAAGCCATAGATTCAACATCTACTAGGGATGAAGGTTGTAAAATTCACATCAACAAGTATGACAGGATAGTTAGTCTGAAAATCTTTTTGTAGAAAGCAAATGCAAGCACCAGCACTTCCAATGGTGTCAGGGTATCAGCTACAGTTCCCAAGAGGCATGAAGCAAAACATTTTTGTTGTAATCACCCATTTCTAGGGATAACTTCATGTCTTAAGGAGCCAGATGAGATGCCTTAAAATAGCTCTTTTCCATTGCTAATTGCTCTCATTGCTCATAGAATGAATACCAACAAATGTGATCAAAGAAAAATCATATTTAAGAGTGTGGGATGGTCACTGATATCTCCAACATTTTTATTCTTCCTATGCTTTTGCTGAGTTCTGTTCTTGTTTGCCTTAGTGAGGCAGCCATATTTTATGGGAAAATGCTTCATCAGTGCTCTGTTATTTTGGAAACTGAAAACTTCTACTCAAAAACATTTCCACTGAAACCCAAGAATTTCCACTTGGGAAGGCTGCCCAGCTGCCTATTGCCCAAGTAATCTGCTTGTTCCATGCCACAGTACTTGTATATCTCTTGGGAGGTGAGGGGATGAGGTTTGCAAGTCAGTACAGGAAGGCAACAAAAAAGGCAACAAATGCATGTTCTTGCATCTTGCTCTGTAGTCTGACAAAACTCCACAGAGAGATCCACCATGAAACTCTGGAAACAGACTGCATCAGTCTCCACCTTCTCAATTCCAGCTGTTCAATGCTTGCTGCACAGCCCACCAAAATTCACAAAGGGCTTGATTAAATGCAGGCAGCTTGTGCCTGTCTCCTCTTTTAGATCAAGGCTGCTTCTTACCTTTTGAGCATCTCTTGAGAGATGAGCAGGAGTTAAACCCAGTTGGTGGCCGGTCACGAGTGGTGTTGCCCAGCATTCAGCACTGGGGTCACTCCTCTTTAATATCTTTATCGATGATCTTGATGAGGAGATTGAGAGCACCCTCAGTAAGTTTGCAAACGACACCAAGTTAGGTGGGTGTGTTGATGTGCTTGAGAGTAGGGAGGCTGGATTGGTGGGCTGAGGCCAATTGTATGGGCTTCAACATGGCCAAGTGCCGAGTCCTGCACTTGGGCCACAGCAACCCCATGCAATGCTACAGCCTTGGGGAGGAGCGGCTGGAAAGCTGCTCAGCAGAAAGGGACCTGGGCATGTTGATCGACAGCTGGCTGAACATGAGCCAGCAGTGTGCCCACATGGCCAAGAANGAGAACAAGTCTTAAGAGGAGCAGCTGAGGTTCTTTAGCCTGAAGAAAAGGCGGCTGAGAGGAAACCGTATTGCTCTGTACAACTACCTGAAAGGAGGTTGTAGAGAGGTGGGTGTCAGTCTGTTCAACCAAGTGACAAGTGATAGGACAAGAGGAACTGGCCACAAGTTGTGCCAAGGGAAGTCTAGATTGGATATTAGAAATAGTTTCTTCACTGAAAGGGTTATCAGGCATTGGAGCGGGTTGCCCAGGGCAGTGGTTGAGTCCCGATCCCTGTAGGTATTTAAGAGTCGTGTAGACGTAGCGCTTAGGGATATGGTTTAGTCAAGGACTTGTCAGTGTTTGTTAGGTTAATGATTGGACTCAATGATCTTAAAGGTCTTTTCCAATGTAGACTATTGTATGATTTTATGATTCTGAACATGGTTCAGAGAAGGGAATGAAGCCATGGAAGGAAGCTTGCCTTAGTTTATTGTCAGCACATTGCTGAGGTCAGAGGTAAAAAAAATTGTGTCTTAGGCAAGAGGACGTTTTAAAAATCAGTGAAAAATGCTATAGTCACTTGAAGTAGGTTTAGTAGTATAAGACACACCTCTATAGTTTACAGAAGCTATTGGTTAAACTTATAGCTCTATCAGCAAGTGAGGACCTAAAGAAAAGTGATAAAATTTCTGCTAGTATAGCAGTAGTGCTAAAATTTAGACCTAGATTTCCCCAACAGCTTGTCCCTTTTAATCTTGGAATACAATTGAGGTTTTGTGATTTATTTTGACAGACATAAATTCTGGCCTTCACATACATAGTACTTGTCCTGCTTGTTCCAGGGAGACTGAATATCATTTTGATCAACACTCAAAGTTGAAGTTCACCCCAGAGCCAAGAAAATGACATTTTCTGAGCCATAAGCCATCAAACATTTGGGAATCATATCATGTTAAATAGAAATAGAAAAAGAAACTGTAAGAGAAAATAATGTTTAGATTTATTTCCCTCTTAATTTCAATCTGAAGTGAGTACTTCTGAAGTTCTGCTTAAGTACAATATATGTTTCTATCTGCACAAAACAAGCCCATTTCAAAATAGTTAACTGTAAGACATTGCAGTGTGCAGCATATGGGATGTGCAAGGCAAAACTGATGACTAACACTGTAGGCATTATTTATTAACTTTAATTCATACTACCTCATATCCTCCTGTCAGCTCACTCCTCCTCCTCCTCCTCCTCTTTTTATTATAGATGAATGAAAACTGATGGTTTTGCATTCTTTTAAGCCATTAAAATATGTTAATTATTTACGGTAAGACATCACAATGAATAATGATGCACGTCCCTAAAGTTTTCAGGTTTCTGTTGTAGCAGTTTGTTAGTTTAGGCATTATTTAAAGAAAAACGTATGAAATGATCCCAAACAAAAAAAAACCCACACTTTTGTTCAGAATTTCACAGGGACAAATTTGAGGGAATCAGAGATTGTCAACAGTGACATTTGGGACAGTCTTCTGAAACACTACTACACTTGTGTATTTTAGGTTGCATGTACAAATGTGCTTTCAAAAGCTGTTTTATCACAAGGCAATAAAAAAGTACAGGAAATGGGAGGGGACTTCCTGTTGATAGAAGCTCAGAATGCAATGCTGATTTCAATGTGAAGTCTTCATAAAAATAATTATTTTGAATATCTTTAGCTACAATAACTAAAATCCTTAGATTCAAACAAATGTTGCAGGCCTAAATCTTTAGGCCATTTTTCTCTAATGCTAAACCCAAAGTCTAGCGGCTGGGACCAAATAAACCAGCATATGCAGCCCTGTAGCTTCTGAGAACACCTGCCTGCTCCAGGGCAGTTTAGAAACTCTGATTACCATCACGAGCCAGGAATCTGCTCCCAGGGCACTACCTTTGCTCTAAAATCCAAAAGGGCTCATTTTAAAAAATAGTCACAGTGTCTTTAACATTTTATAACAGAGCAAAGCCTTAAAGCTTTCGTTTTGCAGTGAGGAAGATCCAGCTTCAACTCTGGTTTTGGTCTATGGAGGCTGGAACCTATTGTGTGCATTCCCAGGAGGGATGTTGGACACTGGTCAGAGAGGAGTATTTGTTACCTCTCACTTCCCATGAGGATGTGCCATAGTGAGCAAAGATTTGATCTTTCGAAATGTCAGAGAAGGAGAAGAGCATGAGGCTGCTGTAATGTTGCAGCTCCCTGTCTTGGGTAGTCAGGATGAGCAGGTACAGGATTGCAGACTGTCCTAGAAGGACTGCAGCAGTATTTAAGCACTTCCATGTGTATAGTCTATTCTTTCAGTAACAAACATTGCAGTGCAATGAAGTGGCCTTGGCTTCATCTACAAAGAGAACCAGCATCTATTGCTGTGAGGGCATCTGAGATCTGTATATAGCCTAGATTAACTGAAACTTTTCAAGGAAGCCTCCATGATTACCTAGGCTGGATACAGATACTGTTGTGCAGATGCAGCCTATGCACCTATCACTTGTTCCTGATATAGAAGCACATGTATGTAAGAACCACAAGACTAATCGCTTAAGGCTTAGGCTTTTCATAGATTACAACTAGTAGTTAACCATTTTTTAATTTCCGTGGAACAATCCACATCCTTTTGTGACCACCGAAGCAGGCTGAAAAACTGCTTCTTCCATTGTTTTTGACAGTTTGTTATCTCCTTAGAGGGAATGAACTACCGCGAAAGAAATTGAGTTATTTGGATCTGAAAGTTATGAATCAGCTCTTCGAAGCAGAGTGACTGGTTCTTGTCATTGTTGGATTCTGTCATGATTTTCTTTGCATTTGCATAATGCAAGTAATGTTAGCATCATGTGACAAAGATGGGTGAGGATCTTCCCCTTCCAATTTTATGGTAAGTGGTGAGAGATGTGATTCATGTCTGTAAGGTATTAGATGCAGGAAATAATTTTAAAAACAGATCTTCTGTGTCTCTAACAAAGAAATCAAGGACTGAATCCTGCAGCTTTAGAAACAAAATTATGTGCAGATGTAACAAAACCAATTTAAAAGTATTGTTTTTTAAAAAAAAGTATTTTTTAATCCCTGGAAATAAATCCCATGCCAGTTATCTGCTTTGTAGCTATCTTCAAGTACATCTCCAGCTGCAGAGCTAAGGACATAGCCATATTAGTCTTACAGTGACAAATCCATTAAACAAGGTCCTGATTTTGAAAGAAATGTCTTCACACTTCCAAGCCACTCCATTTCAGGAAGAGATTGTCATCTCCACGGTGTCCTGAGGAGTAAAGTTCACATGGTGTGAAGCATCCTGACCAAAGGACATGACATCCCCCTGCACTATGTGCCAGCAGTGGGCCCAGCCATAGCCCCCTGAGCAGTGTAGACCAGTCTTTCCCTGGCTAAGTTACCTTTATCCAGCTGCAAAGGGACAAGGTAGAGCTTGGCTTTGACTAAGAGCCTTCCAAAACTTCCATCCAGTCTTTTATGTGAGTCAGAACCAAATCTATTTTGAGTTGTGAGGAATGCAAGTAGCAGAAGGAACAATTTTCAAAGTGAGGAAATTGTCACTTTGGTATCCTACATTTTGTAGTTGCAGCAAGAGCAGAACATAGATGTCTTTGAAAATTCTGATGGAAGCTGCTATGGCAATATTTCCAGGCCAGTAAAATACAGGAAATATCAAAAATCTTTGGGGGATTGGGGATGATGGGATTAACTTTATCTGGGATTAGTTTTATCTATTTGTAGAATTCAGAGAATTTGGGAAAGAGTTTGTGGAGCTTATTGGGGAAAACTGAATCTTTAAACCTCTGGAAATCCCACTGCAGATTCTCATAAGCTGAACTGCCAGAGCTCTCTGGCAGGAGAGAGTTATACATCTGGAAAGATCTTGTGATAGTTTCCAACTTCCGTCATAACAACAACAAAAAACCTTTCACTTCACTAAACGATTAGGAAACCAAATGGTTTAGGCTACAAAATTTTTATTTTCTTCTTATAGCAAATTTTGAGTAAATTTAACTACTAAAATTTTTGAGAAATAGTTTGAGAAAGTCATAGCTATTCATTGCACAGCCCCTTTTTCAAATAGAGTACCCTTGGGAAAATGTGTTACCCAAAAACTGGAGCAAACACGTATACCATTATATCACAAAGTTAATACTTAGCTGAATAAACTCTATTTTAAAACAATAAATATTTGTGAATAATGTTATTACCAGCAGCTACAGATAAACTTCTTCAAATTTCTGGGAGTTTATCAGGTTAGTAGGCTTTCAATCCATTTGCTCATGTCCTTATATATGGACAGCAGTTACCAGATAATAGAAAATCATAGAACCATAGTATCATTTTGATTGGAAAATATCTTTAAGATCATCGAGTACAGCCATTAGCCCAGCGCCACCAAGCCCACCATTAAACCATGTACCTAAGCCCCTCATCTACAGTTCTTTTAAATGCCTCCAGGGATGGTGATTCCACCACTTCCCTGGGCAACATGTTCCAATGCTTAACAACCCTTTTAGTGATGAAGTTTTTCCTAATATCCAATTTAAACCTCCCCTGGCAAGTGCCTCTTTGATGATTTTGTTTGTTTTGGTCATGTTGATTTTTACTGGGAAGGCTTCCTTAATTTCTTTACCAAAGTGACAGAGTTCATCTGGACTCGTGGTTACTGCACATCTTTGGTTACATTACATCATGTAACTACATGGATGAGAAGAAAAAAGGGGCATTTTTTTTCTGTCTATAATGAGTCTTGTCAGATCTCTGTGTCAAAACCCTAAAGGCTTTAAACCAGGTTCTACAGGCTGTCTAGTCAAACTCATCACGAGTTGGGTCAGATGGCACTTTAACTATGGAGACTTGGAGTCACCTATGGAGATACAGAACTCCTGTTCAGAAAATCGTTCAGAAACAAGTTGAACATGAGACAGTTGGCAAATGGAGTATGCATACATTCAGAGCAAAGAAATGCAATGGTACCAAACATTTGTTAGCTTAGCTGATTTTGCCTCTCCTGCTCCCTTGATTTTGCAAAGTTTCTCTGTATCTAAGATGTTAGTCGGACTGTTTATATCAGTAAGAGCTCACCACAGAAGAGTTGCAAAATCAGTTCCCCTCCTGGGGAAAGTGAAGAGAAGGGTATTTGAGCCTGTGTGTGGGGAGCAGAGGGCAGGGAGGGGAAGGGAAGTCAAAACTGCCAAAATGTCTAGAATTTTGGTTTCCTCATTTACACTTTCTCCCTTCCCATTTAGTAGTATTATTATTCAATATCTCTACATTTCTTTTAGTTTCACTGTGCCCTTTTCCCTTATTTTTTCTTGAAAGTTAGAAAGACAATGTTCCAAATTTTGAGTGAAGGCAATTCAGTATAGAGCCACTGAATACTTTAAACTTGCTAAATATCTCTGTCCCTGTTAGACAACCCTGCAGGCTTTCCTCACTTTTATACTAAAGCAAGGTTTTTTAGCTGGTTGGATTCCTGAAATGTTTCCTGCCAGGCACTGAAACTCCATGTGCTGTAGCAGAACTGGGGTCTGAAGGACAGAGGGGATATTTCACAAGTGAGGACACATTTGCACAAGCTACTCTCACTTCTGTTCTGGCAGTGCTCTCAAGTGACTTCACTGGGGAGGCATCTCTCTCAAAAGACTTGGGGGTTGTTATTCTGAAACTTGTGGTGCACTAGTAAAATTCAGCTGCCATACCTCAAAATTAACAATTTAGTTGCAGGATTTGAACGGGTTTAGAAATGTAATAGGATTATTGTTCAGTTGCTAGAGAAGAAATGGCTTAATAATTTGGGGGTTAATAATAGGTTTTCCACTGGAAGAATCTATGAATGAATGCTGCAATGCCAGAATGGCATAATCTAGGTTAAGGAAAGCTATAAATGATAATGAAAGAGGGAACTTCTCAGAAAGAGTTAATAGGTTGATGATCATAACAGTTTCAGGTGTCTTTTCTAGAAGAGTGTCAAGAGTGGTGTTTTTGTGCAAACCTTCCCAGACTGCTCCTTGGCCTTAGTGAACATCTTCTCCTTGCAGAAGTGTATCAGCTGATGATCTTCCTCTGGTGGGCATGTCCAACCTGTGCATGCATTGAGTCTCAACAGCTGTTTTTTGCAACTCCATACCACTGTGGTAGACGTAAAGGTCCCTGTGTCATTTAAAAACACTAATTTTCAAATTAATTAATTTGTAAAAAAAAAAAAGAGTAGTCAGATTGCTTCCTCAGCTATCACCAACATATTCAGCATCTGGAAACCTACACCTTTCATGCAAGGTAACCACATTTTCTTTATGTCTACCCTTATCAACACTTCTACAAAGTCCTCACTTGTCTTTTCAGGAAAGTGGTGCTATAGACCTATCATAAATAAACAAAACATACACATCCTCTGAGCTATATCCCAGTCTTTGTGTGTATGTTGTATTTGTGGACTGTTGCATTTGCCTACTTCTCAGTTGCCTAAGAATTGATACAATTAACTTAAGTCTTGTAAATACAAGAAACAGGTATTTACTGTCCCTTAACAATCCATTTTCTCAGTGCAGCTGGTCCTATTTTGTGCTGCTTTGTGACACATAGAGTTATCTTTTCTGATTTCTGTATGTAAAGAGCGATAAAATATCTTTGCTTGAGAACAGTCCATGAAACATACATGTTGCTTTTTCTGTTTGAGTGTCCTCTTTGATTACTGACACTTTCATAGTAAAAGTTGCTGAAGACAGTAGTGAGGAATCCTGGTGTGGCAGATACTGTTGGTTTTTTTCATTGATTCACAGTGTTTTCTGAATAGCTGGTTGCTGTTGTTTCTTTTAAAAATGCATTTTTAAAATTAAATTTCTAGCCATCCACCAAGATGATTCATACCTACAAGGACTGCTAGAGTAGAGCAATTTAGGAAAATGGCTACACCACTCAGAGTAATTTTGCACTAATTCATTTATCAAATTTTCCTAGCACCTGGACTAGTTGTTACTATCAAAGTTTATTTACTGAAAAGTGCCAAAAGATAGAGGCAGGAAGCTGAATCTTGCACTAAAGATCTTTAATGAATACAAGATTCTTGGTAAAACTTGGACCTGATTCCTCCACAGATCACTGGCATTTCAGTAGACTCATTTTGAATTTTGAATAAATCTGAATATAGAAAGGCAAGTTTGGGTTTATATCAAAACTATCATCATCTTTGCCCTTTTTTTAAGCTTCAGACATACAAAAATTGTTTGTATTTGATTTGATCACCCAGAATTAAGGACCTTAATTACAACAATCCTGGATGTTTGTACTACCCTGTAATCCTTTGCCAGGTTCATCATTTCCTGCTGCTGCCATTCTTAGCATGCGAGCAGCCTCTGCTCTGGTAGATGCTCCCCTCCTTCCAGCTGCTCTTTTCTCCACTGGTAACTCTGACAAAGTACTCCAGTTTCCCTCACAAATTCTGTTATTTTAGCTCTTAGAAAGAATGTAACATTGTGAACTCAGACACTTCATTGCACACAGGATGACCTTAAGTAAATTCTTCTGAATCTTTGCCCTCACCAGGCACTTAAAAAGACTTTTGTACTTCATATCATGGAAGATACAAAGTCTTGTGTATTTTTTATCTTTCTAAGCTGTCATCTTTTGCATGTTTTGTGCTAAAAATTATCACTTTGTACTATTATACACTATATAATGGCTATATGGGTCCAGTTTTCTACAACCTGTTACAACTAAAAACATACCTCCAGTGTATGGTATCTCTCTTTTTAAACAAACCCCCAAAAAACCATGATAAATAAACATGTTAAATAAACATGTTACAACCTCTCCAATTGATTCTTAACATTTAATCTCCATTTCTATCAGGTGTCAACTGACTGACAGGATCTTCACAACCTGTTTCACCTCCCCTCCTTTCCAAAAAGCTCTAGTGAATAAGTTTCAGTGGGTGTTTTGTCCTATTTTAGGCTGTAATCTTCATACCTAGAACCAATCATTAACTTCCACGGGTTTGCCCAAACAGTGGAACATGGTCAAGAACATTTTACTTATGAAAAAGTGAAGGATTGGATAAAACAGAATTATTAATGAATTTTTCTTAAATTTGGCTGCATCAGCCAAAAATAAAAATATTTTTTAATTTTGCTTCCATAATCAGTTCTAAATGGTTTCCCCCTGGTCTTCAAAATAGTCCCCCCCTAGACTCCAAACTAGCACACTGTGTTCATGGGGCCAAGATAAGTTTATGAAGACAAATCAGTGTCTGAGAATGGGGTCACCAAAGGGGAGTGCATTCAATAAGGTAAGAGCTACTGAAAACAGGTTATAGTAAGAAAAAGAAAAAAAAAATGTAATTCAGACCCCTGAGGCACTCATCTGAGAAGTGAGAGTCCTGGATGTTACTTTTTACATGCAGACATTACATGCCAAAGTCAATAGCTGACCTTCTTCTGCCTAAAGAGTAGCTGAAGATCAGCAGCGGCACCTACTTGTACTCTTCTATTTTAAACCAATATATTTTGTGAGCTAGTTTCAGGTCTTGTAGGATTCAGCTCATCCCTGCAGAAGATCTCTGGATTCCTTCCAAATATGCCTTTCCAAACCCCATGAGACATTTTCTTGACAGCACAAAAAATACCAGCAGGTGCATTGAAAATACCTTAGCAAAGATAGCCTTGCAGACTGCTGTAGAACATTCTTCTCAGGTGCAGGACAGCATGCTCAAGCCCTTTTGGTCTGCTAAGAAGATGGATAACCCCAGACAGTCTCCCATTACAGAAAAGATGGATGTAGGTGCTGCTGACATGTTTTATTCCTTCAAAGAATAACCATAGGTGTTTCCTCTGAAGATAATACTATGATCTACATCCCACAGGGAGGAAGGTCTTGGATTCTACAGCGAGTTTAGATACCAGGGACTGGTGTTCAATACCAGAAAAGTGGGGTCATCTGGCACAGCCCCATCCTTAGACTTTCCTCCTGGCCGGTTCTGGGCAGCTACATACTCAGTGCACAGATTTTTGTATTGCTTTCCTGAGGCAACTCACTCTTGCTGCAAACACCTGCAAACAGGTGTTGAATCTGGGACCTTACACTGTACACCAAGAAATCTGTCCCTAAACCAGGTTTGGATTTGGCCTTTAGTTGCTGTACTGATGTTAGATCAGGATGCCCAACACAAGGAAGATCAGTGTGGTAATGACGACCTTACACATAATCGTTCAGTCAGTTGTATATTCACAGCACATATATGCACATTTATACAATATGAAAATACATCCTATTCATGAAGTTTTCTATAATTTTGTAATACACATCACAATTCACAGTATGTATTTTAGATCTAGAATGTCTGTATCAGCTAAACATCAGGTTTGCAGGCAAGCACTGAAAAAAATTGGAGTGAGGGAATTAGCAACTATTCATTGACTTTCTATTTAATTAAAGCTTACTATGACATTTTCTTGCAAATGAATGAAATTCTTTGTTACCTACTGATTAGCTTTAAGGTGACTTTTCCACAACAATAAATCAACCAGGCACTTTGACATTATACCAAGACATGTAGGCTGTTAATATCCTCCTGACTGTGAAAACAGTTTCTGTTAAAAAGGCAAACCTTGAACTGAAGAATAAAATTTCTAAATAGAAAAAAATCTAATGAGCAGTATTGTTTCCGACACCAGTACAATCTGACTGACGTCATTCTCTCTTTTCTTGTATGCCTTTTTAAAGAGCTAGCTAGAAAGTGAAGCCAGTAACAAAACTCGAACAGATTTAGAGGTGCTACTAACTGTAGCAGAAAGTTCCTTCCCTGGTGAAACTTGATATTGCTTTATTTATTTGTGTACACAAGAAAAAAATCAGTATTTGCTGAGTAATGTCACTCCAAAAATTCCAATGAGGGGCATCATGAAAACAAGATCCGAAACAGCTGTTAGATAGCTACACACAAAAACTTAAAGTAAAGTCACCCTACTCTTCTTCAAACATAGCCTTTCCGTCCAAAGTCAGAGATATCTGTGACAACTCTGTGGCCATGGAGAAAAGACTTTTGGAAATGGACATTGAGGGAATGGTAGGAGTATGACACGTGTAAGTCTAGCAGAGTACTTTGGGAGCTAGTTTCCTCCTTCAGCCTCATAGCACATTAATCTAGACAGCTCATCAGAGCCCAGAGCTTTCTTTGGCCAAGGAATATACAAAATGTTTGGGTTCCATGTTCCCCTGCTACAGCAGGGTAACCTGTACATTCCTGTGCATGTTATACCCTCACCTCTTCACCTGCCTATAATGCCTCCCTTTATCCCTTTTATTTCTCCAATATGGGAAGCAATGACAGCAGCTGCAAACACTGGCGAAGGCTGGAGGAAGCTCAACAGGCATGAACAAATATGCAAGGAGGAAGTGTGAGTCGTATCTACCCTGAGCACTATGAGAGGGTCAAGGTAACACGGGGGCATATAGTCTCAAGGCCACCAGATATTGCTGCTATTGCATAGCGGAAGGTAGAGATCCCATAGTACTTCCTTTCTCCAGCATGACTGTCAGGAACCTGCCACCACATCAGTTGTGGTCTCTCCTCTTCTTTGCAAGAACAGACTGCGTCTCCCTTCGTCTGCCTCAACATCCTTCTTGCTGGCTGGACTGCTCACAGGAGAGTCTGCAAGCAGCCTGATCCCAGGTGGCACTAGGCTTAAAAGAGGACAGAACAGGGCAGAGATGAAGATAGCCATCCCCCTGTCTTTCAGAGGGAAAGTGCTGGGCGTCTCTTCTCTGTGGGAAGGGATTTTCTCCTCTGATCTGTCCTGTGCCTATCACTGCCTCCAGAGCATCTCTTGCAGGCAGCACTGGGCTGGAAGCCTCCCAGACGGAAAGATAGAATCATAGAATGGCAAAGTATCTCAAGCTGGAAGGGACCCATAAAGATCATGGGGTCCAACTCCCTGCTCCTCACCATACTATGTGAAACTAAACTAGTTTAATGTCCTTCTTCTGTTGAGGCACCCGAAACTGCACACAGTACTTGAGGTGGTGTGGCACCAGTGCAGTGCAGAGTGGGACAGTCACCTCCCTCAACCAGCTAGTTATGCTGCACTGGATACACCCTGGGACATGGTTGACTCCTTTGGTGGCCAGGGCATACCGCTGACTCATACTCAACTTGCCATCAACCCAGACCCCCAGATCTCTTTCTGTAGGGCTGCTCTCCAGCTTCTCATCTCTCAGTTTGTACATATACCCAGGACTACCCTGTCCCACGTGGTGAATCTGGCGCTTGCTCTTGTTAAATTTCATGTGGTTGGTAACTGCCCTGCTTTCTAGTCTATCCAGGTCTCTCTGTAAGGCCTCTCTACCCTTGAGGGAGTTCACAGCTCCTCCTTGTTTAGTATCATCGACAAACTTACTTAACATATATTCTATTCCTGTGTCCAGATCATTTATAAAAATATTTTAAAACACTGGCCCTAGAATCAAGCCCTGGTGACTGCCTGCCAATCTGACATAACCCTATTTACTATAAGTCTTTGAGCCTGACCCATCACCTAGTTGCTCATCCAATGTGTTATGGACCTGCCTAGCTGTGTGCTGGACATTCCGTCCAGAAGGTGACTGTATAAGCCAGTATCAAAAGATTTAGCTTTGCTAAAATAAAAAAAAAATCCACATCTACTGACTTCCCTTGGTCAATTAGACGTATGTACCTTGTCATAAAAGGAAGTTAAGGTGGTTAAGCAGGACTTTCCCCTTAACCTGTGCTGGCTGTGACTAATGACTCTGTTGTCTCTCAAGTGTTTTTCAGTAACTCCCAGAATAGCCTTCTCCATAATTTTACCAGGCACTGGAGTGAGACTGACAGACCTGTAATTACCAGGGTCTTCTTTCTTAACCTTCTTGAAAATTAGGACAATATTTTCCAGCTTCCAGTTGTCTGGGAGCACTCCAATCTTCTAACACTGTTGAAAAATAATGGAGGGAGGTCCCACAATGAAATTGGCCAGCTGTTTTTGTACCCTGGGATGAATACCATCCAGGCCCCAGAAACTTACATGCATCTGGCTGGAGCAGAAGATCATTAACTGTCTTGCACAGGAGCAATTACAAATTGTCTGAAAGTCTTGAAGTTTTTACTCATAGCATTGCAACTGTTCACAAAGTTTGTGTCATCATTGGCAGAGATAGGAATATTAGGCACTTCTCTTCAATATTGCTGTCAAAAGTGTTTCTTCTCCGAACAGCTGTGGCCAATTCTGCTCATGCCACTACTGCACACATGTGCCAGCTATGGTGGCATGAGCAGCTGATGATCTGACACAGACAAATAAGCAGCTGTGGAGGCTGCAGTTAGGAACAGAGGAGAGTCAGGGGCGAGTATGATGTATCTCTGCTGGCTCTCCAACATGTCAGGAAATCGCTGATCATACACAGCGTGTGTCTTTAAATGTGCAAGCAATAAATTAAAAGATAAAGCTTAATTAAAGTCATTAGCAACAAATGAAGCAAAGACCTTTTATAGTCCTGTTCCCTTAATTCCAGTTCTGGAAATTTAACAGAAAACTGAAAGCCTCAAATTTCATTTGGGAAGGATCAGGAAAAAGCAGAACTTGTTCATTCTTGGTTTTCCTAATTTTTTGCCATGAGGCAGTTTTCTTGACTTGTTAATTGTCACATATCAAATTCAGAATTTATCTTTAGATCTCCATTAACTTGTTTCTTCTTAATTGACAAAATTTTGCTAATAACACCTTGAATGTTCAACAGCATAGGTTATAAAGTTCCTACCAGCAACTGGGAATATATCTAACTGTATCTTCAGGGCATTTTCTGATTTGTTACTACTTAGCTTTCTGTGTATTTTAGTTTTACTGGATGTGTATAATAGAAATGCCTGCATGGCACGTCTTTCACTTGTTTTACACAGAACAGGTTTTCCTCTGTTATGGGGACCTCTGGGATAAAATAGCTAATTCTTTTTCCTCCATGTTGAATAATCATTATTTATAAAGTGCCATGCTGAATAGGCCAAGTGTGGCAAAAATTTTCATTCCTGATTTTATGGTATTTTCTTCAAAGTCAAGTTTACTGTGAAATAAAGTGTGGTCTTCATCACAGACATCTGGGCAGCTAGTCCTGAATCCCATTAACCTGTTTGGGTCATGAGAGGCATTCAAAATGCATCATTAGGTTTGCTTTCATGATGGTCATACCAGGTCAGATGCACATATATCCAAAAGAGTGGTCATATAACTCTGAAAATATTCACCATGATTTCTGCATCATCAGAGCCAAGACCAAGCCTGCCTCATTTTGGCTGAACTCAGTTCATTTTAATTTTTCTGAAAGAATATCTATATGAAGAAAACCTGTGATATACAAAAAACCTTAACACCAGGAAGATTTAGCAAATAACTGAATTTATAAAAATGCAGCTAAAACCACAATGTTTTGTTTAGTTCTATTGATTTTTTTTTTCACTTGAATTAACATAGCTGATATTGTCTCATAATCCATAATATTGGCTTATTTAATGCAAGTGGTCTCTAAGAGATAGAGTGTCAGGAAGAGACTGCAAATATAATCTTGTCGATTTGGGCTAAGCATGATCTTAATCTAATTGGGTCCTTAGTCTTTTCTCCTGTAGCTAAAGAAAAGGCACCATAATATTGCTTTATTTGATTGCAAGCTCTTCAGTATCTTCCTCTGTGTTTGTACGCTGTCTAGTGCCATGGAGACTTCTCCTCAGTTAAGGCCTCTGGGTGCTGCAATGTAAATAAACGAGAATAAGGGGAGTGAAATGAAAAAAGGGATTGCTATATTCATTCTGTATGTGAAGCTGGTGTTCTCTCCTTCTAGCAAAAAACAATTCAGGTAGAAATATAGACATTTCCTCAGAAAATTTTAGTGCAGAGGAATAATCATCTTTGTGACTGAACTTCCATTAGGAGAGAGCTAGAATAGTATTAGGCTGAGAAACTTGCTTATAGCTGAGAACACTCCAGGAACATATTTATGGCATGAGCTTGCCCTTTTGTATAAAAAGCAATAAACAACCATCATGAGAAATGGCAGAGTCAAGGAGGGTTTAAAGGTTGGAATTTATTAGAACAATATTTCCTCATACCTACTACTAAACTTTCCTCCACTGAATGTTCATTTCATTTCCTTGTAGGAAACAATGAGAATTGCTCTCAAAAAAACACCTGTTTTATCCCACTGTCTCATCTGGAAGTCTCTGGCAGAGCTAAACCTCGTACCATTCATCTAGAGATGTGGGCATGGGGAAACATTCATCTGCAAATGATAATAAAAATTGAACAAATGTATGTGTTACCCCAAAGACCGATTTAGTTAATTTGAAAAACTATGGGGGGAACCAGGCCCTGAATTCTCAGAGGTCTATAAACAAGGTCCAAAGTTTTGAAATAGAAAACTTGTAAATACATATTTTAGCATTGCACTCTTACTCTCAGGCTTCCAGTGTAGCTCTAGTCTGTGCCCACTCTTAAAAGTCATGTGAGTCAGAAAGCTGAGCCAAGTGTGGTGAGGTGACGCAGCTGAATGGCGTGGCTCTGACTTTTGTGATTGCCTTGAAATCACCCAGGGCACCCTTTCCGAAAGGAGGCCCTGTGGGAATAGAAGCACTTAAATTCTGTTTGCTCTAAGTAGTCTTGAGTAACCTTTGCAGATATATCATGCTGTCAACGTTATTTAAATATCCCTCATGTTCCACAACATGCTCCTAACACAAGTGGAAGGAAGGCCTGAAGGAGCTCCCCAAAACCCACAGTGGGTGTGTGGCAGACCTTGCTTTGAAATTGGATCTCTTTTGACCTCTAAAGCTACATTTCACCCTGCACAGCAGGATCTCTTCCACTCTTCCACTTTATTTCATGTAATCTGCTGGTTGTCCTTAGGACAGCTGAAATGAAATGCTGCAGCAGCTTCTCAGGTTGCAAACCACTTTTTGCCCAAACAAATGAATAATTCAACCATATTTATCTCAGGGCCCTGTACAGAGCATGGAAGGGACAAATAATTTTCCTCATACAGAACCTCTCCAAAATGCAATGGAGGTTACTCAGGTTACTGTGACACCTAGTTTACATTTTCATACCACTGTGCAAATATACTGCTCCTCCCCATGCCCCTGTGGGGCAGAGGAGTAAATGTTTGATTTCCTCTTCACAGACAGGAAAGCTGGCACAACCGGTGTGTGACAGTGAGGCACAGCTCTAAGCTACTTTGGGAGAGCAAAAAATCATAGTTGTAGAAATGTTTATTGGCAGGGAGGTCTGAAGAACATTTAGTCCAACCTCCTGCTCTAAGTAGAACTATTTCCAGCACACGATCTGCTCACTCACTGTTGTATAATATTAAGTAACTACTGAGATTAGGAGAGATTCTTCAAAATGTTACAAAATATCCATAATCTATCATTTTGGACTGCTTGGGATTTTTTTTCCCAAATCACAGATACTTGGTTTTAAAATGCAGCGGAAACAATCTTTATTTTGCTGCCACACATCAAGGAGGCTATAAAACATTGCTCTTCAGTAGGTTGAATTCTATTTATTTTCTGCCTGAACAAACTTAGAGGCACAAAAAAGCACTTTCAGCAACTTCATGTAACCTGTGTACATCATTTCTTCTCATGCTACACACCGTGCCAGGTTTGGAGATGTGAGACATGAGACTTCTCTGTCTGATAGCATAAGACACTAATAATTTTAACCATTTACTTTTTTCTTCCAATACCACGTTTGTCAGTTTTAAGCAATGTGTGTGCTTCTAGGGCAAAATACTCACAGCAGATTCCTGTACTGACCATTAAATGGTTATTTTCCTGAGGAATTCCCTGAGCACTGCATGGAAATGAGTCAATGCACATGGTGTTCCTGTAAAGTGATCATCCTCCAGACTTGAAGTGAGCAGTGCTGAGGATGGTCAGCAGGAAAAGGGCTGAGATATTATCTAAGCCACAAGCTCATTGCCCATGGATGTAGTTTTATGCTGCCAGTGAGATACCTAGAGTTCCTTGGCAGTCCTCTGCAGCCCTAGAGAGCGTGCTCCTTCATCCTTTCTCATCCCAAGAAGCTCAAAGCCAACAGGCCATTTTAAATGTCACCTATTGCTCCTTTGAGAAATCAGGAATAACAATGGCAGTGGAGGAGCAGACAGGATCATACTAGAGATGGCAGGGTTGAAAGGACTCCTCTTTCTCACTGGACCGCTGAGCTCCTCAAACCATAACAGAAGAAGGTATTGCCACTAACCACACAAAAAAAGATAAATTAGATTTTGGGGCATTTTTTTTGGAAGCAGCATGATGGACAGCTGTGTAGTAGCAGAGGAAGCCAGAAAGCCACCTGGGTGGCTGGGTGCAGCACAGACTCACAAGTCTGTCAGACATGTAAAATATGCGAAGAAAATTTTTCCTGGCTTGGATTTTGATTTACAGTGAAGAGTGGGCACACTCAGTTACTCTTATCTAGTACTGTCTAGCCACCTCACTGCCTCTCCTGCCCAGACTTCATTGTTATCTTTGAGACAAAATATCTCTGCTCACCAGAGAGGCTCTTGATCTCACTGCTATCTCAGGTACCTTTGGAAAGCCAAACATATTTGGGTAACAACAGGCAGATTTTGCTCCATTCAGAATCCAAGGTATCCTTGATAACTGTGGCTTTTTTCAAAGAAGGCATCTGCTTTATACTGACTATAATAGGTCACAGTCATGGTTGTAAAGTAACACTTTGGCTAATCTAGCACCATATCATCATTTTCATCTTCTAATAAGCAGAAGAGCCAAACCAATTTACAGAAGCACATAGACTGGTCAAGGGATGTTTCTGCACTTATGAAAAGTTGAAACTGCCTTTCACAAACATATATGAGAAAGTGTAAGGAAATGGCACCAGATTAATCTTTACAGAACTTAGGTAATACTGAAACCTACAGTAAGCCAACTAATAAATTATCAAGTCCAATAATGCAAAGTATCATACAAATAAATGACGTCTCTTGCTGGCATCATAAGTGGTAGAATATTGACCATCAATAGCCCCAATATAAACGTGAGCCAAAAAAAGAGCTCAGTATCAAGAATGAGAACAGGGAAGTTCACAGTCTATTGTCTGGCATGAAGGAGCCTGGTCTTTAAGAGATGTTACAAAACAAAAGGTTGCATGAATCTGACTACTACCTGTCCTTTTGAAAATTGAAGTGTATTTCCCCTCATGAAATCAGATATTTTAAAAAATCCACATTAAATAAAGTGGAATAGACATTGCAAGGGGAAATCCCAGTCACCCTTACAAGTGATGTGGTTTTCTAAAGCTGACCACACTAGAACAGCATAACTTATGGCCAATTGCAGGAACATGCAGGTCTTCTACAAAGCTGAAATTTTCGCTGTGCAATTAACCAGAACTGAAACACACTCTGGTGTGATCCACTGAAAATATTAAATCAACAAGTCAAGTTTGTTCCAGATAGACCTCTTTCATCCTTTTGCCAATTCTTATTGGTGGTCTCTTTCTCCATCCCTTCTATTATTTAAGGAGAGGAGAGGAGGGAGAAAAGGGAATGGAAATAAGAGAAAAGGCAAAGGAGAAAGGAAGAAAACTTTAAAAAACTGAATGCCGAAAGAAAATTGACTTTTTCATTTTAAAGTTTCCTGAAAAAAATGCAACCCCTCTACCCTCCCACTCTACTTCCCAAATTAATTTCCTTTAAAAACATCTAGAATTAAAATTACTTTGTCATATTTGTTGTAAATTTTTGTGTGTGTGATTGGAACAACTTCAGCTTCATCTGTAACCACACTGAACAGGTGATTAACTAAATCCATAGGGTATGAACCTCTGAGCTACCATGATCACAGGAGATGATGAGCCTTTGTCATTTAAAAGCTGAACTGCAATTTCAAGAGGCAATAAGAAGTTGAACAGCAAGATAAGAACAGGTTTTCAGCATTTATACAGTGTAAGATTTAGTTCTCACTTTCTTCTTTTTCTAGACAAGAAGAAAATTAAAGTACACAAAGAGCTGCTGTAATCTTCACCACTTTTCGTAGAGCTTGTGACCGGTATCTTTGCATTTTTCTGCTCTGAGCCATTTCTATAGCGATGTGCTACAGAGGTACATCTCTAATGCTGAGGGAACTGTGTTTGATGTAACATAAAAAAGTAAATTATCTTAAAATAAAATTTCACTGTCGCTGAAAAAAAGACATTGCAGATCCCTGGAATCTGTGGAATGTAAATTGTTTGTTGCGATTTGGATTTTTTTGAAACATTGGATAGCATTTAAATCCATTTTCAATGTGAAACATTTCCCCTGTTTTCTAGCTGCAATTTTTGATTCACTAATTACTTGATTTTGCCTCTAACTTTAGTAATAATAATGTTTCAACTAAGAAATGTTAAGGCTTTTCAATTCTTCACCTCTGTTCAGTTATTATTTGGCCAGTTCAGTAAATGTGGGAGGGTGATGCTTCTACCTTCTTTTTCCACGTGGAATTTCATGTTTTTAAAAAAATTTTATTTTCATATTTCTGCTCAGATCCACTGCCATCTGAGTGGAAGTAAAAGTGTTTTGTACATTTGCTTCTGTTGTTGTCAAGCTGTTCAAAATTTCTCTGACTTTCACCACAGTTCTCCTGGGGAACAATCAAACATTTTCAGAAAGAAAAGAAGAGTAGACCTGCTTCCTAAATTCCTGAATTTTCAGAATTACCTGGCATGCAGTAAGCCACTCAGCACATTGAATAAGACAGCTTCCAATATAGTTTTACATTTTAAATGTAGAAAACCCAATTACTGAACTTTAATACTAATACAGAAATTAATACAGTTTAGGAAGCACTTATAGTTTGGAGCTTTATCCATGTAAAATCTCTCTTGTGTCAATACCCTTCAATATTCTGGGAGAGACCTTCTGAGGTAGCTCTGTATAATCTACAAGACATATTAAGATGTCTACACTAATAAATTAAAGAGGTCCAGAAAGTGACCTGAAACACTGGTCTGTGTTCCCCATAATGTTAGATCATATCCATGACTTCTGAGGTGGCCCAGCCCCAAGTTAATTTGTCTCCAGGGAAATCCTGGGTACAATCCAAGAAGACAGAATGGAGACCACTCTCCAAAGGCACTGTGGACATGGTGCCCTTCTACAGTGGATAAAGGCCAGAAAATGATCCTCACCTCCAGTGCAGGCAAGGCTTCAGGGAAAGAAGATAAGGGGTGCAGGGAGGAACAGAGCTTACAGGTGAGAGCTGCTGAAGACCTTTCTGCAGTTTGTTTTATGGTTGTCCATCTCCTCTTTCAGGGCTGTATGATTTCTTTTACCACTAAAACAAGAGCCATTCCCTCTGCTTCCCTTCTTACTCAGCCCCAAATTTTGGCAGGCTGGCTCCACTCTGTAATGCTCTGAGTACTTTAACAGGGACCAAGACAATGCACATTCAAGGTGCTCCTGCCTCCAGGCCACAACTGTGTATGTCACCCTCCTAATTCTCTGAGGTCTAATTAAACACAGTAAAAAAAAAAAAAATACACTATTTCAGACTAACGGAATCAATCTAGGAACTTCATTACTTGAGTTGTCTTCACACTGTGGTATTCAAACTATTCCCTCAAACTACCTGAAATCCTTCAGAGTTGCATTAGGCAAGCAATAAATATTTTGTTTGGTTGGCTGTTTTGTTGATCTTGTTTTTTTCAAATTTACTTTTAAGCCACTGAAATAATTATCTGGAGAGCAGAAAGACCTGTAAAAGGCACTGCTTCCAGAGCAGCTACAGATGTGAGGCACTGCCCTCAGTGATTGCCAGAAGAAAAAACAAGCCCTGAAGTTTACTCTGCCAGAGAAAAACAGCTTTCAGTTCACTTTTAGGGAATGACATTACAAAGTGAAATAAAGCAAATGCCAGCAGGATTTATTACCCTCTTAAAAAACCTACACAAATCACTTTTTCACTCTTTCCATCACCACAAGAGATGCTGCCAATGCATCGAAATCACAAATGTGCAAAGCTGGGTGAGATTTTTGACATATTCAGCACTGGCTTTACTCCTCTGTCCATAGATGTTAGAGGGCTTTTGCAGGCTGCAGTGGAGCAGCCAGGGCAGAACTTTCTGTGCTTTAGAAAATCCCATCTGTTTCTGTCTCTCTGGGGAATTTGCAAATTTTGGTATGTAAGTAAAAAAATGTATGTTTTCTGCAGCACAAAGTGATTTTCAACAGGCAGCAAGCAGTGATAAATGTCACCAGAAAACCTTTGTCTGGCTAAACACTCTGCTCCCTTTACTGCTCATTGTCACTTCTTGCAGCACCATTTTCACTTCCTGCAGTACCCCATTATCCACCTCAAGTAACTCTCAAGTATGCATAGTGCTTTTTCCAGCTGCTTTTCTGATTGATATGAATGTTTCCAAACCGATGGAACAAATACAGATTTCATTCCAAAAGTCAGCCAAAAATTCCAAGTCTTTCTTGATTTCATAGTAACCTGTGTAAAACCAGTGAGTTTCATGTGCTGATTGCCAAAAAAACCCATGAATTAGTTTATGAACCTTAGAAACACTTTTCTATTTGAAGCTTTCAAAGAAGTAGTGCTTATTCATTGTAAACAAATAAGAATTGCAAATCTGAGACTGTCTGGACAGTATTTCAGGCTTGTATCAAATTTTGAAGAAAGAAGCCTCATTTGTTTTTAACATCAGGGTTATGAAAATTTCAGTAGCTCTTTTACTTTGTGATACCTCAAATTCTTTGAAAATCCAGCACTTTAGAGCATGTTAACATTGCATATACTGATGCCCATGTAAATTGGGAAGTTTATTAAACGAGAAAAATTCTATGAAGCTAAAAGCTGAACTGATCTTGTCTTTAGGACTTAAGAATGAATGAAAAGAGAGAGTGAAAAGATCAAACCATAATATTAAAAAAAATATGGGGAAACACTGACATTCTTGGATCTCCACCTAAGCTGACCCTCTGCATACGCAGAATGAGTCACCAGAACTGTCCAGACTCCTGCTAGTCCCTTGGGCATGGTAGTCAGCTACATTCAGTGTTTCATTGACTCAGATATATCAGTTCACTGCTTTATATGCTCTCCTATTTTGCTAAGTTGTCTCCTTTCTGATATCCTTTTTCCTCAGTGGTCAATTTGGGAATCATTGCCTTTTAGTGTTCACATACTGAGATAGAACTTAGTCATCTCTATGATAGCATTCTTATAACTATGTGAACTTAGTTTCTGGGAATACAGTCATTTTGCTCTGCTGTTCAGATAACTGAAAAGCACACAAACTTGGTATGGTTTGAGTTTATATGATTTTTTTTTTTTTCAGTTTATTTGTTTGACTTAGCCTCTCTTTCCTTAAGGTAATGTTTTCTCCTATTTATGTAACACAGATGAGTTCAGAGGCCAATGGTATCTTGCCCTGGATTGTGAAGTATTTGCATTGAGTTCGATTACTCTTACAAAGCTAGAAGTTTACTTATTTAGGATATAATAATTAGGATATAATGTATTGTCTTATTTAGGATGCATTATGCATATTTTTTAAAAAGCAATGGCTAATTCAAGCTAATCACAGATTTTAGGATGGAGGATTGGAGGGTGCTTGTATCATCTTGTCCAGCTCTCTGCAACTCCACAATCACCTGAACATGCACATGCCAGATACAGCCACATGCCAGGAACTATGCCCAACATTACCAATGAAATTTAAGACCCTAAAGCTACAAAAACTATATGACACAGGTAAAGAGTTGAAGAGACCAATAATTTTGTTTCTCTTTTAGGTCCCTGTTACAGAAAGGAATTCATTACATGAAAATTCCTTGGCTGGCACAAATAAATGTTGTCTCTGGGGAACGAGACAGAGAAATGATAGCAATGCTATCACTTCCCCATCAATTCCATGTACAGTCCCACTGGTGAACACTGTCATGCATAGATTTCTGCTAGGATCACCACTGTCTTGGACATCCACATTCAGAGGCTGAAAGGCAACATGTGTAAACGAAATAATCCTCACAAGAGAAAATGTTATTTGGAAAAAAAAAAAATATAGATATTTGCAGTTTATCATCAGAATATAGAAAAATCTGCCAAAAAAAGAAAAGAAAATTACCCTCATTTTTTGAGGCTAATTAAAGCATAACACCTGGTTGATCTCAGACTGGGCAGTGGGGTTTAATGACCTGTTAACGTCCGAGAAAGGGAACCTGTGGTCTGATTTACAGAGGTGTTGAGTGCCTGAGGCACTTCAATTCAGAGCAGGGAACTGATGCTTGCTGTATTTGGAAACAAAATCAGTTATTTTAACCAGCTAGTTCTGATAGTGACATTTATTTGGGTGATTCCTTCTGGACTTGGCATTCCCAGCTTGAAATTCTTTATAGGAGTTGGTATTTTTGCATCTCTTCAAATAAATCAGACATTTACAGATGTATAAAATGAAGTATTCTGTGAAATATGAGGCAAACATATGTAAATACAACTCCATTGACTGTGGTGGGAGCTCAGCCTCCTTACTCAGAGGTCAGACATGACCCAAAGAAAAGCTGAGACTTGCCCAGGATCATGGTGAAGAGTCAGTGTCAGAGTTCCTAGCAGCTGAGTCATGTACTTGACTGAGTCATCCACAATTCTGTCAGTTATGGCTTCATCCACAGTGCATCATACGTTCTTCCTTCCACTCACCCTTGGTTTGTTCCTAATTTAAACTGCATGCTCCTAGCATTTATCCCGTATTCAGATTCATGTCTGTGTGTGTTTCAGTCAACCTGGTTGTCTCCCTCCTTAATCCCCTTTCCTGTGGTGTTGTCCCATCCAAGATCTGTGTCAGTGGCTCAGCCCTTTCTCCCAGTTTCCGTATGGACTTGGAGCACACCTCTCTTATAATCCATTCCCCACCTGTCACATTACATTGTTTTGTGTGATCAGGGAAAGAATCACTCTATCTACAGCCTGCGGTTGTCTTCATTAGTAAATTAGCATGAAGTATAGGTAGCTCAATCATAGTTCTTTAACCTAGCCCCTGTCTCCATACAAAAACCTATTGCTGTCAACCTCTGCATGTTTTATCTGTCTGTCTGCAGCTACAGCCAATCTTGTGACGCCATGATTCAGAAACAAGAGAGTATGGGAGAAGAAGTGTATTCTTAATAACCCCATGATCTGTAAGTCATGTCATGACCTGGGAAATGTCTTGCCATAGCTGTGCTATCGCTGACAGAATGGCAATACCAGCTGCAGCTGCATTGGTTAGGGATGGAGCATATTCAATGGTCCATACAAAGCCATATACAGCCTATTTTACCACCAAATACGGGGAATAAAGGTAGCAGTGATACCTAGCAGTTCTCTTGACACTTTTTGAGTGTCATAGCTCTTTTCTGGGGTAGCATCAGTTAAAAGTTGCAATTACTAACTCAGGTTTTATAACACAACAGCACTGCCTGTTTGAAAATTTATGGTAAGTATAGTTGGACAACAGTCTTTTGATTTGTATGTTCCAAATAATTCCAAGAGAAAATTTAACAGAGACATAAAGTATTTAATATTGTCAGATTTAAAATCCATGCTACAAGGAGTGCCACTCAACTGCAGTAATTGTTACTCATCACTTATACCAACATTCACAATATTAAAAAACTTATCATCAAGTCAGACAATGCTGTAATATAACTGCAACACCTGGTCTTCTGTGAGGGAATTCTTTACTTAAGTTTTTACCTGGTTTTGACTGACTAACACTTAAATCAAGACTGTTAGCATCTCTGTGCAGACATGCCCAAAACAAATGGATGTGCCTCTTAATGTGCAAAGAGCAAACATGGCTTTACAGAAAGCAAAAGAAAAGCAACCAGACAAACCTCTTGAGTTGCTCAGATAATCTTTGGAAAAATTACAAGAATGGATATTTAATATATTGAAGTTCATATCAATGAGTCTTTGACACCACCAGATGCTGAATCAGGATTGTTCCTACGTATGAAGTAGGCACAAGAATCATCAAAGCTTCCTCATCTCTCTCTTAGCCTGTGGTAATTTCGACTTATAATTAAAAATTCCTTAACATTCTCACATGAACAGCAATTAACTGGATGAAGCAATTTAGATTCCTAGAGGCTCTGTCCACTTAAATAAAAAAATTAAAAAAGAATTTAAAAAAAAGGTGGGGTAGCTTTTAAGTATGTTGACCAACAGCAATGTGAAGTGCTTAGTTGCTGCAGGACATGGGCAGATCTGGAAGCCTTGAAAGCATGATACAAAGCCCTGTGCACTGAGCAGGGCTCTGTCAGGGCTGGCAGCAGAAACCGCTGACCACAGAGGTATGTCCAGCGCCATGTCCTGCCCTCAGCTTGGGACACTTTGCACAGGCTGCACATCCAGCTGCTCGAGGGCTGCAGCTCTGACTCCTTTTGTGAAGACTGCTTCTGATATCCTTCATTCAAAGTACTCAGGAGGATGTGCTATTTTGTTATTGAACAGTCAGAAACAGCTTCGGCTTTGGATGATAGCCAAGTCCTTGCAGCACCCGAGGAACTGGGAAGCCTGAACTGATTGTTTTCCCAGCCTGGGGAGGTTTAAGCCCATCCCTGTCATCTCCAGCTGATCAGCACAGCAATTCTCATCCCTCCCCATCCATCTCTACCACATTCAGTAGCCATGGGTTATTACAGAAGCCACCTCCAGAAGCATTGAAACTTGCCTCCTTGCCTCCTGCAGTGTATTGAAACTAACAGCTCAGAGCCTCATACATTTTGTCTCTTACTCTGCATAGGGGCACAGTCCCTGTGAGAAATTTGAAAACTGTCCTCAAACTGTTTTGAATCCCCATTAGCCTTAGGAACCAGCCTGCCCAATGTGGGAAAGCCCTGCATAGGCACAAGAGCAGCACTGGGAGCACATTGGGGAGGGCTGAGACGTACAGAAAAGCACTGTGTGAACTCATATCCTGATATGTTAAGTGTCCACTGAGCAGAGAGGGAGAGGGGCTGGTGTTTCAATTAGATGCTTCAAGTCCACCAAATCCCTGTCTTGGATTTGTAAATCCTTAATTGGACCAGGTGCTGAATTCACAGACTTTCTGGCAATAAAAAGCATGGATAAACCATCAAAAGCTTAAGTCCATCAAAAGATAGTGTATATATCCAAAGTGCTTGGTAGCATAAATAGTTTTAATAAATCCAGGCCCTTCTAAACTGACCTTGTTAGAATATACCATCAAATGGAGTTCTATAACAATATGTAATAGCAAACACTTTTCATTAAAACATCCCATTCTGATAAAATACAGCACTTACACATGTCTTAACACACTGAATTCCCCTCTAATAATAAGAAACAATGAAACAAAATGTATTCATATGTTCCTTAGCAATAAAGTCATGGTGTTTGCTAGCTCTCTGTGTGCAGCTTTTGTCAGACTACAGCATTTTTTTTCCAAGAAGCCTAGTTGTCTGTCTTCTACCTGGCAAGGAGCAAAATACAATCATATAGCAAAATTTCATAACAGATTAGTCACTCCACCTCCAGCATTTTATAACTCTTTAATCCAGAGATAGAACAGCAAATTAGAGGAAGGATGAAAGGATGTGAAGTTGTGGAGGTCAACAGTTAGATCTTTGTTATTTCATTTAGCTGTTGACCTAAGCAAATCTTGTAACTTTCATGCTTGTAAAGTATTTCTATTTTGTCATGAATTCCACTGTAAAGTATGGTGTATTGCAGAGGAGAGGTTCAAACAGACAGAGACAGTGGAAATATATAATATAGAGAGTGTACTGCTCTTAATGTAAGGCTTAATTGGAAAGGGAGAGAGCAAAATGATCAATGACTGTAAATTACCTACATGAAGAAATAAAAATAATCACAAATAATCTGTTTTCTTCATGACAAAAGACAAGAGGGATGCTTAATGATATGTAACAGACAGGTTTGGGCATGATTTCAGTGCTGATTAGGGAAGGAGTTGCACAGCTTCTCCTCCACTCTACGATGACAGATTATACTGAGTAGTTGTACTAAGGGGGTATTAGTCTTCTTCCCTCTGCCCCATAAATCTTTTACTGCTATCAACAGATTTACTTAGTGCATATCCCAGTGATTTATTAAAGGTAATGATCGATGAAATGGTTTGATTTGCAGCCAATCCGCATTACTGATATCTTTAATGTGTTCACAGCCTGGCCTCTGTTGGAAGAGCACTTTGTACAGCAGTTATCAGAACAAAAGCTGAGCTTTTTCAGTCTGCTCAGGTCCTATTGCTCATATGAATTTCCCTCACAAAGGCCTACAAGCTTTGCTTTGCAGCTTGCAAATTTGCTTATATATTAATCTGAATAGGCAATTATACTGACTCTGGCATTTTTACTTTTTCAGCATTACATCAAGTGGCGAATGGCTTTATGGGTCAGATTTTCAAATGCTCTTCACTCTACATAATTATTTATATCATAGCAAAATAAACCTGTTGTGGTTAGAAAATACCTAGCAGCCTCGCAAACCTCATACCTCCCTTTGGTAAAGCAGCCTGTGCAATCATTCCTGTCCTGCAAATTTTCTCACATAGGCCTGATTCCTATTTAGATGAGCCTGAGACAGAGAAATAACCTGATGACAGGGGAATCTTTAACTGTAGCCTTCAAGGGACAGCCCAGATACTAGACATTAATGTAAATAATACAAAACCAAGTCTCAACTGAGGTGAGAGCAAGAGGAAGAGGGTGGTGATCAGGAACAGTCAGCATGGACCTCCCAATCATGCCTGCCCTACCCGATTGCCTTCTGCCAGAAGATTCTGTGGAGAAGGGGAGAGCAGTGGATGTCAGTTAACAGCAGTTTAAGAAGGCTTTCAACATATTTTTCGGTAATATCCTCATAGCCAAACCAAGAAGTTGCAGACTGGGTGGGTGGACTGCCAGGGTAGAAAACTGTCTGAACCACCAGACTCAAAGTGTAGTGATCAGTGGTTTGAAGTGCAACTGGTGACTCACCATTTCTGACTGGTTTTGCTTAGGGGCTAATACTAGTGCAGTATTTTTTAAAGATCTTTATGAACCACTTGGACCTAGGAACAGAATGCACCCTAGGCAAGGGTGCAGAAGATACCAAAATGCACAGCGTGGTCAACACAGATGAGGGCAGGGCTGCCTTTCAGAGGGATCTTAATAGACTGCAGAAATGGACAGACTTGACAACTCACGATGTTTATCAAGAGCAAATGCCAAGTCCTATCCTTGGCATGGACCAGCCCAGTGCAGCAGTGTACTCTGAGGGCCATCTGGCTGGAAGGCAGCTTTGCAGAAAATAATCTGGGGAGCCCTGATGGACGATGAGTTAAAGATGCCACGTCGGTGTGCTGTTGGAGGATTCAAGACCAGATGCATACTGGACTGCATTAACAAGGATCCAGCCAGCAGATCAAGAGAAGTGATTATTCCACTTCTTGTAACAGTCTTCAGGCCACACCTAGAATACCCTGCCCAGCTTTGATTTTCCCAGTAGATGCTGACAGTCAAGGACAAACCACGGAAAGTCCAGCAAAACGCTACTAAAATGACTAGGGTCTGAAACCTCTTAGGGAGCAGCTGAGGGAGCTAGCTTTATTTAGGCGAACTCTCTTCTCTGGAAAAGGGAAGACCAGGAAGAACCTAATTGTTGTCTTCAACTATTCAAAGGGAATAGGGAAATTACAGAAAAGGAGGAGCCAGATGTATTTCAAAAGTGCACAGCAACAGGGCAAGAGATATACCTTTCATCAGAAGTTGCATCAAGGAAAATGCCAACTAAATACAATGAAAAAAAAAAAATCAGAAGAGTGATTAAGCAGAGGAGTAGGTTTCCCAAATAGGCTGTGGACCCTCTGTCATTGGTAATATTCAGAACTTGTCTGGAGACAGCCCTGGCCAGCCTGATCTGACTTTGATGATAGCTTTGACAAGGATATTGCACCAGACAACCTTCAGAGGTCTTTTCCAACCTAAATTATTTTATGATTCTGTGACTGCAAGTAAAAAGAAGCTCAAGGGTTTTGTCTCACTAGAAAGGATAAGTGATGTAAAAATCAAATTTAAAAAAAAACATTTTTTTTTTAAAGAGAAGCTCTTAGTGAAACCAAGAACCATTTGCTTTCTTGTATGATATCTGAAAAAAAGTGATGCCTAAAACTTGTACTCAGAACAGTACTAAGTTTTATTCTCAGAGAGCCCTCACTGTGATTGAGCATGTGATGAAAACTGCTGAGGTCAAGATGCTCCTCAGTAGGTTTTCTCGGAAGTGTCCCAGTCCATGCACATTCACATCCCAGATCCCCTCATTCTAAGCACCACTAGTCTTACTTCCAAAAGTCAAGCAGTTATTACTCTATTGTGCTGTTTTCCAGTGCAGTATTCAGAAAAATTCTTATATGCCTTTGTTCACAAAACAATAAATTGTCCATACCTTGCTGATATTGCCCCATGTATTACCTAAATGGCAAAATGCTCAAACAGAAGAAGACAGTGGAACTGGACACATGGAGTATTATTGACCAATCAGCCTTATTGTAGGAGCTTTGCAACTGCTACAAGAGAGGTTTGTTCAGTGTTTCTCCTACCTTGCCACTTTCACTGAACATCCTAGTAATAGATGAAACTTGGATCTGAAATGCCTAGGAGTTGCCTGGGGCTCTTCAGCTCTACATATTCAGCTGTCCAGGAATATGCCCTAACCAAAGGCTATCAATTTCTTCTGGATCAAGAGTGAAGAACACTTCCTGGTGAGGCTGTGCAAACCTGAAAAAAAAATAATATAAAATAAAATTAAGATACACCAGTGACAACTGTAAAAAAGTACATGTGTGTGCATGTGTGTAAGAGCAAGAGAGTCTGTCTGGCTTACCAGCAGTCAGTCAAGAACAGAAGACCTGAATTTCAAACACAGTGAGGTCTTAGCAATGATCATCTCAGACATCTTTGTCAGGTGCCCAGTTCTGCTGCTCTCCAAATGCCTTCTGCATAAATCCATTCAAGGCCTTGAAGAAAAGGAATGCTTCACTTTGGGATACTGATTAAGCTGGGATATTAATTAAGTTCCAAGTATTTAGTGCTGTGGACACAACTGCAGTGTTCGGAATGAAAAGAGCTGCAAATCTAGGCATCTGGAGAATGTTAAGGTCAAAATTAAGGTAACTACACAGTTAAAACATTTTACTTTAGATGGCAATTAAATGAGGAGTTTCCAGACCATGATGCCATATGTAGGAATCTAATTTTGCTTTAGTCCTACTTTGGGAATCTATGTCCTTTTTGGCACTGTATATTTTAATGTCCAAGTTAATTTGGTCATGGAAACTGAATGGAAAATTGTTTTAAAAGTGCCCTTTAAATTCCTTGGAAAAAGATCTAACATTCACATAGGCAATACTTTATATAATTTCTTTTGGGATTTAAAGAAGAATATACATACCAAGGGGGGTGGGGAGAGCTTTAGCAGTATGCATGGGCAGAAAATCAGAAGCCTTGCTCAATCAAATGCCTTTGAAAGAGCAACATGCTTGTTTCACTCCCGGACGGAAAGCCAAATCTATAACCTTATTAGGATCTAACTGCATTTCACGTTCTGTTCACAATGATCAGGGATTAAGTTGATTACCTAAAAGATTGCAATAACTACAGGCTTAAACAGACTTTAACACCATGATAATTTGCTTTTTGCTCACTGATTACAAAATTATTCCTGACTAAGCTATGAAAGTAATTTATATGGTTACTGTCTTCTCCATGTCTAGCACTGTGTGACATTCCTGAACTTTAAGGTGGAGACAACAAGGACCTTGTATAATATTTTTTTCATATATACACACTTCCTATATGTTTTATATTCATATATATTCACATATATATAGTTTCTATACATTATATGTTGTAACATTGATAATGTGGGGGTTTGTTACAGTTTATGTAGATTGTAGCCTGTGATGTCATCTAGTCACATGCTGCAGTGAACAGGACTAAACCACCACAAATTCTGAATAGATATTGGCAAAAGACCACTGTCTTGTTTCTAGAAGTCTGCATAATGTTTAGGTAGCTCCTGAATACAATTTACTCCCTTGTTCTGGCACTACTGCTTAGGAGTTCCTATACACCCAAAAGGAAGCCATGGCCCTACCAGCCATGTCTTAATGCCCACGAACCCAAGAAAAATTTTGCCCTCTATGTACACACTGGAGGAGAGGTATTGCTGGTGTTGCTGACAGCACCTCTCAGCAAGGGTTTCACTCTGCCAGGGGGTGCTGTGGGGGCCATAGGACAACTCATACCCACAGTAAGCCAGCTGTGTTTGCCTCAGCAGATCTGGTGGAATCACCTTCTGCCACTGCTAAGAGTTCTGATTCCTCAGCAGCATCTATGCCAGACCTATCGTTTGTCTTGTGGTGTAATGCTGGCTTGAACACCATAGTCAAGCTGCTCACCAGCCTTGTGACTCAAAAGCCATAACCCCTCTGAGCCAGGGTGCACCACTGGCATAGCAGGACAGCCACCACCCAGAGAGCTGCTGATCTGTGTCACCTCCTGCCTCCAACCTGTGTCATCCTCAACCACTACTAATCCTTCAGCACAGTACCCACTCCCCAAATGTATTAAACAGTCACAAGATGAAGACATGAGGGAATTATTTGTAATTATACAGCCAGTCCTTTGATTTGAAACTTTGTCTTTCTTGCCCTGATTTAGAGCCACCAGAAATGAAGCAAAGTTAAACCAAGTATCATCTTGAAAAGAAGGATAAACTGAACTCTAGCTGAGCTGGTACTACTCATGGTTGGTTTGTTAAAACAGATTGAATATGTTGAGTGTATTAACAATTACTTAATACCATGATATTTGGAAGACAATTATTTAAAGGTCTGTCTTTGGAAATAGAAATAGTATGTTTAAATTCAGAATGTATAAATTTAAGCCAAGCTTGCTATATGTTAATATGTTATATTCTATGTATTCCTGAGGATTCTTTTCCTCCTGCTCCAGGCAAGTCCACCAACACGGCCTGCTATATGCTTGAGAATGAGGCAGAGAGAGGGACTGATTATGCCTTTTTCCAGGAAGAGCCACAACCTTTGTGGTCCCCCCCAGCCCTCCTTCAACACCAGGCAGTCTTCTCCACTAACATTTTTCAAGGAACATCTTGGCACCACCCTGATTTCAAGCCTGGCCTGGGTTAGTACAGCCATTACACTCCTAATTTATTTGAATTGATGACAGAATTGATATTGCTTGTCTTAACAGCTGTAAATATTTGAGAATTTTCTTTAGAACTGAGATTTTGGGATCCATGGTGGTGGCTACTGTCATTTAAACTCTGTCAGTATCTTAAATCACTTTACTGGGCCTGAGCATTTTCATTATATAGGAACAGGTTCTTAGTGATGTGTTATCTCTGAGATTGAGTATATGCATTTTTTGGAAATGCACTATAAAATACAGGTGAGAAGTGTCTTATGGTATTTTTATGTATACAAAGATACAACAAGATGATATACATGCAACACTATGGACAAATGGCTAAGTAATGTTTTCAGTCAGACTAATATCTTCAGACTAAAGATACTAGTCTAAATCCGGTCTGGTCATGGAATTCCCTAGGGCCTAGCCTCCACAACGTACTACCATCTTTCCACAAGTGTAACTTAAATAAAAGTATATTAGCTTCATGCTGTGCTGATCCATGGTTTTCTCTTACTGAGAAGTGTTTTGTAGCTCATAGGAGCAACAACAACGCCAACCTCTCTCTCAAACCTATTCCCACTGGCCAGAGGCCATTCAGATACATCTCTGCCTTGTAGCAGTTTGCTTGTAATGGTCTGTGACTCACCTCAGCTCCATGCAGACTGAAATTATATCTTCCTATTCTTTCTGTAGGATGAACAAAATAACATACTTCATATAATTCATACAAGCACAACATGTACAACATATATGTTGAACGAGAACCCACCTTACACCCTGCATTCTCAGGCTAAGCCCTAATGCATTTAGTGCAATCCACTAAATGCATTAAAATATGTCTGATATGTGATGAAGGTCCATTTCAAAGTATTGTTGGTTTAAAAACTGTGAAGTCTAATCATTACTACTAATTACATAAATGCATACAAAGAATACTACAAATTTCAAAGGGAAACATTAATTCTCAAAGTAGCCCACAAGAGTATGTGGTTAGAAAGAACAGCTGAGGTTTGATTTCCTTAATGTCTTTGACCTAAACGATGAAAAAGAAATTATTCTAAAGTTCCCATTCTTGTAAAACACTCTGTAGAGCTGCTGCTGAGGCTGCAAGATGTAGTTGTGATCACACAGAAACTTGTGTTCCTCTCCATGTTTCTTCCTTTTGTTATAGTGACTGAGGTCAAAAGAAAATGGGATTCAAATACACTGATTTGTATACAATATGTGAACATCCTCAACCTCAGTTGAGGGGATTAATTAAAAAAGCTATTATCCCTGACACTGGAGAGTATAAGGCCACCTCTTATTAGAAAGGATAGGAAGAATTTTCTGCAATGGCGAGGATCCTTAAACTTCCAAAGCATTTGGTAGCAGATATATGCAGAGACAAGATGATAAATTACTCAGATATCTATGCAGATTGAGTATTGATATCTTTTGCCCATGGTTTGAAAATAAAGGAGATGTTCAGCAGCAAAGAGCATGAAGAAATGGTTGCATGGGCCAAGGGCTTAACTTAGCTTTCTGCTGTTTCAGCCAGAAGCCAACAACAGTTACCAATGGAAAGGTACAAGAAAGGAAGCCTTTTTGGTTTGTTGTCTGGGGTTTTTTTTAAGTGCTCAGAATGACAGAGAGAGATAGTCTCACGCATCAGGTTTAGGCACGTAATTTAGACTCCTGAGTTAGGAGGGAGTCTCCTCAGCTTCCTGGATTCCCTCTGGAGAGAGGTCTCCTCTGCTCATAGACTATCAAGGTGTACCTGAGGACGACAACTTCACCACATGATGTTCAGCTGGGGTTTCAGTACAGTGCTACGGATCTTCTGTTTATATGATAACAGCTACACTCCACTGTGAGACCCCTGAGTGCCACCATGCACAGCATACAACATGGGGCTCTCCCTCCACCAAGGGCTGTACCAGATTGTGGGTCCTGCAGCTGAATCCACACATACAGACATCATGCTCCTCAGGTCGTTGCTTAAAGGTGATAAGAAATATGAAAAATTACATACCCTGCCTGGCTAAATTTGTTTAACACCATGAAGAGCATGCAAACTGTTGGAACATATTAGCAGAAAGCTTTCTTCTTTACAGGAGGGTGCTCAGCGAGTGCATCTAATGGTGAGCAGATCTCAGTGACTAATTTAAGAGGCTTAATGACATCTGATCTATTAGAAAGAATAAGCACTTTAGCAATGTTAACGAAAATGATAAAATAAGCTTCTTCTCATCATGCTGTCATTATATTGGAGAAGTATCATTCCTACATAGATGGCAAAACATTCATATTTTGGCCAAATAACTGGATAGAAATCATGATTTTGCTACTTTGATGTGTCCATTCTTTCCTTAAAGTACAAAGGAATTCTAAATTTATAATTTTTAGGTCATTAAGTCCTAACTGAAGATGCTGTAACATGCCATTTTATAAACATGATCATGAGATTTTAATCATAGAATCATAGAATGTAGTGGGTTGGAAGGGACCTCTAAAGGTCATCTAGTCCAACCCCACTACAGTAAGCAGGGACATCTCTACCTAGGTCAGGTTGCTCAGAGCCCCATCAAGCCTGACCTTGAATGGCTCCAGGGATGGGGCCTCCACCACCTCTCTCAGCAACCTGTTCCAGTGATCAACCACCCTCATATTAAAGAACTTCTTCCTAATGTCTAACCTAAATCTACCCTTTTCTAGTTTAAAATCATTACCCCTTGTCCTGTCGCTACAGACCCTCGAGAACAGATCTCCCCCTGCCTTCTTATAGGCCCCTTTTAGGTATTGGAAGGTCGCTATAAGGNAGTAGAGGGGCAGAGTCACCTCTCCATCTTCTTGCTACACCTCTTTTGCTGCAGCCCAGGATGT
>VZZY01019898.1:44513-99303 GCA_013400335.1 Eurystomus gularis | reverse complement strand
GGATGTTGTAAAAATGAAAATCAGAGTTCATCTTTATAATTACAAAACTGAGGAGTAAAGGCACCAATATCCTGAATTGCTCCTGCAGTTAGGTGCTGCCACCAGAGCAGGATCTGCACAAAAATTCCTTATTGTTTCTCCAAGAAAAAGCCAAAAGAGCACCCTTCAAATATACTTGTTAGCCAAGGAGTTACAGTTGCCTATAAAGCATCTTCAGACTGCAGTGGTTTAATTGCATTAATTGGTTAGATGCAATGCTTAGGACCCATGTTAATTTAACAAGTATTGACAGCTAAAATTAGATTAGAACAGGAACATTAGAACATTTCTAAATTTATGAGACTGTTACCTATGCATTCAAGGTAACCTGGCTAAAACTAAATTAGTCTGGAAAAGGTCAGACTTCCTGAGAAAACTGGAAGTGTTACATTAAAAAAATCTGTTTTGTCAGGTGCAGGACAGAAGATGCACCCAATGTTGTATTTTAATCTCTAGCCTATATACAAGTCCAGCAAGAAGAGGAACTCTGGAGGCGGTTCAGCTGATTGGCCATAGCAGTAAGAAATATTAGTCATTTTTTTACCTGACTGAAACATCAATAGATGCTGTCACTACCACATTTTTATCCTCTTCATGAAATAAGTCAACTACTTCAGAAGAGCGTGCCTTCCAGCAGAGCTCCTCTTTTATCTGCTAGAGGGGGAAAAAAGTGACATAAGCAAATTTCAGCCAGTTCTGTATGCTACCGTTGTTGCCAGCTTAGTGGATTTATCAGCATGGCTTTCTGAAGATTAAAAGAAGTGAAAAAGTAATCCCTCCATCAAACCTACAAATGGCATATGGTAGAAACACCATTCAGAGGACATGCATAAATTCATTCTTCATGTAGCCTCTTTGAACACAATGGAATAATGCTAACATCATTTGACTTATCTTTTTCTTGTTTTTCACAGCATCAAGTTAATATTTCAAGCAAGAGATGTGACCTTTATGTGAAGGAAACATTTGTAGTCCCCATAGAGCTCTGAATCCATTTTTCTCTGTTTGTTTTATCTTGGTATACTCTTCAAGTTAAGAAAATCTAACAGATTTTTTCCTTACTTTTTTACCACCTCGTGGATCTTCTAAGAATGAGGCAATGCTCCAGCACATAATATGTCCCTCTGTTTAAGAAAGGAAAAAGCAAAACATCAATGAATTTCATTATTGCTACACAGTAACTCTTCGCTATCATATGGTCTTGGTAAACACTGGGCAGAATGAAACAGAGATTACAGATCTGTGAAGTTACTTTAAGGTGACTGTTATCTCATTGTCAAGCACAGAGTAGAAAATAATGAAATTTTCATTAATATGCAAAGAAACATATATACTCTTTGTGAGCAATGTGTCATTAACTGAAATGGAAAGAAGGTAAAGTTCTTTCTTCAAATGACATCAATGAAAAATAAGAATAATCTTGTCAAGGTTATTCTCTATTGTACAAACCAGGTATGAGAGCTTCCTAGGGATTAAAATGTTTCTCAGTCCAAGTAAAACGGACAAAGTGTGATTAATTGCATATATAATGAAAACTTAATGTTTTACAATGCTTTAGTGCAGTCATGTGAAGCTAGAATCAAAGAACCATTTTCCTTATGATCCACAACTGCTCAGTTTCCTGCCTAGGCTCCCTCTCTCCTGATGAAGTTGCCTCTTATGTCTCATTTCTACTACTAGACAGAGGAATCTTTTGTGCAATTCTAACTTTCATACTGGTCACAACCAGTTTCTAGGACTGTACATTTGCAATCACACAAGCAAGGAGACTGACAGAGAAGCTGACCTTTTCCTAACAAGGAAAAATCTGTAATGGGAACAAGAAATTGGTAGTAGCAGTGCAGATAAAAGAGAAGGGTGCAGAAAGTGTGAAAAGCAAACACATAGTGGCACGAGAGGACAAAGGGAGAGTATCAGAGGAATAGGTAATAGGGTGGATAATTTTCCACAACTAATTAAAATCCTGTTCAGTGCATGCTACCTTCCTGAACTCATTTACTGATTTGAATCAATGGGAAATGGAAACTCCTCTTGATTTTCAGCATCAGTGTCAAGCTACTGCTCAGTTTTGAAACAAAGGGAGAAAAAAACCAACCTTGCTCCATCCAACTTCTGACACTACAAGAGTAGGAAGCAGTCAGAATATAGTTCTAATAGGTGTTTTAGGAGAAAAGAGGCACATTAAAGGACAAAAATCTTGCATGACAGATGCAGAAGAGGAAAATTGCCAGGGTGATTCTAAAGGTTTGGAGGAGAATCAGACAGCAGATAAAGCCTTGGACTTTCTGCCAAATGGAAGCCAGATTTGGTGTGAAATTAGAAGTCTAACAATGAGCTGCTAGCACAGGCCACAAGTGCTTTCCTTCCTTATATAGCAGCATACTGCTGAAGCCATTACTGTGCACTCCGTAGCAGTGTCTGAATCATGGCTCTTGGTGCAGTCACAGCTGCAGTTTTTTATTTAGTTTTATTACCATGGATGTGACATTTTTGCTTGTTCTTAGCAGTAATCTTTACCCTTGCTATTAATACAGTAATTCAGATGGAAAGTCTATGCAGGGCTTATGAATGAAGAAATATGTAATGTCTTTTATGAAAACACTTCTGCTGATAATGCTATTTATACTAAACTTTAATCTACTGCACTCATACTAGAGAATACCTTTTCAATTATCTAATTATAGCTGTGATGGAGAAAGTCCAGGAGCACTTGGACCTTCATTTCCACATTTCTGGCACATTCACAGCATGATATTTTGTGGTCCTACAGACTGTCCCGAACAGAATGACTAGCATGTTTACTCACCCTTGCTGCCTGCCAAAAGCATTTTAGCAGAGATCTCTGTACATAGTTCTGTCAGAGGAACTGAGAGATATTGTGAAAAGGGCAAAGTTTCTTTCAGTAAGTTTCCCTAAAATAAGTGAACAAATAAACACATACTTCTCACTAGAGTATCTACATTTTTAAAAAAGCATCAGGAGGTGAGATCCATTGATTTGATCTATTCAGCGTGACACAGCTCATATCTATTCAGAAAGCTGCTAAAAAGGTAGTTTCCTAATATGCTGAATGACCAGGATAGCTAGGGTGTATTCTTCTGTATTGCTGTCTCTTCTAAATCAAAAGAACAAGCTATTTCACTAATAACTAATTAATTCAGTCTAGGTGTACCTACCCCTGCTTCACCACTTACCTCTTATTTGCTGTAGAATATCATCAGTATGCATCTCATTTGCTACAAAAATGTTCTTTCTTACTGCAAATGGGCCATGATGTCTCCTTCACTAACTTTATAATTTTCAATTAAGGACCAGTAGACTCTCTCCCTTACCGCCTCTACAGGTTTGGTAGGAGGCGAGAGAGAATGTCTGGCTGATAAGGAGATTCTTGACTGTGCCATCCATGTAACGATGACATTGATGCCAGTGATGACATCACCATAATTTGAACTTGGAGTTTCCTACGTTAATCTTAGCACACTAATATATCAGCTGTGAAGACAACAAAACCCAACAACGCCCACATGTACCGTACCTGGGCACATATACCACGATACTCTTAATTTTGCTTAAAACCTCTGCAAAGCTACCTCACCATCTTTCTGAAAATTTCTCCCTATGACTTGCCTTTGCTGGGATTCCTGTTAAAGCCTTCCATGGCTGACATATTGCGATCACTGTCTGTTACAGTGACAAATATTACTCAGTCATATTATGGTACTCCCCCTTCTTGCTGTATTTACTTTGTATCTCTTGTTTAGAATAACATGCTTTCTGGAATAGAGTCTTACAGGTCTGAGCTGATAGGACAACTAAGCCATTGGCATTCTGTTGCATGACTGGCTTTACAACCTGATTATAGCTGTAGACAACATATGTTAGGATAGTATTCTTTCCTGATTTGTACAACTACAAGTGCTAGCTGGCTTGTGCAATGTTCCAAACATTTCTCCTCTTCTGAGAGTAGGACACTCTGCTTTTGCCTATCATCCTTTCTTAGAAGATACATGTTGGGGGTGAAAAATCAACTTCTAGATGTTCACGTAACTTTACAATCATTTCTTGTTTCAAATCATGTTTCTTCATTTTCCACTTGCCATTCCTGCTACAGTTATTAAAGCAGAACTAATTTGTGTCCATGGAAGAGACTATTAATAAAAAAATGCAATAGAATATCTGCTGCTGCAATTGCTAGTTAAAAAGCATGTTTCCAAAGATTAGTAGAATTATCTTCCCAGTGGTCCAGTCCCATCTACCCCGTAGGTAGATACAGCCATTTTTGTGAGCAGAAGCCAGTATTGGTGAGTGTCCTGCTACAGCTTTGGATAACTGTACATTCTTCTTTAAGTATTGGATATGCCTATACCTAGTTGTGTCTTCTGCTTTGGAACACAAATGATCATACATTTTCTCAACAGTTTTTAGTACTGCTTTTGAATGCACTGAAATGACATAGCAGCAGCAAAAAAGAAATTTGAAAATGAACTCTATCATCAAGATGGCATTACTTTAAAAACATTACAGATGTGGATAAACTGAAAAGAAATTAGAAAAATTTTCACGATCTTATCTAAATCTGCCAGAACTATTGCTCCATGATGTAGGAAAACCTTATTTAGAACACAGACAGATTTTACAGAAACTTCAAGCAGCAGTGGGAATGGAAAAGGAGTGCAAGACAGTGGACATCAGGACAGCTAAGAGGCAGCTCTGTATGAGGCTTCTAGAGTTTACCATAAATTCAGAAATAAAGTGAAGTTTAATAACTTCTTAACAACTTAAAAATTCTGGAATCATAGATTTCTATACTCCTCCAGTTTAAAACTTTTGCTAAATGCAAGGTGGGTTTATAGCAAACCTTTTTGGAGACCCTGCTGTGACTTCCCCGGAGCTGGGGGTCGCATGAAAGTACTGAGTGAAATAGACATTTAGTTCTAACATGTCTATTCATCAGGCAGCTACAAGGCTTAAGGGTATTCTGGTTTTAAGGCATGTTTTCTTTGCAAAATAAATTAATCTTATACCCACATTTCAGGTGATCAAATTCCTTCATTTTGGAAAAGTCTGCTTTCCAGCAGAGGATATCTAAGGAATTCAGAAGAACCTAGAGGATTTGCTTCTTGCAAATTCACCAACTCCATTTGCACAACTTTAACTCTTAAGCACTTAACTTGCTCTTGTTCAGGATGTACACTATAGGAAAAAATTTTCCTTCTAAAATTTCATTTGCTTTTGAAGATTTTTTCTGTGAGGCCATTCCTTCATACTTGACTCAAGCTGGCTCTTGCTATAACCATTTCCCTAATTAATTGCTCAAATATTTATGTGGGAGAGAAGTGTGTGTAGTTGACTGCAAGGTTTTCAGCATCATGTCTATTTGGAAAAAGCAGCAATTAAGCCCTTGCATATCCTGCATCCTGGCCTGGCTTTTGGGAAATAACTGCAAATCAGAAGATAACAGAAGTGTATGTCATCCACATACCAATGGTATCCCAATTACTCTAAACACAGTTTGCCAGAGAAATGGATAAACTCAGGTTCTGTGGTAGTCTGGGCAGAACTCGTGGATCAACATAGAAAAGAATTAAAAACATCTTTACATATCTGTTGTTATCTGAGTATTAATTTCATCACTTCTTATATTTTCCTAAAATCAAAGAATAAAATATAACAGAATTATAAAATGGAACTTGTATGTAACTACAGAACAGTTCCCTAGTTGAAATCATTTTAGGAACTTAAATTTTTAATTGTAGGATTCAAATATCCCCCCAATTCCCATTCAGTCTGGGACAGCACTGAGTGAAAACTAGAAATATTTCATCTGAAGACAATAGAAATCACAGATGAAATTAGTTGGAATTTAGGAACATGCTGAATGTAAATTTTTCTGAATGGCATTAATTTCTTAGGACAAGCAAAGTCGATCATTTACAGTCATGTGAACGTAACCTAGATCTCTTCCTTAGGGAGTGTAATTCAGAACAGACATATTGTTACTGCCTTGAGCAAAGATGAACAAAGTGCATAAATAGCAATAACATCTACTCACATCTCCATTTTCTGTATGAGAATTGCCACAGTTATCCATTTGTGTCTTACTGTATAGGTTTCTGAGGATCCCCAAGGCTGATGGTTATCATTATAATGGCCTCAAAAATTGCCAAGTCAGATAAGTCAGGAAAAAGTACGCAGCCATGGGTGTTTGAGGTATCTTAGAAGAGGACAAGCCAGTTCAATCTCATCCTACGTATTGATATGTAAGGCTTGATATGTTGGGCTTTTGGGCATCTTTTTAAGAGCTGCAAATGACTGTCTGTTTTGTTATTCCAACAACATAGCACGAGATATTGTATACTTTAATTAGGCCCGTGTCCGCTTGGGAATCTGTGAAAATGCCGTGCTCCGCTGAAACAACATGTTTGAAAGAATCAGAGAGGTAGCAGGATTTTCCTCTTTTTGCCTACTTACTATTTGTTCCTCTGCACACATGGCATAAAAGGACAAAAAGTGTCACAAAAATCATAATGCTATCCTTAGCAAAAACACACAGATACGAGACACTGGCATCTTGATGGTAAATTAAAAAAAAGCAAACCAAAATATACTGTCATTTGAAAGAATGTATCCAAGCAAGTGTGGCTGCAATGTAGATGTGGTTCCACTTTTATTCAAGTACTTCAGGACTCGTCTATTTTACCTTCCCCTTTGAGTTCTATATCCCCACTTGCAAGTCAGAATTGCTAGTGATAACTGTCTGACAAACACTTTGACAGTCAGCTATTCCACATCTCACAGAGCCAGTTGCCTGACAGAACACATTCTTAATTCTCCTTTTCACTCAGCTGAAGTGAACAAACTTCATTTCTCTGTAATTTTTGATATTTAGTTTTTGCATGGCTCTGTAGAGGGATTTTAGTAAGCTATGGATTTCAAAACAGAAATTTATTTTGAATGCTACCAAACCCATGAAGCCACTATACCTACCTTATGTGAGTTCAAAGAAGTGCTTTTGTCCTCCGGAATAGCACTGACACCATTGCTTGCAGTAGTAGAGTGCAGGGAACTAATTTTCCTATATGAAAGAAATTATTGGAGATCACTGACATTCTTGAGGATATATTTGCTATCTAGAAATCAACATCATCCAGTGCAATAAAGCATAATAAAATAGTGACTGAGTTGATTAGACTGATTAAACTAAGGGTTGTTGGTGTTTTAGAAATCGATCCAAGTAATTAAGCAATATTTTCATATTACACAGCCAACCTTTCCTGTCAGGAGTTTTGAGCAAATTAAATCCATAGTAAATAAAAATTAACACTGGTGTTTATCATCAAGAAGTGAAGTGGAAAAATTCAGTACATGCTAATGGCTTGTTCCCTTTCATTTTGCACAGTGCTTTTCTCTGCAAGTAGTTTTCAATTAATTATAGAAACTCATTTTCAGTCTGTTAAGAAAACTCTCAGAAGTGGGATTCTGTGGAAGAAACTGAGGAAAAAAAAAAAGTGGATGTGTTTTCAATGTTTGTGTTTGAGTCAATAAAAGTTCTGACTGTGCTAGTGAGAGGTTCTTGTCACACAACTTACGCCGATGTCACAGCTGCTCCGTTTTGGACAAGAGTACCTGAATAACTGGGGTAATGCAAAACCCATATAGAAAGTATGCAGCTGGGGTAGCCCACTTACATTGGGACAGGTGGCCATGACTTTGTAATAATTCAGTGTTTGATTTTACTAACTTGCTAGCATTCTTGAATGATGTGTGTGTGTATGATCGGAGTCAAATTCATCCAGGTACCTTCCCAGTACATACAAAACAGCTTAAGCCTATATGATTCAACATCATTGTAATATCCTGCTGCTTAAGCATAATCAGAACTTTCTTGATTTATAAAAAAATTTCTATTTGTGAGTTGTAGTTACCACATTTTAAATTTAGTTAGGATTTTTAAAAATAATTAAGCTGCAATTTTAAAAAGCAAATTTATGTTCCATTAACTGGCACTTGTACATTTAGGGGTGTAGTAAATACATAAGCTACCTGAAGGTTTTAAAGCAACATAAAACCATAAACCATCCTTACGATTCAAGAAAGCAAAAACGCTGCCTAATTGCTTAATATTTTAAAGCCACATAAGTATTTAAAGCGTGCTGAATCCTTTTGGCTATTGCTTTTGCATGTCCCTTGGAAGAGAAGGAGTTTTGACATTATGTACAGGTGCGATGTCTTTCTCTCAAAATAAGCATAATCGGCCACAATTCTGTTATTCATCCAACTGCCAACATATGCCAGCTTCTAGTTATTTTAAAGATGAAACTTGAGGCTGCACACTTCAATGAGCTTGCTTCTCTCTTTGCTGAGAGTATCTAAATAGCATAAGAACTATATAATGTTTAAAGAAAAAGCTTGCTGCCAAAGTTGTATCACAGAGAGAAGAATCAAAGAAGGTACAGTACAGATGAAAACAGATACCTGACAAAAGCTGACTTCTGTTGAATTTTTCAACAGAATTCAGACTTCTGAGGTCATTTAAAGCACAAAATGATAGCTTAGTGGAGTGGTAAAAAAAGAACATATAATATAGATTGATAAGCATTATAAAGGTTTAAGGATGGGAAAGCTAATTAACTGTTTAAACTTGATGAAATACAAAGAAAATCACAATTTAAGTTAGCTGTCTTGGACAAACATTACATTAGTTTACCACAACAAAATTCCAAATGACTGGGCAAGATAAAATGCATACAGTTACCTGGAAGAGAAAGCACTATATACCAGGAACAACATGGCATTGACTCCAGATGTTTGAAGAACTTCATTAATTTACACCTGAAAATAAAGATGTTTGTACAGGGCATGTCAGATAGGTTGTGTATTGTTCCCAGTAAAAGTTGCAGACTTTATCTGTAATCTAAAAAAACCCCAAAACATTTCATTTCCCAGAATGCATGTCACCTGAAAGTTCTAGACACAGTTTTTCAGAATCAGTTAATCAATGATGGATTAATGTCAGTGAAGAGCAGGTATGGAATGCCAGGAAAAACAGGAACCTGACCAAACATTTCATTCAGCCAAGTATTTTCTAGAGAATTAGTATTAAAGAGGAAAGTAAAGTAACATGCTGAATTTAACTAGCTAAGCTAATGTTAGAAAAGTACCTTGTTCCTGGCATTCAAACCAGCATGTAAACTCTGGGTAAAATATTTTCAAAGCACTGACTTTCCTGTCTTCCGTGCATCCACATGAATTTGCTCTCATACATGGAAAGGCAAAAACAAAGGAAGAGACAGAGCCAGAACTGCAATTCAGTTTTTATTATTTCCCATGGTATGGAAAAGCTCTGCTCACTTTCTCTCAAACATCCCAACATGAAGGATGCTGTGCAACTATTGGGCAGGATAGTTAAATACAGACTTCTTGTGGTCTTAAGAGACATGTATTCCATCACCTACACAGAAATACTGCTGTGCTGCTCCACTCAGTCTAGCCAAACATGTTGTCATTGTTCACATTCCTGATGCAGCAGCTTAATCCACATGAGAATATCTGGAACCATCCTGTGCTCACTTTTTGTCACTTTGAAAGATTTTTACTCCTAAACCTCCAAAATAATTTCAGATTTCTCCTGTTGAATGTGACTTCTAGTCTTCTAGGTATAGACAGTGAGACTGATACTGATAATGTAAAACATCTACCATCATGATCTGAAGTTGCATTATTTCCAGATGTCCTCCCAAACACAAAACTTCCAAAATAAGCGTGTTTCTACAGCTCAGTAGTAGCCTCTAGTCAATGACAGAGTGACTTACATAACAAGAGTTTCCTTCATTGGCAGTGCTGAGTTGTTAAACCAGTATTAATTACATAATCTTTTGCCCAAATGACTCTCTCTCTTCATCACTTTTCCTGCCCACAATATCAGGACTAGCTAGCAAAGTAGTTTGAAGTGAGAGGAAGGGGGATCCGCATAAATTGCTACTTTAACTCCTGCTTGTCCATCACCTTTTACAGCTGGGTATCTTAGAATTTGAGTATGCCATTTGAAAAATTGGTTTGAAATACTGGAGATCAAAATCCCTCCATGAAAGCAATACTTACAGGCATCTCACAGAGGCAGATTCAAAATCCCATGTAATTATTGCACCGTTTGCACTTCTATCAAACTGCATCCTTCTACTTTTAAAACACCAAAAAACTTCGTTTCCACAGAAGGTACAAAATTCTATGAAGAATTTAAAAAAAAAAGACTAGGAGTATTGTGGACACCAGAGAATTAAATATTTTAGCTACTAATTCAACAAGATGCCTAAATTGACAGTATCTACAACAACTGCATATTGAATGCTATTCTAATGTTATTGTGTTTGAGCTATACAGAAGCACCAGAAGGAAGCAGGGAGACTCCCTGCTGCAGAGGACAGGCATCGCCATCTGCCAGCCTAACCTGCTATCTAAGGCACAGTTGCAATTAGAGCATGCAAAAACAGCTGTAAGAACTGAAGATTAATCAGAAGTAGGTATCTATGGAGATACTCTCATCAGGTTAGAGGAGTAAGTCACTGAACAGAGATATAATGACCTTTCCACAAACATCGCCCAGATCTGTTAAAGAGTTAGTGAAATTACACAAAACAAACTTAAGTCTTATGGATAATTCAAGTTAAATTGGTCAACAATTGAGACACAAATTTGACATCTTATTTTACCAAAGCAATACGAAAAGAAAACAGAATAAATTTATCACCCAGTTTGATCTTTATGTGCTGCTATTACTTAAGGTCGGTCTAGCTATAGTAATGAATGGCATTTCATTTCTAGAAAACTTTATACAGGAACCTCAACTTACTATTTTGTACAGGAATGTGAAGTGTATGTTCAGAGCAGCTGCTTAATCATGGCAATAACCATGCAATGAATTATTAGGCAGATATAGTCCTTGGAAACAATCACTTTCTTACACGGTTTTGTTAAACTTTCATTGTATAGAAGTTTGGAATACTTATTTGGTCTTATCCTGTTGCTAAAATGGGAAAGCCTTGAGGGCACGATAAACATTTTACATTATTTATTTAAACATTTTCTGTAAGCAATGTGGAACTGTGAAGTGGTTCTCACTTCTGTATCATTCCCCAGAGAACTGGTGTCAGATAGCAGCTGAATATCCAGGAAAAAATAATGTGTTTGTAAGGTGTCAGGCTTCAGTGACAGAGACACAACTGGATTTCTTCATGGAAATGACACTGCCTCAGGAAGCATCCATGTGACATATAGATATGTTTGAACTGAGGTACCCTGTTAAAATAACTGACTTAATGAAAGAGGAAGGAAAGGGCTTGGCATTTAATACAAAAATTACTAGCAAATGTGTCAAAAATGTGTCAAAAGCTTGTTTTCTGTGCCAAACTACAAAAGCTATTACACTTAGCATATGCCTACACGGTGAAACAAAGCACCAGCCAGAGATACTCCTGCTCACTTTACATCACCTGCTGTTAGACTGAAGCGGTCCAGCTGTGGAGTTCAGAGCTTTTGATTTTATTCAGTTTAACTACCCACTCAAAGTGAGTTGTCTTTTAAGTTAGAGCTGCTTATTTTAATAAAATTCCTAGTGTACAGTTCATATCTACCATACCAGTAAAGCTGGTGGTAGAAGGTGTGACAAGTAGCCACAGTTTGACCATGGCCCCGGGTCACTGATTCCTCCCCATTGTGCCTAGAGGCTACTGGGGGTTACCTTGATAGTTTTTCAGACTATAACAAATTCATTTTGGTATCTAGTTTCTGCTTTAACTGTGATATTTTTGTCCATTTTGGGAAGTATTACTGAAATAAGCTTCTTGGGTTTTCTACTGTTTTCGTAGATGTCTGGAACTGCAGAATGAAGCAATGATTAAAATTTAAGTAAATTTTATGACATTAAGTGTAACAAACAAGAAATAGCTTGGAGGAAGGACTAAAAATTGAGAGCTTCGTGCAAAGGATAAACTGGTTTTGGGGTGCTACTCAAGTTTACCTTGCTAACTACTATATTCAGGCAAAAATGAAATGTTAATAATAATAATAAGAAGAAGAACTTGTCTTTCTCATTATCACTGGAATATTTGTATAAAAATGTAGTTCTGCAATTACATGAAACAGTATTAATGTACTTAGATTCATAAAGACTTGGAGGACATCCAACTCCTAACTAATCTGTTTGTCAAGGGATACATTTACATTGAATGAATGATTTAACAATTTCATTAATAACACTGAGGAGCAATTGGTATGACATAGTATTTCAGAAAAAATCTGAAGATCAAAAGCAAATCCTGTATAAAACAACTTTTTATTAGCAGGAGGCTAAAAGCAATAAATTATTTATGAAGATGAAGGCATGTATATTTTTTTCCCCTAAATGTATCATCTGTGTAGTCAAACTTATTAATTACTTCTCCCCACAACCTTTGTTTCCCTGCACATAGTTGATTTAAAGTTTCCAAAGGAGAATTCTGTCCCAAGGAAAACATTCCAATTAAAGGAAGAAAATTCTACAGAAACATGGTTTGTCTGAGTAATAAAACTACAATTATTGTGAGCTCCAAATGCATCCTGTTAGTTTTAGCTGAAGGGAATACAGAGTAGACTCTCAAAATCAAGCCATGCAAGTCAGCGTGATTTAGTACTATCTCATTTCTTCATATCAGTTCTTAAGCACTCACTGTCTTAATGTAGTAATTCTTGAAAAAAGAGTATAATACTTTAGCCAAAATTTTTTCCAGTATTAAGGTTTTTTGCTAGATAATGCCACGATCACCTACAAAGGTAGATATTAGGCTACAGTTGAGGAGCCTCAAAGGGACGTAAGTGTATAGGCCTGAGGCCTCTGTGGTTTGTGAAATTGAATCCTGAGTCACAGAAGCTTACTATTAGTAAGTATTGAATGTTAATATCAAATGACTTGGATGGGTCAGCAATCTCTGCAAAGCACAGGTATCCAGAGCCCAATAATGTGATGCTGTGTTGTCTTCCACTGCCTGGGGAGCACACGAAGGCTGGCAAGCAGCAGTAAAGGAGGAAAAGGTACAGCTGCCTCAGAAGAATATGGCCCCAAGGCCTGAGGTGCTGTTAAAATGCAGGGCTATGACCAGCGCTGTGGGGCTAAACACATAAACAGGCTTTGCAGGAACAGTTCTAACCAGTCTCAGCTGCTGGTGAACTAGAAACTCTTTAAACAGGGTAAACACTGTCTATAATAACAGCAGCAATATTTTAAAGCTTTTACCTTAAAGGATAACTACTGAAATCTTAATCACAAACAGAAAAGCAAATGCAAGGAAAGAAATTATCAGGATGCTGAAAACCAGCAATGGCCTAATGAACATACTAACACTTGGACAGAAAGGCAGAAAGCTAATCTGATGACATGCAGAAAGTGGATTGTTTCTTGACAATGTCTCAAAGTTTATCTACTAATTAATGAAATTAATTCTATTTTACCTCAAAAATCAGGAGCTACCAAATTAAATTAGGGGAGGAAAAAAGTATATTTGAAAAACCTGAATGATTTTCATCTTCCCACTCTGCTCCAAAACAAGAAGTGCATGTTGACTCTCATTAGCCTTCAGACAAGCTATCTTCAGCAGTTGACTTTCATCTTTGCTGCGCTGGGCCAAAGGCGGGGCTTTAGCTTCCTGACCACTTTCAAACTCCCAAATTTTCACTTTTCCTACACACAAATGAGAAAGGTATATAAAAGGAAATGAACTTTCAGCAATAACCTCGGCTTCAAAGTTAGAAACTTGAACTGGATCCGACAGAGAAAGAAAAAAAAAGATAATCCAACTGAAAGTTCAGAGTTAGGTCACTGGTCTTTTAAAAGCTGTAACAGTGCATGTGTTTCTTAGGAAAGCAACCTTAGGGACACAAAACTTACCGGTAAACATCTTAATCACTAGTGCCACCATTTTTCCATCTTTTTCCCATGTCTGTTTTATTCTGCAAGCCCAGGATAAAAGACGACTGCCTACCTTACTTCTGTTTCTGGACTAACATCACCACAGAGCAAGCAAAATGTGGGCTGACAGAAGACTTCAGGTTCTGAACTACAGCAAGGAGAGGAGAGACCTGGTTGCTAGACTTGTCCCACAGAGCTAGTGGGGAGAGAAGCTATAGCATTATCTTAAGTGAAGCAATTATTATCTATCACTTAACTTTTGTAAGAATTTATACCATTCACCATCTGTTAAGCTCTTAAGATACACTCTCATAAAGGTTGCAGTCTCTGCTCTCAAGCATAAACAAAAAACATTAGCCAGCATGCTGTGTGGAAAAGGCCATCTCTTTAGGTGATGAAGCTTTCATGTATTTCATATATTTAATACTTCAGGTGTGTACTCTTGAACATTTGAATGTGAGAAGAATTATTCAGTCCTGTTAACAGATTACAAAAATTGTGAAAGTTTGCCGAAGAATTCAGTGCAGCACTTGTGAAGAGGTCTTGTCACATTACCTAAAACTGATGCATCCTAAATATGAAACATTCAGGAAACATGTAAATATATATATTCTAGTGTTTAGTGGCTGTAGATACTAGAAAATTAGGCTTAGATACTATAAAATTGAAAAACTACTGTTCTCCATCTACAGCCATTTAGTTACAAATCTAGGTCCCAAGTCCTATGAAGAAGCATCTTTTCAGATCAAGAGCTTTGAAGAGGGCAGTACGTTAGCAAAGTACCAGAGACCAAGCAGCCAGAAATCACCTTTCTATGAATCACTTATCAAATAAAACCCAACCAAGACATTCCCCCCACACACACCTTTTTCCCTAGACCAATAGCTGTGCATTTCTTTCTGTGAATACTTCCTCCCACCTTGGATGAAAACCAAAATTCGTTCTTCTGTCACTGAGACAGTCAAGACTAAGAGTTCTGTCTGCTCATGTAATAGGTCATTTTAAATAAATGTAATAAAAATGTGGTAATTATTTAATTGCCTTACCATCATATGCTCCAGTAGCAAGATAAAATCCATTTATTTCAATGGCTGCACAGGTCACTTCAGTATTCAGCCCATGCGCATCTTCAATCTGATATACTTGATATCCTGTTTCTATGTCCCAGACCTGAAAAAATAATATGGTAATTATTTGTACTGCATCCTATAAAACTTGTCACACAATATGTTCTAGTGTAATTGGAGAAAGAAAAATACTTCCAAGAGCAAATTTTCACATCCTGCGAAATAAGTTCTCTGCTCAATAGCACATTACCATGCTCTTTTACTGAAATACTAGTGTAATTTCCCTGCAAATGTCCCTCTCTGAAAAGCCATTCTGGCAAGGGGAGGCTTTATTTAGTATGCTCTGAGAAAGACCCATGTTAAGTCAGAGAGACTGTTGTTAAACATAATGATTTTTTGCAGTGCAAAAGCAAAGAAGTCTAACTAGAAAGAATGTTTTGAACTATAATTTCTATGCTGAATATAAAAATGATGCTTTTTATAAACATTTGGTCCAAAAATGTTGAAACAACTATAGCTGATCATTATCTAAGCCTTTTGGGAATTTAAGCAATGCCTTATAATGAAGTACCAGTACAAAGTTTGGTTGCTGTAGTGGGGTAGCTCAGATTCAACTGGACTTATGACATAGCTACTCATGTCACATGCACTGTCTGGATCTGATTTTTTGCAGCGCCAAGTGCCCAAAACTATCTTGTAATTGTAATGGCAGTATAGCCATCATGGTCTAAGGAAGGAAGGGTTCACAGTGAGAAATAACATTTTTACCGAGTGTATAGGATGAACAAACCTTTACACAAACCAGCCTTTCTCCACTGGAATTGTGTGCATCACCAGCTGGCCCAATAACCGATGCTGCCTCTCCCTACAGATCTTGCCATCTAACTCTATCAACCCCAGCTGATGAAAAGTGCAGGTCCTCCATACTGATGATCATTGTCACACTGTTAACTACATCAGTAATAATTCATTTTATTAATCTGTGAGTTTGCTGACACTTGCATGGCAACTATCCTTCAGTGGTTCCAGTGCAAATGGTGAAGTTAACAAGCAAATTTAATCTTTTAATGAATGTTTCAACACAAACAGAGCTATGATAGAAAAGTGATAAAAGTGATCTCCATCACTTTATTTTTCTTGTTCACTGGCTATTATATTCAACACTTCTTCCTCACTATATGACTTGAAATTCTTAAGGCTCAGGACAACATGTTCTAGAAAATTATTTTAATGAGAATTTGAATGAGAAAAGCATCTAGACAAGGTCAGCAAATTGGCTTCAGAACTGCTAGTCAAATAGAAGCAGATCAGACAAATAAGAAGCAAAACAGGATAAGAAGTCAGGTTTTATAGTTTAGGCACACTGTATGTGCCGATGAAACTTTCAATTTTAGTGACAGAATCTTTTTACTTAAGAGCAGCATATTTTACAGAGTCCTGTTTCTATAAAGTGACTTTTTTCATGTTTTATACCAATCTATAGGATTTCTGAAGTACACATTTATATTCTAGTAAGCTGACCAGGACCCAAGCATGTCCTAAACTTTAAAGAGAAGTTTATCAGATATGCCTTCTAAATTGAAGAATAATGTGTAACTGTGCTTGCATGAACTGTTGATTGGATGCACAGCTTGACATTAAGGCAGTTAAAATTTTCCTTTGTAGCTTACTAAATACCCAATGGACTTTCACTACTATTGCTATATTTGCAAGAATCCATTGCAGGAACAGGTGAACTGTACCTATTCAGCCAAAGGAAATAAAATGACACTAAATCCAGTACCTCCGAAGCCTTGATCCAATCTGCTTGGTGCTTGGAGTGCAATTATGTCCATGCAGGTCAGGGAAGTAGTTATCTGAGAAAAGTAATGTTGCTGACCCCAGATAGTTAATTCATCATTGCTACCACTCCCCTGGACACCTTGAGCACAAAAATAGCCAGAAAACCAACACTTTGAACAATAAACACTAATCACTTCTCTAATTTCCCAGTAACTTATTTGTAATAGAAGAGCTAAGACTTTTTCAGTTTGAATGGTGACAGCTTACACTCAACCTTCAGTATTGACTCAGAGCAGATAGTGAGAATCTGGTGAAACACCTGGTTGTAAACCAGAACATTGATGCTTTTCTCATGTGTCTGTGGCACCTGTCTCGTATCCTACAGGCCTTGTATCCTATTAGTCAGGGGATAAATATCAATGACAGTGGAACCTGCACAGGGTGACAGGAGTGACAATATATACATTTTGTGTATAGTACCAGTTACTTTCCTTGGACATAAAAAGGCTTTTTGTAAACCATGGAGTTCATCTGAGTTCTTCTGAGAAGTATAAGGCATATTGACTGTTTCTTGACAATATCTGTTCTCTAAACCAGAAAACATTCACACATGCTCCCCACAAAGCACCAGTTAAGCAGTGGATAAGTACCTACCTGCCTTAACAACCCCCTGCCCTCTTGGGATGGGACTGATACCCTGACTCCAGATCACTAGGAGCCATAAATACTCCAGTCTCAGAGTGGGTTGGCATGAAATGGAATGAATCCAAATAAACAAAACTCTAACTGGCAAATATATCACTAAAATAAATTATGGTATCCGCTTTCCTAGAGATAAAGCAATTCTATCTGCAGGCAATTATGATGGCTTTGTGGTACCTTCCTTCATACAGAGCTGCAGGCCTGAATGGTGTTTTCCAGACACCTTCTAATGGTCTCAGATCAAAATGGTTGCAAAGACAGAGAAGCAGATGGGGACAAGACAAAAGAAAGAACAAGGTTTTTACGATCCAGGCTCACAAGTCAAACCACACATGCAGCCTCCTATTGCAGTTCCAGTATTACTGCGGTTCTACCAGCAGAGGAGCAGCAGTCAGCAGTGAGTATGCAGCAAAGGGTGAAATGGCTTAAAACTTGGCTCAAGCCCAGGCACAGAGGCCAGCAGCTTGGAAAAAGGCACAGAAGGAAAGCTACGGCAGTATTCAAATGAAGCATGAAGGTGAGCCGTGATTTATGGATTTTAGTGAACTAATAACAGAAAATCTCCTCTGTAAAGCCAGGTACATAGCAATGAGAATTAATTCACCCATATATAGCCTCAGTTTCTTGCCCTCTTTAGAGCAAGGAGACATTCACTTAACCTTTTAATAGAATCATTAACAGAGTCCAGAGCTAGATTTTTACAGATATTTAGGCACTGCTCCAATTATTGTTTATAAGGTCAAAGTTACCTCATTTTTGTCAAGGATTTATCCATGTAAAATCCCTACGTTACTAAGCTGTAAAAATCTCACTAACTTAAATTTGAATTGAAGATCGTAACTGTATCTTTTAGTGATTAAAAATCTTTAACCACTAGACTGATTAATATTATGGGCATTTTTAAAATAAGACCTAGAAGCTGAAGTTTCTTAAACTTTGCAGGGTTTACCAAATGTCTAAATACATATGGCAATTTGTGGACTCTAGTCCAATATATATATTTAGGCTTCTAAAAACAAGTTCATTGGCACAAAGTTTCAGCAGAAACTACCAGATCACTGAAAACAAAGGGTTTCATATTCATCTTCTCAGATTTGACAAGCCTTGCAAGCTTTGTGCTATCTTCCTAGGACAGAAAATGCTATCTCCAAATGACCTTATTTGCCTGGTATGTCTCAGGTCTCTATTGGCCTAGAGCAGGCTCAAAGCTGGTTTTTTTCAGTGACTACATCTCTGAGGCAGACAAACCCTGCCTGCCAGTCTCCAGTCTCTGCCTTAGTTACAGAAGACCAACTTCCTTAGTGACACCTTGAAAGCTCTGGTCCCTCAGAGGTTCCAGGCTCCTTGCTACAGAGTCAGGAAACAGAATCCAGAAACCTCAGGATGAGTTCCTACAATATTGTATTTCTGATCAACCGGACAGTGCATCTGTTGACACCACAGATTGTGGGCTCTCTTTAGCTGCTGAGTTAAATAAGGAATTTGAATACACTTCTGAGTGCTCCACAGAGACTATACTTTACTGCTTTGATCTCCAAATAAGACGAGGGTGCTAGAGGAATAGTTAGGGGAAGATCAGCAGCTTAGTAGCTTTCAAGAAATGATAAGACTACAGAACAGTATCTATAGTTTAGTTTTTCTAAGGAAGGCTTACCTTGCCTTCAGAGAAAGAGTTCCTGCTGTTAATTCCCATGCTGCGCATTTTCCTACATATTTCTATATTGGAATTACCACTGTATATAACAAGACCCACTTTAAAATGGTCTTAATGTGCAAATACCCTTACCTCCCATCGTTCTGTAAATCTCTTATTCCTTATTCCTGTACTCAACTTCGGTTGTATGTAATCATAAAGGAAATTGCATTCTAGGAGAAGAGGCAAGCTCTCCCACATCAACTGCAGTAACATACCAGTGATAAGCATGCCACAATTATTGTCCAATACCATGGAAAAGGTCTCCACCTCCCCAGGACTCCCTTGATTGTTGTGGAAGACCTGCAGCAGAGAAGGAGTCTGTATATCCCACACTCTAAAAATCTGGAGGGAGAGAAAAGGGAGAAAATTTAGTACTGTATCACGATTGGATTTTCAACTACTTTTTGTTTCTATGGCAGTAATATTATAGCCTCCAATAAAAATCACATTGTTAAGCATGGTACATCCCAAAATAAGCAAGACAAATATCAAAGGTATCTTTATCCCCATTTTACTAAGGATAAAAAGCACAGAAAGGCTGAGTTTTGTCATCTTGACCTGAAAGCCCACACTGGAACTAAATGTCCTGAAAATTGGTTCTACTTCTCAATGACAAGATGACTCCATTCTGTCATACTGTTCAGTCCCGTACAGATAAATGTCAATAGTTTAAAAGTTTGTATTTGAACCGGACTATCAAATGGTGTGCAACAGTACAGAGCTAAACTTCAGAGGGTTCCAGATAAAGGAATTCCGGAAACCTTTGACAGCAGTTGTTGGAGAAAATCAGGATCAGGACATGCTGCAGAAGGATCATTTTAATGCATATATAGTTCTTGTGCTCTCTATAAGCAAATGCTACTCATCACATTCACAAAATGCTATTCCATGCAATCTGCTCTTAATCCTGCAAGAAATCACAATTTAATTTCTCAGATCCCATGGCTCTGAGTGTGGTGTATTTCCCCACAAGATAATCTTACAATGCTCTCAATTATTCTGTCATCACATCTGCCTGCAATTCTTACTCAGCTGCCAAAACCATGGCAAGTTTTATATAGGCATTTGTGCAAGTTATTTGTATTCATTCAGCTGTGTTATTAAAAGGTGGGGCTGCATATGTAATTGGGATTTTAACACAAAACCACATTTCAGTACAATGCTCCCATCAATACTGGGAGTGTTGTGGGCATTGACAAAAGTCATTGAATCTCTGAATGAAATGCTCCGTGTAATGTAAGTCCATAAAACACATCAGGACAAACCCGTTAAATACTCAACTGACTTTGATAACTGAGCTGCGTCTCAAATTTCACATGAATAGTTCTGTTGCCTGTGCTACAGTCCCTGGAGGGCATCTTCTCTCAGCTATTTCTTAACTGTCTCACTCAGCTGAGATCTCAGTGGCTTTTCTTAGGTGATCTTCACAGAATCGCAGAATGGTAGGGGTTGGAAGGCACCTCTGGAGATCACCCAACCTCTCTGCTAAAGCAGGTTCACCAAGAGCAGGTGGCACAGGAACATGTCCAGGTGGGTTTTGAAAGCCTTCAGAGAAGGAGACTCCACAATCTCTCTGGGCAGCCTGTTCCAGTGCTCTGTCACCTTCACAGTAAAGAAGTTTTTCTTTATGTTCAGATGGAACTTCCTGTGTTCCAGTTTGTGCACATTGTCCCTTGTCCCATCACTGGGCACCACTGAAAAGAGACTGGCCCCATCCTCTTGCCACCTGCCCTTTAGATATTGATAAGCATTGATAAGATCCCCTCTCAGTCTTCCCTTCTCCAGGTTAAACAGCCCCACCTCTCTCAGCCTTTCCTTGTAAGAGAGATGCTCCAGTCCCATAATCATCTTTGCAGCACTTCACTGGACTCTCTGCAGTAGACCACTGTCTCTCCATGTTGAAGACTCCAAGTAACCTTTTCCTCCACATGCTTTGAGATGATGCCCAGAACGAGCTGTTCCATCATCTTTCCAGGGATGGAGATGAGGCTGACTGGCCTGTAGTTTCCTGGGTCCTTCTTCTTGCCCTTTTTGAAGACTGGAGGGACATTGGCTTTCCTCCAATCCTTAGGCACCTCTCCTGTTTTCCATGACCTTTCAAAGATGATGGAGAGTGAGTTAGTGATAACATCTGCCAACTCCCTCAGCATTCAGGACCCATGGATTTGTGGATGTCCAGCTTGCCTAAATGATCCCTAATCTGATCCTGCTTGACCAAGAGAAAGACTTCCTTTCTCCAGACTTTCTCTTTTACCTTCAGGGGCAGGGATTNTCCATGACCTTTCAAAGATGATGGAGAGTGAGTTAGTGATAACATCTGCCAACTCCCTCAGCATTCAGGACCCATGGATTTGTGGATGTCCAGCTTGCCTAAATGATCCCTAATCTGATCCTGCTTGACCAAGAGAAAGACTTCCTTTCTCCAGACTTTCTCTTTTACCTTCAGGGGCAGGGATTCCTGAGGGCTAGTCTTAGCAGCAAAGACAGAAACAAAGGCGGCACTCAGTAACTCCATCTTCTCTGTATCCTCCATCACCAGGACACCCACCTCATTCATCAGTGGGCTCACATTTTCCCTAGCCTTCCTTTTGCTACTGATGTACTCCTCTTGTTGTTGTTGACATCCCTTGCCAAATTTAATTCCAAGTGGGCCTTAGCCTTCCTTGTTGCATCCCTGCATACTCTGAAGTTCCTATATTCCTCCCAAGGCGCTAGTCCCTATTTCCACATTCTGTGAACTTCCTTCTTCCAGCTGAGTTTTCCAGAAGCTCCTTGTTCACCCACACAGGTCTCCTGCCTCCTTTGCTTGATTTTTTTTTTACTCGTAAGGATGCACCAATCTTGAGCTTGAAGGAAGTGGTGCTTGAGTAATAACCAGCTCTCTTCATTCCCTCTGCCTTCTAGGGCTCTAACCGATGGGATTCCTCCAAGTAGGTCTTTGGAGACACAAAAGTTAGTTCTCCTGAAGTCTGGGGTTGTAATCCTACTTATTGCTCTGCTTCTTCCACGTAGGATCCTGAACCCCATCATCTCATGGTCACTGCAGCCAAGGCTGACCCCAGCCTCACATCCTCAGCTATACTTTCTTCATTAGCACAAGGTCCAGTAGCACACCACTTCTTATTTTTTCCTCTACCACCTGGAGGAACCATCATCAATGCACTGCAAGAACATCCTAAACTGCGTGTGCCTGGCTGTGTTGCCTTTTCAGCAAATATCAAGGTGGCTGAAGTACCCATGAGAACCAAGGCCTGTGATTGTGAGGCTACTTTCAGCGGTCTGTAGAAGGCCTCATTGACTTCCTCTTCCCGATCAGGTGACCTGTAGTAAACACCCATAACAGTGTCACCCATATTAGCCTGCTCCTTAATTCTTATCCATAAGCTCTCGACTTGTTCTTCATCCCCCTCTAGGCAGCGCTTGATATATTCCAGTTGCTCTCTCACATAAAGAGCAACTCCACCACCTCACCTTGCTGGCCTCTCTTTCCTAAAAAGTGTGTAGCTACCCATGACAGCATTCCAGTCATGTGAGGCATCCCACCATGACTGTAACTGCAATGAGATCATGGCCCTGCAATTGCACCCAGATCTCTAGTTCTTCCCGTTTATTCCCTATACTGCATGTATTGGTGTACAGGCATTTCAGAGAGATAACTGAGCATGCAGGTTTCCCCAGAAGGATGCAAGAGGATCCACCATACCTATATGCTCCCTTGAGATGGTTTGCTTTCTGGTTTTCATCTTGGGATGTAGCTAAGGGACATTTGTTGCTGCTCTAGTTGGCCTGGCTTGCTCCTCAGTTGGATGTGATGGCATGAGCATTGCCATTTTGGACCCCAGTGGGTCTTGATGCAGTTAGTCAGTTAGATCCCATTTTGGATCTTGATACAGTTAGTCAAATTCTAACTCTATAGCCTTGTCCAGGAATTGTGAAGCAGCTGGCCTGTCCTGACTGGGGCTGGGCTGATATTTCTCTAAACAAGCAATAATTTTGGGAGCTCTGATGAGAGAAAAAAAAAATCCAGTCTTATATCAGAAGTGACAGAAACTACTATCTGATGTGTAACTCAGTCAGGTTGTTACTGACCTAGAAGATGTGATGGCTGGTAGAAGAAATTACCCAATTTAATTAGGATTAAATTATCATTAGACAACCAATTTGCAAAGTAATTGCTTTTTGCGCATCTTGCCTAATACCAAGCTAGAAATCTGACAGGAAGAACTCTGAGGAAAAAACAAGAACAATCTGTCAACCTTGTAAATAAAACAGCTACAATCAAATTTATTGCTGAAAACTCAGAAAATTCAGTCCTGTAATGTTACTAACCTTTTAATACAAAGATCTTTGAAAACCTAAAACAGCCCTGAGAAGTATTTTCTCTGCAAATCTGGGATTAGATAATTTTATGTCTGCAGAGTATCACTTGTATCTGTCCACTTGACTACATAAAAGCTTAAACTTTTGATTTCAACTTTTAAAAACTACTTCAGGAAAAAAATCATTTTAGAATTATAGAATGTTAGGGGTTGGAAGGGACCTCTGGAGATCATCAAGTCCAACCCCCCTGCCAAGCAGGACGATAGAATCTAGGGCAGGTTACACAGGAACACATCCAGACGGGTCTTGAAAGTCTCCAGAGAAGGAGACTCTACAACATCTCTGGGGAGCCCGTTCCAGTGCTCTGTAACCTTCACAGTAAAGAAGTTCCTCCTCATGTTGAGGTGGAACTTCCTGTGCTGTAGCTTGCATCCATTGCCCCTTGTCCTATCCCAGGGCACAAGTGAAAAGAGGTTGCCCCTTTCTTCATGACACCCAGTCCTCATATATTTATACACATTAATTAGAATTATAATTATACAATTTAATTAGAATTATAATTTTTACAATTATTTAGACCTATAAACAGCAAAGCAAGTGGTTTTCCAAATGACACACAGCAAATCATAGTATGAAACATAAACTGACCATAGCCCATTCCCTTTATTTCAGGAGTTTACTCAGACATGCAATTTGCAAAGCACACAAAAAAAGAAATAGGCAGTGGGAAGGTTTGAAAGGGGAAGTCTAGTTGAATAGAAAAAATTATGAAACTGTCCATCCAGGTGACAGTAGACCAGCAAAAATGAAAAGAAGAGTTGGTGATGAAAGTCAATAAAGTTAGGACCATGTTGCAAATAGGTCTCCAAGCTCAATTCTGGCACAGTCACAATTAGAGCATGTAAAAACATCTGTAAGAGCTGAAGATTAATCAGAAGTAGGTATCTATGTAGATACTCTCATCAGGTGAAAAGAACAAGTCACTGAACAGAGATATAATGACCTATCCATAAACATCACCCAGATCTATTACAAAGTTAGTGAAATGATTCAAAACAAAGCTGAAGACAGACAATTCTAATAATCTCATGAACTATTCAAGTCAAATTAGTCAACAATTGAAACAAATTTGACATTTTATCAAAGCAATAAGAAGACAAGTTGATTTTGCAGCACAAGTGAATAGAAGTAAGTGCCTATTATATAACTTCTTGCTGCTTGTGCCAGTACCACATTAAGAAAATGCAGTCACTCAAAGTGACAGCAAAAACCTGGACACATCACAGCATTCATAAATCTCTTCCCTTCCTCCCGGCCTTCCTCCTTTCCCAGCCCATGGGCAGGGATGGGGAGATTACGTAATCTACTGTTCCACATGAGTAACTCCCACACAAGGCATCACCAGCATGGCCGCGAGCTATAATGTCCCTGCTGTTCATCTGCATCAGCACACATGATTGTGCATGAATTCAGGCACGAAGAGTGGCCACAAAAGGCATGCTTATTTAGAAATTAGAGGGTGGCTGGGGGAGTTGCCTTAGGAATGTTTTGTTAACAGTAACTTTACTGTTCTACTTAATTATTGAAGAACTTCCCCCATCAGCCTGACAAATGCCAGGAATCCCTGAAGCCATCTGAAAACATATTCTCTATAGCAAAATGCTTCTAGACTGTGTCTTCTGAAATGACAGGCTACAGACTATATACAAGCAAACAAAACATATTAGGGAAGAGGGGAGTATGGAGAGGAGCTTCAAGTGCTTTCAAAATAACTTTTCCTTCTTCCTGCTGTTCCCACCTTACAGAAAAGGCTGTGCTCTACTTACAGCAACATTAATGAAAAACTTGTATGTGACCCACAGATAGACCTTTATGAAGAGAAGGGATTCTTGTCTCTTTTCCCACTTTATGGCCAGCCTCCTTCACCCAGTTGGGAGCAGGCAGGGAGGGGCATTAGAGGAACCCATGCTGCCTCTCTTTCCTATCTAGGCTGCAACAGCTTCAGCAGACTACTTTGTTATCCTCTCCAGGACTGCAGCCTGGATTAACTCTCTCTGTTCTAAGGTGCTCTTCTTGTGTCTTTCATTCTTTCAATCCAATGGCAAAACCACATAGTTACAGATGGAATTTCCACAGACAGTAAGAAAAATTGGAAACCAAATCCCTCTAGAATTCAGTAGGAGTTCTTGTCAAAGCCTTCTGAGATCCTTTAAAGAATGTAAATATATTTGCATACATACACACTTTTCTCTCAAGCAGCACCTTCCTTCAAGCTCTAAAACTCAAAGCATAGAAAAAAGCCTGAACTATCTTTTCCATCTTGTCTAAACCCTATGTCTTATGAGCATGTAAAACCAGCAATACCTCTCTCTTCTATTTTTCTTAATACACACATAGACAAAAAGATTCGTCTTACCAGCTAAAATGGGAGACAAACAAAGATGGGAAATAGGGCAAGACAAAACTGGTAAATATTTGACGTGCTCCCAGTACAATAAAGTTGAGACTTGAGAACACTCATCTCCTGCTGGCTTATGAGGACACCGTGGAACCATGCTTTGACTTTGGAAGAAGTGAATCCTCTTCTGCCCCTTTCTGTCTGTAATTAACTGAGATGGAAAAGGACTAAAGAATTCCATGATTTGCTGACACTCCCCTCCCTGCCAAAAGATAATCTCTTCAAATTACTGCTAGTTAAGAAAGAAAGTGACCTTAAACAACAGCTCTAAAGAAAATATCTCAACGACTCTTAAAACAGTAACTACCTTGTACTGCTTCTAAACTCTCGCATCCTGCTAATACTTTTTGTAAGTTAAATAAAATTTGTTTTTTGAAAAAGACAGACAGCTTCCCTCAGTTTTACAGAATAGTAATTCTGCCAGTCTTTAAAACAGAACATCTGAGACCTCAAAGAAAAAAATCAGACATGGAGCAGAGGTCAAACTGCAGTTCTGCTTGCTGTGTTATTTAATAGAGTAAGTTTTCTGCAGAGTGCCATTGTGTGTCTTGTGATCCCTGAAGGCAATCCTGCAAAATACTACAACTCTCTGCAGTTATTAGAAGACTTAGGAACAAATTGATGTCAATGGGATTACTTGTGAGGCGAAGGCAAGGAGGATTTACCTCTAAGCATATTAATGCAATGGGGTGCAGCAGATGGTACTATAACCAGTGCCTTACTGAGGCAGCAACTTGGTGAAGATCAAAATTATACCACTTTCCTTTTCACAAACATGGTGGAATGCTGGAAAGAAATCAAACTGGGTTATATGCAATAGTGAGTCTAATTGTATAGTAATGAGCCTGCAGGACCTTTACTCTGTGCTATGCAATGATGGAGAGTCTGTATGTCTGTCTCTGTACTGCCTGCTGGGTGTGCTGACAATAAACCTAACACGACTGCTAATGCAAAGATCGACACTTCTGGAGAAGAGTTTCAGTGGACATTTAGGTGGTGTGTGGGTCACAAATAGGAAGCTAGAGGTACAAGACAGAGGTGACTGCCTGTGAATGCCTGGATCTGAAGAGCTCGAAAACCAGTTCAGCCAATCTTAGAATGATGCTCTCATCTTAGACATAGTATTTGAAGTAATTTTCAGTTATACAACACTTCATTTACATTTTGAAGATCATCTTCTTCATTTCCACATAGAAAAAGTAAGCAACCAGACAACTACAGATCTGGAAATTTATTTTTAATATAGCTTAAACCCTAGATCTCAGATTTTTGGAAGAAGAACTATGGAAATAATCACAGGCTGAATATAGATCTTGCTCTGTTTCCATCTGTGGCAAATGCATGTTATTTAATAGTTTAGCCATCAAATACTTGCCCAGAAACAGAATATCTAATGGATCATTTCCTTCATGTATGCTGAGAATACATGAGGACAGTCCTTTCCTGAAGGAAATTTGTGCATTCTCAGATATACTGAGAAATAAAGCATCATTTTGCAAAATGTCCTAGCCATAGCTAGGACAGGTATTTTCCTCAAACAGTCCAGCTGCATGCTGGTCGTAAGCATGCATGTATATTATACACCATGTAAGTTCAGAAGGAAATTGCAGGTATGAACCAAAAAAGTACATTTAAAATAAGTTCTAATCTCTTTTACTTTTTCACAGAATCACAGAACAATTGAAGTTGGAAGGGACCTCTGGAGGTCATCTTGTCTAACCCCCCTATTCAAGTGAGGCCACCTAGAGCTGATTGCCCAGGACCATGTCTGGATGGATATGGAACACCTCCAAGGATGGAAACTCCACCACCTCTCTGGGCAACTTGTGCCAGGTCTCAGTCTCCCTCACGGTAAAAAAGTGTTTCCTGATGTTCAGACAGAACCTCCTGTGTTTCAGTTTTAATTGCCTCGGGTCATGTCACTGCGCACTACTGAAAAGAACATGGCACCATATGCCTTCTGATATTTATATATATTGATGACATCTCCCCTGAGTCTTCTCTTCTGTAGGCTAATTTTGCAGGGTCTTTTTGCTGAATACCCAAGAGATAAAGTAATTTGAATAATGAAAAATGGGACAGGAAATAACAGAAAATTGAGTAAGTTACATGAAATATCCAAAGAATAATATTCAGTGTCCTTGAAGGATTATGCAATATAAGAGCAATAAAAGCACAGTAGCAAAGAGAAGATTAACTTTGAGTTTCAAAGCAGTATATGAAAAATGTATCTGATATAGATGTAGCCACATAATTTCTGTGAAGGATGACTGGGGCAGATTTCCCAAATTATCTAGATTAAATTTAATATTGTTGATATACGGTACATTCCAGTAACAGCCATGATTAGCAATGGTTTGACATAAATTAAACATTGTGCTTCCAGTTCAGCTGCTCTCATTTTTTGGGAAGACAAATGGCTGTATTATAAATATACCTTAAAACAATGTCATGTGCTTTCAAAATAAGTTCAGTAAACATCCACACTAATCTACACAGGCATTGAAACAATCACCTGCTCTGTTCCAGACAGGCAAAATACATTTATGACTTCCCACTAGAATATTGCATATCCAGTTTGCCATTAAGCAGATCTGGAGAGAGAGGATTGGAGACTGATAACGTTAAGGTTTGAGTAAATTTGCAAAAATCAGAAAGCACAAAAATTCATAACACATCTTTCCTCCATTTATCCTCCCTGAAACTAAAAATCAGCCCTTGAGGCTAAAACTAGCATATAATAGAGTTAATGTAGTATGGGCAAATTTCAGCAAGGAACTGTTTATGTACTTGCATCAAGTTGACTGCATTAGATATTGAAGAAAATATGAATGGAATGAAGCTCTGCCATGCCCCAGAATGGTGAGAATGGTGAGAAATCTCCCTGTTTGTTGCACTGTTCTCTGCCATGTGTGAAAGTGTGCATTGCTCTTTCAGTATTAGCTGCCAAAAGAGAAAAAGACCAAAGAACATTCCCATTCACTGATTTAAAACAAAGGTTTTGTTTGTTTATAAGTAATACTGCACAGTGGTATACAGGCTGGGAATATACTCCTTACCCTAGCTCTACTGATGATTAAAAAACCCTGAGACTCATTTCACGCGTTGAAGCCTGTTGGCTCAGATCTTGTTCACCTGACCCACTTAAGTAGTCTGATTCAACCAAACCCACCGCTGGAGGTGTTCTAAAAATCAATGGAGCAACTGGTATAGCAAATTTTGCCTTACTGACTTCCATTAACAACCATCTGCTTGTCAATCCATCGACAAGTAGGCAAGACACGAAGTTGCAGCCTCCACTGTTCTAGCTGTGCATCTCCACTCCGCACTGAGAGAGCACGCTTGTCACTGCTCCACAGCCTTTCAGTACAAGGACAATGCAGTCCAGTCTGGTCTCTGCCATTGGCCTTAATCTTGTCTCCACAGAGTGTTATGAGTGTAAGATCATCTTTCAGATAACGACCTGCTTCCTGTCACATCTCCAGGTTTAATAGCTCCTGTCCCTATGAGGGTTTTTCTTTCCTTGACGGTTCCTGAATGGATTCAAAGAGTTCTGTAATATCATTTGTCCCATTTAAAAAAAAAAATGCTAGCAATTTCTATTAAATTACAGTATTGATACTTGTAGAAAAATGCTGTAGTGCCAATGTAGTAATCAGGTAAATTAAGTACCTTCATACAGGACAGTCTTGCCTTGCCTGGCTTAAAATATCCAACTCATGTCATGGTTCATTGTCTATCTAGTATATCCTGAAGCATCCGAGGATGCTGCTTAGCTGTAATTCCAAATCCAAAGATAACACTCCAATAAATTAAAATATTAAAATAAATCTCTTCAATAAAAAAAAAAGGTGTGGCTTCAGTACTAGAATAACCCATATTATTTTACTTTGTACTCCTTCAGACCTAAGAGAAAAGGTATAAAATAGTTGTAACAGTAGGAAATATATCACTCGTTCCTCTTTTTATAACTCCCAAATGATACATATTGATGAAATTACAGCCATAAATCAAAATAAAAAGCTGCTGCAGCCATTTTGGCAAACAGGCTTAGTGGCTTCTGTAGAATCATTCCAAACAAAGTTATATACATTTGAATTTACAGTTAGATACTTTCACTTTCATGCCAATAACCTAATCTATGACTGCAACATGCTGACACTTTAGCAAAGAGTTCATGTGAAACTTGAGTCTATATTTTGGTGCAATGACACAAAGGACAAGTTAATACCTTCACACAAATTTAACGGTATTTCCTTTTTGAAAATATTTTCAACTAAATCATAAGTCAAGACAGACACTGTAAGTATGGTTGTGATGAATGTGCTTCCTATTGGTCTGTGGTGTGTAATTTACCACAGAGAACAGTTTATATTTGTGGGAAATCTCAAAATATGATTTGGAATGTATTCCTATGATTAGGAATAAATAGATCACATTGATATTTCCGATCTAGAAAATTCACTTAACTGCACAGCTGAAGAAAAGGATGTGGCTGTGGACTACAGCTGTGATTGCTTTTATGCACACTGTTACCTTTAAGGTCTTCACAACCTGGGTGATCAAGAACAAATTTATTTCCAGAAATATTGTATTCTGAAACAAGTCTAGCAACACAGAATTATGACAATTCCTGCCTGTGCCTTCCCCTCTTCCTCAATGTCACTATGACTAAAGGACATACAGAAATTATTTACAAATCTATGGCTCTGCCAAATTTGTAGATATTCTTATAACTTAAAACCAAGATTAACTTTAACTTTGCTGATAACAGAATTTGATATATACATAATTTTTAATAGCTACCTGACAGCAGTTTACTAATAATTTGTTCTATCAAGAAATCCTCATAATATTGGAGCAAACAAAATGCTCATGTGTTGGACTAGTTTAAGGAATCTTCATTTTCTTAAATGGAACCATAATTTGAATTTTTATTCAAAAATATTTTCCTAATTTTTGTCATAATAAGTTTGTTTTGTTATTACTGGCTCAGAGCAATCTGTTTTCAGTTAAATTAAAGATCACAGAATTTTTTTTCACTGTTTTCCAGAAAGCTGTATTGCACACTGGCCAAAATGCCCCAGTATAAATAAAGAAGTCTGCTCAAAACAATTCATACGAACTCCAAGTTTCACTGCAATATGTCCTGGGCTTGTCTGCCCCCAAATACAGTGCTGATTTTTGACAGCCACATGAATGTGCTCTCTCTGCACATCCATTGATGTCTACCACAAAAAAATGCCAAAGTGCTGCAAGAAGACAGCACTGCTCAAACAGCAGATGTTTCCCATGCTGACAAGCAAAACTGATCTAGGGAAGAATAAGGAAAACCTTTTATATTATTTTTCTTTCACTGAACATATTTGACTGATGCTTATTTTGCATCATTTCATGATTCTAGAAAGATGTGAGAGCTAGTGACTAATTCAGCACTGGCAGTGACTTTTTCTCCTTGCAAACCAAGAAGCCTTGCATATACATTTCAGATTTTGGAACCTGCTCTCCTTGTAGAAGAGACTGTAGAAAGAGCCAGACTTACCACCAGCTGTCTATGCCTTAGATTGCATAACACTACTTTGACTGGCTAACAATGAAGGAGAGCCAAAGTGATCTTGTTTTTTCATTTCTTGAAGAATATCTGTATCAAGATCATCCAGATTAATTTTATTACAGTAGAGCTGTACTTCTGATTTTTATACTTATTTTACTGCACTCAGATAATTAGTATTTCTTTTAATATTAGTTTATATAAAGGGGGACTGACAGAAACAGACTACTTGCTTTCAAGCGTGTGAGCCTCAGATTTTTTTGTTTTACCACAGGCAGTGCTGGGAGTACAATGTCTATAACTAACCTTGGCCAGAGTACTCAGGTCAAGTACCACAGTGATACCTGTAGATTTTCATATCTGAACTGTACAGGACACTGAAAAAACAGTGCGCTGTAGTTCATCCCAGAGTTCTTGCTCCCTGAAAATCTGGATGGGAAACTGGACAAACAGTGCTACGAATCTCTGTTTTGTTCATGCCTAGGTTCACTTCAGTGGAGACAACTGTGCTGGGATGTAGGGGGCAAAAGAATTATATGCACACTGGTCCTTGTGCTAACACTGTGGGGCTGCAGCCAAGTTTTGCACCAGGATGAGAGAATTGGACAGAATTCTTTAAATTCACAGTTTAGACACATACTGAAATTATGAGCTATCATAATGAAGACTGTAGAACATAAGAATCTGATTTAAAGAAAACAATCCACATAGTACACAGTAACTTCTCAGCAAAGTAATGTCAACACACAGTATAGCAAAGCCTATGTTAAAATAATTGCCAGTCAAATTATCCAGTTAATTCAGGAGGTAAATTGCACCTTTATCATAATAAATAAAGATTAAACTATACTCTGCTGAACAAATGTAAGTCATGCAGTTTCTGCAGTATTTTTAATCCTCATTTATGTGGTTACTAATTTTCAGAATTAGAGACTTTCATCTTGTGTATAATTTTGTAGGACTGAGCACAGGTCCACTGCAAATAGAGATCAGTCTTCTAATTAGAAGGGTAGTACTGCTATTTAGAAAGTAAACTGTCCAAGACAGTAAGCCTCTTTATACTGGAGATTTGCATTTACTAAGGGCTGCCTAAACCTGTATTATAACACTCAGCCCTTTCAGAGCTCTGCTCTACCCTTTACCTCTGTCCTCTGTCTCTCCCTCCCTCCCTTCTTGCCCTGCCACATGCACATGGGATTTCTCTGTAGACAAGTGACCTGCTGAGTAATCTCTGCTTTTGGAATCATCTAACTCACAAAGTTAAGTCATCTGAAAAGGCTTGGGCAGTGTCAGAAGTCGACTGAAATCCAGTCAGACTATCCAGTAAAAGATGGAAAGCACACAGAACAATCCTCTAAAATAAAACACGTCCATCTTAAGAATAATTTGAATAAAACAAGCATTGTTCAGGTCAAATTGACCCTTGGTATATTCAGCAATTTGACTTGCAGATAATTAGGCTGCTTTTTCTTTTTTCTTTTTTTTTTTTTTTTAATGTTGCAAGTTATCACAGTTCAAAAAGGTTGAACTGTTATATATTTATATTTCGTAATAAAAAGTCTAACTCATGGAACTGAAACTAAAAGCAGATTTCAGAAGCAAAAACATCAGCTGCAAAAAACACCTGAAATACTTGCAGGGATCAAATCAGTTGATTGCACACAGTGCAAATAAAACATGCTAAAAGGTCTTAAACCAAAAAGGTAACAATGCACTTCCTCATGTAAATTACAGCACTGGGACAATCTCCCTTAGTGCATAATGCTGACCCTTGTGTAAAAACCTTTCACTTATTCCTATTTACAAATTTTTAACATATGGTTAAATAAAAGGTCTTTAAAATGAGCCTAATACAAAATGTTTTATTTATGTCTGCTTTCCTAAACTTTTTGGATAACTTCAATATTGCCTTTAATCTAGCATGGAGTTACAAGTAACTTACTGGTTCTGAGGAACATTTGCCCTTCAAAGACAACCCTTTTCCTTTACGGAGTTTTAGTTTTTTATTTCAGGTCTCCGCAATGATTCTGTTCTCTTCACAGAGACATTTATTTTGTATCTTTGCCATTGTCTTGCATGAGATGTTTCTTTTGATTCTTTCTTAACATGCTGATGCCTCCCTCCCCTCCTCCTGGGTTCCAGTCTTTGTTTTCCATGCTCTGGGATGTTAAGACTGTTAAGGCTAATAATCCTGTAGACTGCCTTTTCCACTGTAATACAAATTCCCTGTGATTTCTATTTTTTTGGACTAGTGCTGGGAAAGCATAGTGCAGGATTGGTTTATTTTTACATTTCTGTATAAACTATGGCATACATTAACGTTTTATAGTATGGAACTAAGGCTAATACCATCAACTGAATCCTCTAGTACTCTTGTAAAAGATGTGTAACATTTTGACCCTCCCAACTCAGCCATTACTTCTGCAGACTGCAAGCCTTTGCTGTAGCACAAGTCTGAAACCAAAAGCCAATATGATCCTTTAATTCTGAACTCTGTAGTATGAATCAACTACATATGGGCTGCAGAGATATTCTTGCAACCACATTTGTGTATGGCTTTTCAGTTTATAAATGTACTTTGAGGTCAAATGAGAGCAAAGCAAGGTAGTAAAACTCTTTGTTTGAATCCTTGTTCTAAAACACTTTTACACTTTGGTAATAGAGAAAACTAATATGTACAAAACATACCAAAGAAAACTGTCTACCAAAAGACTATTAGATTTTCTTAAACACAGTCAGGAAGAATATGCTTTCTAGCTTTCTACCTCCATGGATGTCAGTCCCTGGGAATGTAGCTCACATAGTATCTTAAAAACCATCTATCCAACATTAACTCTTGTTGTTCTTCATAAAGTAATAGCTAACAGATCATAGGAAATTACATGTTACCACTTCTGGCTTTGATTCCCTAGAATTAAGTGCTATATATGCAATCTAACCTAAACAAGAAAATGGTTTGGGAATTTTTTTCTCTGAAATGTTCCTAAATGTATTTCACAGGATTATCCCCTATTCCCGCTGTCTACCTCTTCCCATTGTCTGACCCATGGGCCAGTAACAAAGGCAAGTCCATTTAACGTATTACCCTAATCTGAAAACATTTAAAGAATTTATTTTAACAGATATAATCTATCTCTTTATCAGTTAAGGTCTCTGTATGCAGAAGAAAACGGGGGATCCACTGAGCCCACAGTACTGAACATCATCAGCATGCATCTGCATACAAGAAGTAGTGATGGAAGTAGAGAAGGACAGATACAAAATAGCTTCTGAATTCTGACATGCATATTATTCCACAAAATACAGCAGTGGCTCATGCCAAGGCCAGGTCTTATGACTACAGAATGCAAATGTACTGCAGGTTTAATAAATCATCTGTATATCATCCATTTCTCAACTCTTTTGAAGAAGAGCTAAAAATAGTGAGAAGTTTATCTACTGTAACAGGTAAGGGTTTTTGTATTCTTCTTGTATGATGTAAAAAATTTCCCCATCTTTCCCAACTTTCTTGAACTTCCTCTGGTTCTCTGATAGAAGCTATGATTACCCACCTGTGAAACTGTAACTTTCTCACTAAAGTCACTTATGTCAGAAAATAAGAGCTATCTATGCCTGGGGAGAATTAAGAAACTGAACTTGACTGGGAAGATGATGCTGTTGTCATTCACATCTCACTTGCTGAAGGAAATGGAAACAAACAATACACAGAATATACAGAAATTTACTGCATTTTTGATAGAGGCCTTGGCAGTATATACAGAATAGCCCAGTCTGTGAATACACATTTACCTAAAGAACTGTGTTTAACCTGACAGTGACAGGAGAAATACTACAGTCTTCTTTCAGGTTCTGTGATCAGATGAAAATATTTTCCTAGTGCATTAGACTTAGGTTTACCTTTACTTTGTAATTTATCTAACTAAAATATCTTTATAGTAAGTCAAGAAAAATTCCAATATAGTTCCAGAAAAATTGCCATTAAATAAAATCACTCTGAGCCTTCAAATGTGGTAATACAATAATTACAAATCTTAATGAAAAATAAAAAACGTTCCCTGTTTTTACGTTGCTCTGTATTTTTAGCTGACAAATAGCATGATAACAAAGCTTTTATGATATGAAAGCTTTTATTAATATGAATATCTGACCTGGTTTAGGTTAAATTTAATTTTGGAAGCATCCAGAAAAAATATTCATTTAATTTTCCTAAGCTTTTCCCCAGTTCTGCTATTCTGTCAAGCAGCTGATGCAAAATCTGTTGATATAAAGAGATTGTTTCTCTTTGTTACAATGCTTCCATGAGATTATTGATAGCTCTCTATCTTATGTTCAGTGAAGATATAGAGGATCTCCTTGTTTTGCTTCAGCCTCCTCCTATATCAGTCACTGAAAGATGAAAACAAAATTGAGATTTTGATTTTTATTATGCTAAGCAGATTGAAAAGTAAATTGGTCTTTGGTTTTTAGGTGCAAACAAATTATATGTTTTACGTAATGTTGAAAGTTTCCTGGGACATTGCACAGTTTTGTCAAATACCTAGTTCTTGTCTATACAAACACAAACATGCTTTAACTGGGTTGCAAGCCATCCTGTTAGAGCTGACCTTCCTCCACTATTGGGTATATCAGATACCACCTACAGACTGTAAAATCTTTGAGGCACAGAGTGATCATCACTTCACTTGCAAAGTCTTTTTGACTTCTCTGTGAGCGATCCCTTCTCTTTGGATATACTTTTCATCTATGACTGCAAGATTTACCCAACTTCTGAAATTCTAGGAATTTATCTCTTTTTTTGTGAAGTGTGATTTCTGCCTTATAACTCTCAGCACTGTTTAAGGACACAGCTTTTAATTAAAACATACTTTCACATATCCATTTTCACGTATGAGTGATCTTACTGATGTCATTGGCACAACGCAGCTACGTTTAGTTAAGATCAGGTGTTCACGTACTTGGAAATTCATAAAATACATTTTGCTTCCCTATGAGTCATTATATTGAGTCACAGAAATGACCAGAAGGGGCCTTAAGAGATCTTCCAGTTATTTACTGCCCCAGGGGCTTCATTTCTACATGCTTTTCTATAAATATCTTTATGTATATTAATTCCCCTTAAGTCATGTCTTATGTCTTATTCCATTTTTCTTACATGTATAGCTTGCAGGCTATCTGTCAAAACCCTCCTTAATTTGGCAGTAATGTATGCCAGTAGCAAATATACAGAGCTACCTACAGAACAGACAGGCATAGATTTATAGAGTGAGGAAGGGGAATGGTTATGGCTTTAGGATTATGTGAAGATGGGAGATTTCGGATGACTGTTTTCAGCTAGTAGTACTTTTAGAAAGTTGTGGGTTATTTTAAAAATAGGATTGGAGACATGAGAATGTGGTATTTGCTGGCACCTCTATGAGCAGTGGTAAGCAATTAAGGCAGAAGAGCAGCGTGACAGAATAAATAGCTCAGTAATATTTCCTACAAAACCCAACAAAAAGCTGGAGACCTTTGAGACTGATGGACATCTCAGCAGACTAACTATATTAGGTCCTGATTGCTTTATAGAAGATATTTTTCACAGATCATACTTCAGTTTTAATGACCATTCCAAACTCTAATACTTCTTTTCAGGGCTTGCAGCCTTAACAGTTTGGGCAACTGGTCAGTTTAGTATGTATGCTCTCTATTCCATCATTGTAGATGTTAATGAAAATATTGAATATTGCTGACTACTGAAAACATTGCATAGGGCCACTCTTGAAAGAGCTCCATAGCCATTCATAACTACTCCTTCAGGGGCTTCTCATTTATTTTGTACATATTTTTAGAGGTTTTTATTCTCTTCTGGCCAGTCTCATTTTGAAAAATGAGATAAACCACTGATGTCATGAGTCCACTAATAACTTAAAGGAAACCCATCAATTTCTAGCAGAATCTTGCGATAACTGGCTGAAGCAGTTTTATTATTCATTTTATTAGTATTCCTATTCACAGAAAATGTTTTGTATCAGTAAGCCTTGTAAAAGACATTGTTCAGAAAGAGGTCAATAGTTGAACATGATTTATAGAATCACTAGTGTAAGAAAAACTCCACAAGGCTGACAGGCAGAGAGTAAATGAAGCTGTAGGAAGTTTTTGCAGGTCATCACTACTGAGTGAAACATTCAGGTACATGTTATGTTATAATTCGAACAGCTACCACAGTAATATGGAAATTACCAGATATCTACTATTGTAAGTATTCTTTTGTCATATTCAGAAAGAAATTATGTCAAATAGTTCCTTTCTAGTCTTGCTTCTTGATATAAAATAATTTGGAAATTTTAAGCTAAAACTTCACCTTTTTATCATAATAAATGAATTGATGAGCAATAAGATTAGGACTAGATGCTATCAGAAGTACTTACTCAAAACTAGATTCCTACTTGCATTTATAGCATTGATTTTCATGAAGTTAAGAAAAGTGTTTTACCTTTGCAGAGGAAAGGCTGTTGATATGTTGATCTTTTTCATTTGTTGCAATTTCCACAATGTTATGTTGGCATCCTGGCAGCTTCCCTGTTGGCCTGCTATTAATAGTGGGATGCCACAAATGAAGAAGTTTGTCATGACCTGAAAGAAAAAAAAAAAGTCAGAAAGATTGAATAGTCTTCGTAATAGCTTTTAATGGAGAGCTTAGTGTTGATAAGTCCCTGGTTTCATCATGTAGGCAACTCCCACATAAGGATGTGAAGTTTTCATTCTAAGGGCTGAATTCCAGCTTATGTTTTCATTGCTTATCCCCAAACTTGTATTAAAAACATATAACTGATTTGCCTTTCAAAACCTTTTTCTTTTTCTAGAGGAAGGTCAGTGACACTGGATGTAACTACATATGGTAGTCCCATATTATTTTATTAGATTTTTTTTCCCTTTAAAAACTAATTTAGAAGAATTTCAAAACAATTTGTGTGTCCACTTAGCCAGGAAATGAAGGGGTGACCCCCTCTGTGGAAGATGGTGGGCGTGAAGAACAGGAAGGGGGGCAGGCATGAAAAGTAAAGGGTGGATAGGAAATAGTACCTGCTGATGAGTGATTTTGTGTCTTCAACTAAATAATAATTAGGTCTTCCATATTTATTTGTATGTTCAAACATTAAATTTACCTACAACTGAGGGAATAATCCTTGATTGCATTATAGATGAATCTTTTAGTATTATTTTTGTTTCCCTAAATATTTAAAAACACAAAGACATTTAAAATGTATTAGTAAACTCCTGGGTTTACATACAGATGTAAACATAACTGTACCTAGTGGACTGAAATATTTCGTATTTTTCACAGGAGTTTCAAGAGAATGTGAGCCCAGTTTAAATTTGACAGTAATTAATTTATATTTTAACTTTCAATTCCTTTCAATTCACAGGGGAAATGATATAGGTACTCGAGCATGGTTTATGTTAGCTCATTGCACAAGTGTGACTGAGAACGTCAGCATGCAAACAGCTGTACTGGCACAACGGAGGGGTAACTTCTGCATAGGAAAGGGGAGCCATGGATAAGTAGCAGACTGGTAGTAACTTAGGTAGGAACCAGTTTCTTTTCAGGGGGACTTTCAGGCTGAACTATTCAAATTACCTGTCTATGCTGTAAAGCATAGGTGGAAGTAGCTTAAAAGGGCTATAATTGCACAAGTGGTTTGTGAAGCTTTTTCGGGTGGGGAAACAGCAGAATACAGTGGGGCCCTGCTCACTTACCCAGGTGCTGTGTTAGGCCATTGTAGACATGTCCTGCAAGTTATCAGAACCTTTGTGACCAGGCCAATATACATGACTGAGAAACAAGACAATGGTAGTAAAACTCAGCTTGCAGGCTTTCCATGAGGTCAACAGATAGAAACAAAAAAACCCAGTAGACAGAAGCCTCCAGTGAGATTGGCAAGATTATCAGAGGGAACAGACACTGCTTCAACAACGTACCCTTCAACAGTCCCAAATGGAAACTGTTATGTCTTAGAATGATGGTGAATTAGGTAGAAGCTCTATACAGTATCTGACCAACTCAACTACCTACATGCTGCACTTTTGAGGAATGGGATCTTTCTTAGTCTTTTTAATTGTTCTTTATATTCCTGAGGTGACAGTAGATGTGGACATATCGGAGCGCATCCAGTGTAGGGCCACCAAAATGATCAGGGGAATGGAGCATCTCTCGTATGATGACAGGCTGAGAGAGTTGGGGCTGTTCAGCCTGGAGAAGAGAACGCTCCCGAGAGACGTTTTAGTGACCTTCCAGTACCTGAAGGGGGCCTACAGGCAGGCAGGGGAAGGTCTATTCAAAAGGGTTTCTAATGATAGGACAAGGAGTAGTGGTTTTAAGCTAGGAAAGGATAGATTTAGGCTGGATATTAGAAAAAACATTCTTTAACATGAGAGTGATAGATCACTGGAATGGGCTGCTGAGAGACGTAGTGGAGGCCCCATCCCTGAAGTCATTCAAGGTCAGGCTTGATGAGGCTCTGAGCAACCTGACTTAGGTAGAGGTGCCCCTACTTGTGTAGGGATGTTGGACTAGATGACCTATAGAGGTCTTTTCCAGCCTAAAACATTCTATGAATGAAGGAGAGGGTAGTGCCCTTTAATTGTGGCACAGAGTTTCTTTTAAGAATAGAAACACTAATACATTCTATTTACTTAAGGAAGAACAAGTACCATTAGGAAAGAAAACTGTTCCCTGCATTAAAAATACTGTTTGCTTCTCATGTGAAATAGTGGATTTAGTTCCTTTTACTGATGCAGAGATAATGGTGGATTTAGTTACAGCAGACATGTTCTCTCCCCTTTTTCTGGACTAATGCCAGATTGGCCCTAACATTCACTGCTTCACTGGAACATTTGCTGGAACATTTATTCTCTCTGCGCTCCAAATATGCCTCCAGGATTCAGAATCCTGACAAAGAAGGCATGGATACTAAGCACATTCAAGAAAACCTTGAAGATGAATTATCTGTCTACACACCCAACAGCAAATTTTTAAGATTCTGTGAAATCATTGATTTGAACCATAACAGGCTCAGTTCAGTGTTCTCCCTTCCAAGATAATTACAAAAGCCTATATGTTTAGAGTAATTTTTTAAGTCAGATTTTATGACCACAGCTCCATTCCAGCGCTGCCTTTGAACATGTGATGCTTTGTCAAATTGTCTCTCTTGCTTACAGTTTTGTGATTTGCATGGTATTACAAGTCTGCTGAAATATCTGAATTTCAGCAGGGCTGAAACCCCCTTGAGAAAAATAGTATTTTTGAATGGAAAAAATGCTCAGCTTAGTTTGACATCCTCTGATAAACTAGAAATGAAAAATATAACTCATGGTTTCTCTCTCTGCTGCTCCACTCACACGGAAGGCCCCCTTACTCATTAAAAGAATTTGTCATTCCTTCAGGCCTGCCTTTTAAGTAATCTTGGGCTATTGTGTCTGCAAAACCTCTTCAGAACAGTTAGACATCTGGTAATCTACGCAAGTTTATATGTTTATCATATTGACCAATGTATCGTTTTTTAATTTGCGCTGCCTTGTCTGTCTTCGTATGTTCTTCTTAAGTTTAGACTGCACCATAGAAAAGAGCCTGCTATGCTTCTGAGGGCTAATATTAGTGGAGTCCTGGGATGTGATTTCTATAACTAGGATTCCTAGGAATTCCTGAAAATGTCAATACCAATATATAGTGCCAGTTAAAAAAAAAAAGAAAAATTAAAACAAGAGATGTTACCAGTTAGTTCAGTTGTGCCAGGAACACACAAAGGATTCTGAGCAAGCTCAGAGGACTTCCTTTTATCAGTCTTAAGCTGCTACTATTAGCGATTTCTAAATCTAGCAGTTTTTCTTCTACTCTATTGCTCACACAAGAACAATAGCTGGATGTGAAGAACTAATAGGGTTAGAAGTTGATGTATCATATCACTTAAAACTGATCATCTTCAGCTTTTATACACTTACATAATTTGATTTTAACTGTAGCTGTTCCCTGAGGTGATGATTAAGACAGTTGGAATTGAAATGGATGCAGAATAAGAAAACCATGTTACTTTACCATTCTAGATGATAATAATAATGCAAAATGCTACACAAAAAAGTTATACTAAACTATTGTGGCCTCCATATTTTAGACCACTGTCAGGCTTTTATCATTTTACTTGTTGAAGTCTAGCTTTTAGCATGAAAAGTGAACTCTGTACCAGATTTGTTTTTATCTTTCTTATTATAAATGTCAAACATCTGAAAGACGAAATTAGGTTATATTACAGTACTGACAAACTCATGAGTATATTAAAATACAACTAAATAAATTATGGAAAAGTAAGGGTGTTAAAATATGACTTAAGAGTCACTTTCTAGTGTAATAATACATTGCAGTATTTTGCATACCATTTGTGCTATAAACATCTGGCTAAATAATGGCAGGTTGGGGTTTAGTAAAGCAGTTAGCAGATTTATCCCTGCTGAATACTTTAGAAGCTAGCCTGAAATCAAAGGTTGGATTTTTCTTTTTATTGCTGAATGTGACATATAAACATAGCTTTCACGAAAGTTTGCGCACATCAAGAAACCTCTATATTATGATCCCTGAACTATTTACCTGCTCTGGTCTTTGATTTCAAGAGTATATTACAGGTAAAACATCAGGCTTCCTAATCAACAAGACTAGCCTGTGTTCATTTTAAACAATTTAATTCTCTCATTAACTAGATCACCAACATGTGTTTCTCTGCCAGATGAGAGAGAGATGGCTTTTAAGATACAGAGACAAACAGTGTGTTCTAGTCTAACTGCTGTGCCATGGTGAGCAGTGTATTAGAGCACTGAACTCTAAAGCTCAAGTTTTGAAGACTTTAGTAGATGGATCTCTCAAGTGCTGTAGTATTATTCTTAATTCTGGGTGCAGCTTCATAGTAGCTCCTGGCTGTTTAAACTTCAGAGTGAAATTGAAAGAGATGATACCCCTCTGTCTTTGTCCATGCATTCCCATTGTCTCCTGTGACTCTTAGTAATCCAGCCCAGGAAAAATTTCCTTTGTGTGTTCAAGGGAAGCAGCAGGGAATAACAGTGAGAGGAAGGAGGATGACTTTTAATATCAAGGTGAAGGCCAGTGGGTGAACAAACAAGACAGGATTCCAACTCAAGGGTATGTAAATGTTATGATCCCAGAACAGACTGGAAGATTGTTAGAAGTACAATTCTTATACTTTTTCAAAATCATCACTACAGAGTCCTTGAACATAACATTATTAAAACTGTGTCACGCTTACTGACAGTGCTTTCTGTACTTTTATGAAGTGAAAGTCAAGACAAATTAAAATGCAGTGTTGAGAGAGCTCATCTCCTTCTAAAATATTCTGTTTAGGTAGATTTTTAGATGGGATACGAGGACCTGCACTCCAAGTCTAGCCTTCAATCACCACAGACAAATATGCAATCTATCCTCTTCAAAAATCTCAAGCTCCATTTGAAACTGAGGAGGAGCTTTCTCTCTGCAACTGCCACTATTCAGAAGACTGTTTCAGAGCATCACTGCTCTAATATTTGCTCTCCTGATGTTTTCATAGACAGCAATGGTATTCCTTGTTGTTTGTAGAAAGGTTATAGAAAGTATACTTCTCAGTTTATGTGATAGATTTAGTCTGTATGTGATACGTTTCCCCCATCCTTTTTTCATATTCAACTAATCTTTCTCAAACATGGCTCATATCAACCATACAGTGGATACCAGTACAACATGGTGTTTTACTAGTGCCAAAATCAGACAAGTTAATGATTTGTTACCTGCAGAAAAGATATTTCAAGTAACATAGGTACCTAGGGCAAGTATTGCTGCATGACTGCCCTGTTCCTATACTCTGCCATAAGTGTTTATTGCTGGTCAGTGTCGATGAGGGGGTAGGTTAGGCAGATCTTTGGTCTGGCCTACTATTGCTATTCTTATTTTCTTAGGAAGTTTATCCAGATTTTCTTCTTCTTCTATTTCTGTAAGAAGAATTTTCAGCATGTAACAAAAACTTTTATTAGTTCCTGTGTAATTGACCTTCTGTCCTATTCAGACATTTCACCCTGGTTTTATTACTACAGTAAAATCCTGCAGTTCTACCTGTAAGATATACTAACCACATTCTGTTTTATAGGGCCTCCCTACTTTGTCATCAGTAAATTTATCCAGACTGCTTTTTGTGACAAGGTAATCAATATAAATAACATCATCTCCAAGGCTGAACTTCAGAATTTTTACTAATAACTTTCTTATAGCCCTATTGCTTTCCCTTTAAATCTTGTGTCTAGAAAAATCAATAGAACTGTCTGATATTTATTTTGATATCTGTCAGTTTTCCTTTTGGTAAACTGCTACAATACAACTTGAATTGCATTATTTCCTACATCTAATTCTTCCCCCCCACCCCCGTCCCTCTGCCCTGATTAAATATAGACATAAGAATTACTATGTTTGCTATTGCAATTTTTAACAAAGTTTTAGAGCACAACTCTCATATTGAATACTTGGAGACAGGCTGCATCAATGTCACCCCAGGGCACCACTCTGTCAGACAGAATATACAAACAAGACTGATGCCATACTCCAGCCACATTTCTGCAGCATGAAATACAACCACTGCAATAGAAAGGCTCATAAAATTACTGGATAACAGGGAACAAATTGATGTAGAAGTGCTATTTCTGCAATCTGCTTTGGAAGAAATAATGAACAGTAAAGCTTTGGGGAAACGTGATCAGAGAGAAGATCAACATGAAGTATTAAGACGGGCCAATGTGATTATTTAAGATAGGAAAGGATGGCCAAAGATTAATAGAAAGGAATGAGAGCCATACTGATGCTGCAAGGAGCAGCATGTACAACCTGGCCAAGACAATCACTGCCGTGACTTGAAAAGGTACCTTAGAGTAGTTCAACACACTGTTTCTCCTGTTTTGTTATATAAATAATTATGATACCTGAACCAAACACAGAGTAAGCTATTGATAGATTCCTGTCAGGAACTATATATTTTCGGAGTGAGGATCCCAGCAATTAAAAGCAAGACCATCGTTTCCTATCATTTAGGACAGAAGCCATCATTTAAATTCTTAAGATACTAACTCAGCTTTTTTTAATCTTCAACGGGGAAAAAAATTCACAAGAGAACAGTCCCTTGGAAAAAGACGCCAATACTTACCCCCAGTGACAATTACTTTTGCTTTTCCACAGTATGTGAAGGCCTTGACTCCTCTAGGCACAGAAAACTCCTTTATAGGTCTGTAATCATTAATAAAACAGTTAATCAGGTAAGAAATGTAAGGAAAAGATAGTCTACAGTTATTGCACTTTTCTATAGTGCATAGAATGGCTGTTTGCATAATGTATACAATCTCTTGTTAAAAGTGAATTGATTTATAACGGTGGCTCATAGTGATACTAGCATCAATAAAACAGGAACAGTGTGCACTTTCCACTGAAGTAATAAATCTCTGATTTGAAGACCTTTATCAGTTATACTCTAAACAGAACCCTAAAATGGTAGCTGTTCCCACAGACGTGTCCACATGCTTAAAGCAGTTCATCACTGAAGAAAAGTATCAAACCAACTGCCTTTGCCTATTTTGGACATGGAGATCTATTGTGGCCTCTATTTTGCACAAATTAAGTGCAGTTACTTTTCTGCTGCTTGCATATCAAGTATTGTATAATGCATAATCTCTGTTTTCTCTATTTTGTGTTGTATAGTAACATGAAGAGACTACAAATTTCTGAAACTCCAAATTATTCTGTTGTATTTCCTGCTAAAGCACGGGAATTCAAACAGCTAACAAAGACTGAGATTGACACAGTATCCCTTCTAAACCCGTCCTCTGAGCAACTTCTGCTTGTATCTCCATGTTTTATATATATTGCTACCAATGAGTGAATATTTCCTTGATTTTTGGATTCAACAATAGCATGGCTCACACCTGTCTCTCCCAGCAAATGACTGTCAGTGTAAATAAGCTATACAGAATTAAATGAGCAAAAATTTACATTTTTTTCTTTGAAATACAGACAACTAGGTAGTTCATTTAGTCTGAGCTAAAGAGTAGCCATTAACACTGAAAACCATAACTGGAGATGACAGTTAATCTGACAAAAGTCTCTATAAACTTTGAGGATAAGTGAAAGAGTTTGTTCTTTCTAGACAGGTGTAAAGACAAGGCGGTTCACTCCCTATTAGAGGGAGCAAAGCTGTCTTCTCACAGTTCTATGAAGTGCTGGGGCCCAAGTTGCGGGCCCCATGTCCGAGTTGACTGAATTATTTTATAGTAATAGATAATCGTGGCACATAGAATATGCTGCATTTGCTGTTTCAATTCCACTCTCATTTAGGAAGGTCCATTACATTTTAGGAGAAAAAAAAAACAAACCAATTATTACTATTTCAACAAAAAACAAAATTCTCGTCAGTGTGGTAATGAAGTGCTGGGGCCTGAGTTGTGGGCCTCAAGTTGGACTTGACCTGTGAATGAGTCACAACCTAGCAGAATGTTTTGTTTTTCCTACTGGCTTCATGTTCCAGAGGCAGAACCTGGCCCACCTGTGTCTCTGCCCTCACCCAGGTGGTCATGGTTGGGGTGGTGAGTGAGGCCAGGGCTATATCAACCAGGAGCTGATCAGTTGGAGGAGCTTCCTGTTGGGTGTGGCTTCTGTTGGGACGGCTTGCATCTTGCAGAGCTCTCTGTGGTGTCCTTCCATGTGAAGGGCCACTGAGGGAGCCATCTCTGTCTGTTGTGTCCAGCAAGTGATGCTGGCACCACAGTGGGCAGAGGAGGAGCTGGGCCCACAGCAGCCTCTGGCAGGATTGTCTGAAAGAGGCCTTCTGAGGGGATGTTGCTGAGTTCAGTGTTGCCCTGTGTGATCAGGCAACTGATGGCAGCATAAATTGATGCTGATGGCTAAGCCAGCACAACATTCTAACAGAGAAGTCTTAATTCTCTTCATAGTATAAAAAAAAATTATTTGATTTCAATTTGTGGTTGACAGACTTCTTCAGGATTTATCGTATTTTCCCTTAGTTCTTAAATTTCATACTTGTATATAACTGTCTTTTGGCTCTTTAATCTTGATACTCTTCCAATATCAGTGGGAAGAAGGGGTTCCAGCAATGTGAAGTCCTGCCCAAGTCATGCCCTTGCAACAGAAGCACCCTGTGGTCCCTTTCACACGTCCCTTTAAGCTGTTTAACAAGAAAAGATTCTAACTGCTCATCAACCATTGCCCACAAAGAAACTTAACAGCCACATAGAGACAAAAGGCACCACATCCCTCTCCAAGCACAATACCAATTCCTTGCTGCAAGGTTAATCAGGGAAATTTGTTAGCACCAATAAACCATACTTACGGAATGGGCATTTTAAAGTGATTTGATTCATAGCCATTTTGGGGGGTCATTGATTTCATTTTAACAGCTGTGTAATTTTTCAGTTAAGTAAAATTTAATTTAGCTGTTGCATGCAACTGCTTAGAGAAATGTATTTATTGCAGTTGGAGACACAATTATAGTTGGTGTAAAATGAAAAAGACCTGCCAAGATACTCGCAGCTAATGTTCTGTATTACAGTGTATGGTGGTAGCATATACTCTTTTGACTATACTTTTTGCTCTGTAGTCTTCGTTTTCTTCCTCCTCAAGTTAATTCTACTTTGTCAAAATTCTCCCCAAAAAATCAAACAGGATTTCTCAGCTTTTCTCCTGACACAGTACACGACTTTGGACAAGCTATAATTATTTCAGATTTCACTTTCCCCATACATAGACTTGCAGCACTCATAAAACCTAAAGTTATTGGACTGATGCAAGACTTAACTATGTGAATATTTATGGCTTGTATTGCATAAGAGATGAAACATTATCATAATTGTTTCTCCTAGCCTTAAAAATCTATTCATCTCTAGATGTACCTCACAGAGGAATTGTGAAGTTGATCTATTGTTTATAATACTTTGATATTTGAATGAAAAGTTTTTTATACATTATTTATAGTTTCTTTTTATATCAAATTATGTTTGTATTATTGGATTTTAATTGATTGTCTCCTACATTGAAAGCTAACAAAAATGTTCAAGTATTTAAGTAGTTGTATTTTTGTTTGTATTAACAATGCTTAAGGGCAGCTTCAATAGAACAGGATGGAATCTTGCAGGACACTGATCTCATGCACAGTTATAAAGGAAAAGGTCTGTTTTTTCAGAAGATGTCACATACTTTTACATGTTCTCCTCTAATCTTTGTGTCATCCAAAACCAAGGAATGAATGCTGAGGAGCAGGATCCAAAACAATTTAGGTAAGAAATATACTTAAATTTCACAACCTGGTTGTCATGTAGCTTGCATTTAACACTAGGTATATAAATTGAAATGTAATTGGGATATCCTAGCATCTACTGTAATATGCCCATAGGTGGACAGGAATTTTGGCGATAAGGTTATACACAAACAATGCTAACATTTAATATTCAGGGCAGATACAGAACCAGTCTTCTAGCTTAAAACCAAGCAGAGCTAAAGGTAGGGTTGAATCAGGCACTCCTCTAGTCACAATTACCCTTCCATCTAATTGGGCACAATAAAGCTATGCCTATGTCACACTGGATAATAGCAATTGTGAATTTTTCCCTGGAGTTTTACTCTGCAGCCTCTGTTGTAAAATCTCTTGTAAGATCTCCCACAGAGAATGATGGCTTTTCCTTCAAACAACAAACAAATGATATTTACTGCAGGGGTTAATTTATACCAAAAGCTAATCCTGCATTTAAGACCAGAGAAAACCCAAATAAAAAAAATAAATGCCAGACTGATATTGTATCAGAAGCAACTTACATGTTAAAAGTTTTGGAGTCCAAGACCTGAAGTTGTGATTCTTTTTTGCCTTTATGTTGTTCCAATCCAAAGTGATCACTAGTCAGAGTAAGCAGGTGAACATAACCCTTATCTCCTATTAGGATTTTATCCTTAGCCAGCTGATCTGACATAGTCATTGTACAAACACAGAGCAGAGCATTTTCCAGTGGTTTGATGATGAAGCAATTATTCTGTGAAATACAGTAGATAGTCTATTAGCTATTGCACATGAGCTCAAGTTGATTAAGCATCATGTTTATCTACTCACATCAGCATTCAATTCTTCCTTTTTTTTTTCCCCAAGCTCCCCATGATAGGTGTTCCTTAGTATTAGAAACTCACAAAAAGTCATCACCAAGTGAAGTCAAGTGCCAACTTTAAGGATTTCAGTGAGGCTTTATTTCATAGGTAAGCTTTTCTATTTCAGTGAGTAAATGTTAATACAAATTTTAGGGTGGATCTCACCATGCTAAGTGGGATGGTGTATTTGGTAAGCCTGTATATGGTTTCCTGTTCAAAAACAAGATACTGTCTAGAAGAAAATCGGAAATAGCCAAATCAAAGAAGTATTCAAAACATGAAGTGCAGCAGTAACACAGAAAGATAAATTATATCTGAGTCCTAATTATTAATACAGCCTGGGAGTACCAGGTATACTTATATGGGCAGGTATTTAATTTTCAGGAATTAAGACAGTGGGAATGAATACAGCTGCAAGCCATTGTGGTATTTTGCTAGACTGAGAAGGCCTAGGAATGGGATTTTAGGTCATCTGCATTATACTGTTTATTGGTTCTACTGCCTGACTCCATCTGTTGATTAAAGCAACCTTGCCAACCTAAACTGGCAACAGTTCACATGCCATAAGAATTAGCTTCAATGTTGTCCATGTAGAACAGAAACATTAAAGAGACATAACAGAGATACAGAACTGTCTATATATTATTTCTGTGGTCTCAAAAGAGGACTGTTCCTATTCAGCCACAGGACTCACACTTTCAACTCAGACTTTTCAACTCTACATTATGACTGGAAGAAACCTAGAGAATAACGAGTGAAGACCCTTCCGTCCCAGGAGTCCAATGGATTCCAATTGGATAGAAAGAAAGGCTTCCATTAACCTTTCTGAGCTTGAGGAGTGGCTCTTAAATATCACGAACAGCAAAAAAAAAATCCTAAGACTTGATCTTATCCTAAAAATATTTACTTTGCTTCTTCTCAGCTCCTCAGCCAACTCAGGATTGCTGAGAAAAGTCCCAGGAACAGGAGAAAATATCTAAGCTATGGGTCAGATATCCTTGCAAAAATGTATTTTGTAATAAGGCATTCAAGAAAATATTAACAGTTTGGACAAATACTATTGACATCAAGATGCTTTTGCTCCTGAAAGTCTTGAACAAAATGGAGGATATGAAGAAATGTTTTCTTTCAGTCAGAAAGTTACCTCAGTATGTTAAATTCCTTGGAAAACCTGTCCCTTGATTCTTTATAGATTCTGAGATATTCATATGCATATGCTGTTGTCCTGGTTCAGCCATCATCATCATTTTATGCTGCCATCAGTCACCTGATCACACAGGGCAACACTGAACTCAGCAACATCCCCTCAGAAGGCTTCTTTCAGACAGTCCTGTCATAAGTTCCTGTGGGCCCAGCTCCTCCTCTGCCCACTGTGGTGCCAGCATCACCTGCTGGACACAACAGAGAGAGATGACTCCTTCAGTGGCCCTTCACATGGAAGGACACCACAGAGAGCTCTGCAAGATGCAAGCCGTCCCAACAGAAGCCACACCCAACAGGAAGCTCCTCCAACTGATCAGCTCCTGGTTGATATAGCCCTGGCCTCACTCACCACCCCAACCATGACCACCTGGGTGAGGGCAGAGCCACAGAGACACAGGTGGACCAGGTTCTGCCTCTGGAACATGAAGCCAGTAGGAAAAAAAAACATTCTACTAGGTTGTGACTCATTCACAGGTCAAGTCCAACTTGAGGCCCTCAACTCAGGCCCCAGCACTTCATTACCACACTGACGAGAATTTTGGTTTTTGTTAAAATAGTAATAACTGGTTTGGTTTTTTTTTTTTCCTCCTAAAATGTAATGGACCTTCCTAAATGAGAGTGGAATTGAAACAGCAAATGCAGCATATTCTATATGCCACGATTATCTATTACTATAAAATAATTCAGAACATCTATAAACCAACACTGACTGAAACATCTTATTTCTTTCTTTTCTAGATTGAAGTGACAAAGAAACATTTGACACAGACTTAAACAACACTGTTATTGCAGTTCTTCAAGTAAGCTATACCTACCTGTAACCTCTAAAAACTAGTTCCAGGGGAAGTACTTGATAAACAGCTAAAAGAAGGACCTGTGTGTCTAAAGATACAGTTTACGCCCACAAAATGAGTTAGTAAGCAAAAAGCACAATACTAAATCCATGCTGAACTGAAGGCAGCTGCTGATGCTTCTACTTTAATTTCCATTTGTAAGTACAACCAAGAATCTCTGATATTACCTTGAAACAATTAAACTAAATAAATCACATTACAGGACAGTGATTTGAGAAGGCATGATTGCTCCCTGTTTACAAACCAAATGCCTCCCTTCCCATGAAAAGTTCCCCCCATATAAGCTGTCCTGGTAACTGAATCTTTCCAACTCCGTATATTCCATGAGAGGGGACTTATCCCAGTTGAATACAAAGTATTTTTTACCTATTTGGGAGAAACAAGTCAAGTAACCTGTGAGGATAATCTCGGAAGACAGAAGAAAAGTCAGATGTCTGACAACACTTAAGGAAGGATGGGTGGGAAAGGCTAGACATTAGCTTGACAATTTAAGGGAAATGTCTTTTAGGAATGTTAACTCAAGGCTATTATTATGTTTTCCAATACTGGAGATCAAATTCAAATGCTTTGAGTGTACAGGAGAAAGTGAAAATGGCTGTTGTCATTCAGGCTGGCAGGGGGTATTCTTCTTTCAGGGCACAATTTGCTAAATCTAACACAGAAATTAAGCAAAATATTAGAACAATTATGTTCATGTCCAGCAGTGAGCTTACAGTTTCCAACGTGTTTCTTTAAATGTCTCAAAGAGCAAAGGTTTTCCCTTAACCTTTGCCTCAAGGCCTACTATCAAAGTCTACTCTCCTGAAGCTTTATTTTAAAGGAGCTATGGGTCACCCCTTCGACATTCTGTGAACTCTTGTCTTTTTCTTCTTATCCCATGTCTACCTGCAGGTAAAAATGCATGGGCTATTTACTGGGTGCTGGCACCTGACTCTGAGACTTTCAGCCGAGCTCAGTGCCCTTTCCACAGGACAGAATAACTGAAGAGAGAAAGCTAGATCCTTTCTCGATGATAGACAAATATGCCAGGGACCCTTTGCCCCTTTGAAAATCTGATTTAGCCCCTGGAGTTAATTTAGTTTAGATTTTCATACACATAGGTAAATGAGATTCAACCTCTTACATCCAGGAAAAATGAGAAACATTTAGCTTTCCACAACTAAACAACTGAACTTTACAAAATTTAGTTAGTTTCTGAATTACATTGGAGTCTAAATTAGTCCATATAGTTATACCCTGCAGGGCCTTAATAGTCTCTGCTTCTCACCACTCTACAGAACAACTTTGGTTCCAGGTTTATGAGGCAATGCTGGATATCAGCTACTCCCTCACTATTCTCTCCCTGTAGTTAATGATGCTGAACCACCAAATAGGGTATGAGCATTCAGCTTCCTTCTTGTCATAGTATCAGACTGTCAGAACAAGAGAAAAAAAACACAGACCGTCAAACAAGAACTTTGCAGCAGTTAGCCTGCAGGCAAATGAAAGAAGGAACAAGCACCCATGCATTGCTATGTAAAGGTAGCTTAATGCTTAGCATGTTCTCAGGGAAAATTCTTCTCCTATAGGGTTGAGGACTAGTACTCCTCTAACAAATCAGCAATGAAAGAGAAACAGATGTTGGAATAACATGTGCTCTGGCTGTTTTCAATCCAGCTAGGAACAGCTCTATTCTCTAATCCATGGAAAGGACTACCTGCATTTTAAAGTATTTAAATGCATTTAAGTAAGCATTTAACAACCAGTCAAGTAAAATTGAGCTTGATCTTTTCTTTACAGTGAAGCATCCTAGTCATTGTATTGTAGTATCCACTGGGTTAGAGACATGATTATCATTAAAATATTATTTCACCAAAAAGGAGAGAAAAATTGACAGAAATTACAACCTAAGAAGCATTAACACCACTTCTGGTTTGAAGAGTAAATAAAAATGTGTGTTCCTATGAAGGTTTTTTTTTTTTACAAGTTCTATACAAATGCTACATACATCAACTTATATCTAACACATGTAGAAATAAAACTATATGGTGTACAGATTCAAATTTTCCTTGCAGCATCTGAATTGCTTTGAACTTCGAGTCAAAGCAGAAAGACATAGGTAGAGAAGCAATGAATACACCAACAGGAGGAAAATATTGGCCAAGATAGAATTTCTCCTGCAAGATTTTCCTCTCTATAGAAGATAAATATTTCTAATTACTTACTGGCATTCTAAAAAGTATCTGAAAAAAAATCAAGTTTTCAACACATGGCTTGCATTTTGTATATGCCAGCAGAAAGCAAGTACTGGTAAAATTAGTAGATTTATCCTCTTCTTTCCTTTTGCCTTATTTATAGGAACAGTCACATTTGATAATATTACAGCAAAAGTAGAAGAAAAAAAGTGTTTATTGCACCAGCTTATTAGAAGTTGCCAGTCAGGGAAAGAGCCAGCACAGAGAAATTGGAGTTTCCCAGAACAGGTAACAATGGAAGTGTTTTCATGTGTATAACTGAATCATGCTCATCTTAACACAGACTGCACTAAATTTGTCTTTAATAACTCCAATGAAATTCTTTAAATTACACCAATGGTCAGTTGTCATAAAGGCCCAGAGAGACCACTTTAATAACAGAGTTTGGCTTGCTGCATAGCATGCTCCAGAGAACGTCCACTGAGAAGTTTAGAGACTAAGAGGCAGAGAAATTGTTAAGTTAGGTAGCACTGCCTTCCAGGCCAGTTCTTGTTCAAGGACCTCAGCCTGTAGAATAAACAGGCTATGTAAACAGAAGAGTATGAGGCTCTATCCTTAAGATCCAAAATAAAAGTTCTTGACCAAAACAGGAGTCCTAGTATGGCTTGAGACTACTCAGAAACTGAAGAGAGCAATGCACAAATTTATAGCTTAATTTGATACATTAAGAAATGGCTGATAAAGAAGAACAGTCTGCCAGAGAATATAAGGAAAATATGCTCCCTAGTTCCCACTTTAGCGCAAAGGTTGTAAGTATTTCTCCTCTTAGCACTGCTGTACCTGACAGAAACACTAGATCAGTCTTTTCATTATTTCCTTGTTCCATCCTGTCACTCAAGGGCTCTATCATCACTCCCTCATTTCCAACACAGTTTCCATTCCAGCCTCTCTAGCTCAGTCACTGGGTCTGTTTATACTTTTCTAGGCTATATTTAGAAGACATTTCATTTCCATTCTTCAAGAGAAGTGACTTGTTCACTATCAGTATTCCCATCATCATTCAATGATGATTCTGTGCTGACTACTATTTTGGAGACCTGTCAGCTGGATGTGCATGGTAATCCATGCACCCTAGTGGTTTTTTTCAGTGGCCATATTTTAAAACAGAAAGTCATATGGTACTGAGTTGAATATTGTACAGAGTTTTAAGTATGTTATATTTATGCCTCTATTCTTTTCATTCAGTCCCAAAAATCTCATCAAGAAATAAAATCAGGTTTTCCTGAAGTGCCCTGCTCTCCATAACAACCCTGGAACCAAACAGTAAACGATGTGTGAAACTATGAGTGGAACTTATAGTTCATGTTTCGCTTACACCATCAAGGTGCTGGGAATGTTCTGATGGCTGCAGTCCACTGGATTTTATTTCTAGAACTACTATTTCACAGCCTTTCTGGCTCAATATCCTCAGAGCCAAGACTTCTGTCACTCTGATTGGCTAAGTCTCTGTTATCAACCACCTTAAGAATGAGGACACTGAATAGAAGAAGATAGAGGAACCCAAGGATAGTTCTGCAATTTGTTAGCCACCCTCTACGTACATAGTTGTTTATCAATGGATGGAAGGTTTGGATGAAGTTTGATAACTTACCTCTGAGTTCACTACCTTACTTCATTTGCACAAAGATGCATATAAATATACAGCTTGATCAATTAAAATCAATCAGCTTGATCAATAAAACAGATGGAAATGGAATAATAATTGTAGTGAGAAAAGAATGGGCTGTTATTTCTGCAGATACAAAAAAAAA
>VZZY01019898.1:17329-44417 GCA_013400335.1 Eurystomus gularis | reverse complement strand
GCCTATACCTCAGGCTAAACTCTAGCAGTTGCTCTATCACCTGATGACCCTTCCCCAGACAAGAAAAGGGATCAGGAAAAGGAGAGGAGACTCACAGGCTGAAATGAAAACAGATTTCATGAAATAGCCAAACTAATACCAATGCCAGTGTAAAGTAAACAAAATTATACTCAGCTCAGCAAATGTACAGTGATCGCAATAAACAGAAATGCAATCCCCAGGAGCAGGAAAAGGAGCAGAGTCAGGAAGAGCCCAAATAGGAGGCTTCCCTTTTTATACTGAATGTGATGTTTATGGGATGGGATGCACCTGTAACCAACTCAGGTCAGGTGCCCTGGCTGACTTTAAACTGCTAATGGCCTGCAGACCAGGGCAGGCCTATGATTCTGTCCCAGCAAAACAGGGACAACTCTGCAAGGCAAAGGCAGCTTTCTATTTTTAGCTATTCGGAAACTAATTATAAGGTATTATTCATGGCTGTACGTTATAACCATTTGTTGCTGAGGTCTTCAACTAGTATAGTTCATCATATCCTTAACAAGTAAGTGGTGGGTGATGATTTATAATCACATAAGGTATTGTCCTTTGATTTGTAGTAAGTGTTTAGATAAAAGCTATTAAAATGCAAAACTTCAGTTTTAATAAGCATTATTTAAAATAGAAAAACTGTTACCCAATTCTAGAGATATATCTCTCAAAGAATCCTCAGGTTAATAAATTTAATAGCATCACACATTTCTGTCTGGAAAGGGGAATTTATTATCTCAAAGAATCCAGATTTTAATTTCATTGAAATTTGGGATAAGGATATAGATTTTTCAATTTTAAGAACAAGATAGCTTAAAATCCTATGTTCTGCAAGCATCAAAATCTTTTAACAACCATCAAAGAGCTCAGGAACCTAAAGCCCAGTAATAGGCATTTTAATTCCATTTTCAGTGCAGTAGTTAGAGAAAGTAGGAGAATAAAGTAAATTGGCTAAGGACAGGACCATTCAGTGCAAACACTTAAATAAGAATGCGAGATAAGATCGCCTATTCCCTAAGACAAGGCAGAGCACAAAGCAGAAGGTGGTCATTTTTAGCTGAAAAATTCACAATTCTGACCAAAAAAAATGAATATAACAACAAAAGTAATGTGATATCACCAAATACAATTAAATCTATCAGATGTAGAGCCAGAAGGATGTCATAGGGTTGTGGGAATGGGTTTCTCTTTTCTCTTCACCTACCACCAGCTCCCCAGTCAATTAAACGTACCTGGGAAGCTAAAGATTTTTCCCTGGAAGACTCTACATCCTATAGTAGAGACTGCCAGGCTCAGCAGTAATGATCCCAACCAATGAACCCATCATCATCATCAACCCATCATCCATCTCAAACAGAAGGAACCAAAACTATTTCTAACCTCCTTCTTCCTTCTTCCTAGGGAAGGCTGAAAAATTGGAAACATCTCAGCTGGGAAAAGGTGGGTGAGTGGCATGTAACAAGAGAGACAGCAGAGCAGGCTAGCCCACACAGATCTGGTGCAGAAGAGAACAGAAGTGGGTGCTAAAACTACCAGTTGTATTATTACACCATAATACTGAGAAGTACCATAATGTTAAACATATCCTCCTTTCACACTTTTTATGGCAGAGATGTCCTTCAGTGGTGTCTAATTCTGCCACGGCTGCCAAATATCGTACTACTGCCACAGCAAAAAGACCTCAACATCTACTGAGGAATCATTCTACAATTAGTGCTTAGTGCTCAGAAAGGAAGAGGACCTTGCAGCCACATGCTGCTCACTGCAGCATGAGGCTGGTGCTCCAGCTTCTTCCCCTTGGTGTCTCCAGGGGCAAACACCAAACATTGTTCTGATGTTACCTTTGCATATTTGGACTGGAGAAGTTTCCTACAAGCAAAGGAGGAACAAACTACTAAAGTTCACTCCTGTAACACAGCTGTAGGAGAAGCTTCAAGCTGCTTCTAGTCAAAGTTTCCAAAAGTCAATAGGTACCAAGAATGTTTCTCACAAATTACCTCTCTGCATTGATTCCACAGGTGAGATTAGTCCCTGCAATAAATTAAATGCAACCCAGGCCAACCGCTATTTTCTGAGTTGGAGTTGATGGGCTCGTGGTCTGGAGTGCTTCTATTGCATGTTAGAATATCCATAATATGTGAGCGATAATCAACAAAATGCTCTGCCCTCTGGCACAAGATATCTACACGGACTTTTAGGGCAAGGGGCCATGTCACTTTGTTAAGACTGACCACAGTTCTCTTGTCTGCAGATCATCTGACGGAAGCTCATGATGTAAAATCTGCAGTGATACTCCCAGGGTTAAAATAGGCTTTTAAAGCATAAACTGTGTAGTCAACCAATCTGCCTAGCAAGATGTAGACCTGTTTTTCACTAATGAACTTATAATTTTTCTTATTTAAATTTCATAATGACAATTGAAGTGCTGTATCTTAGAGGAAAAAAATCTGAAAAGGTAATGGGTAAAGGACAATTTGGTAGAAAAAGCAGCGTTTATCTGAGGTTTCTTTTAAATCAGAGGAAAGAACTCAAGTTACTCAATTGTTTCTATTACTGAAAGGAATAAATTGAACCTCTTTGACCTATGGCACCCTATGACAAATAGCGCACAAGTCTCAAGGTTGGAAGTAGCATTAGAATAATGCTCAGTTTGTAGTTAATTCACTTTAGTACCTGCTCGGCTTTGTAATTCAAATGATTTAACAGAAGAAAAATGAACTTACTTCAACACTGGTGGTTGCCAGACCCTCATCTGAAAAAAAAAAAAAATTGTCACAATAACAAGTTAGCAATTAAATTAAAAGTCTGAACACAACCAGCTCTCCTGTATCACAGCCAGAACAGACCAGTAATAGCCAACAGAAGGAGTTTGCAGTTAAGATCTTTAACATACCTACTGTCTGTTCCCCTGTATATAGTGAGGAACTTAAAACCTCTCTTTTTCTCACAGCTTCATGGGTCGTTGTTTTGTTTTGTTTTTCTAAACTGAGAAGTTGGAGTGAGCAAAATAAGTAAAAAGATACCCATTTTTTTACGGTGGAGTACAGATCAGGTGTTCTGATGGAATGATGCTTCTAATGGTCCTTCACAGCTAGAACAGCTTCAACTCCTGCAAGAGGTAGGATGTGCCATACAGAAACCCAAGCTAATGCTGGCCCAGATGACTTGTGAACTAGTGCCAGCAAAATATCAGGCAGAGGTAGCACTTTAGGCTGCAAATAGGAATACCCATATTGGCACAGTGTCTTTCAGCAAACTTAACTGTGACTCAAACACTGAAGTGTTTAAGGTCACAGGGTGGTAGGCATACATGTCACCATCATCCACTAGCAACAGGGTTGTCTTTGTCCTTTAATGAAACTACTATTCAGTTTTCAAAAGCAGTTTCAACCTTTTCCTTTCTAAAACATCCACAGGTACTTTTTTACCTGCTCTGGCCCATGGCCCTCATCAGTAATTAATCCGCAATTCCTCATTCCCATCCCAGCAATTCCATATTTCATAAACCAAGAAGCTAGGATCAAAGTCTTTCTTCCCATAGAAGTGTGATGTCCAGTGTCATCATGGGCAGTCTTTTAGCCAAGTTTAATACTGTTGCTAATCAAGAGTTTAATATCCATGCACTGTTACCAGACTTGGCTTTACCTACAGTAACTTTAATTACAGCATGCACAGAGAATTTTCCTTAAGGCTGCCTTCTTCCAGGTCTTCTGTGCTGATCAAGGCAGCATCCATGCCTTAGAACCTGAGAAGGGTAAGCATCTCATGTTTCAGAGTAAGCAGGAAATGGCTGATAAAGCAGAGCTGCATACAGATGTTGAAAAAAATATTAAGCCCACATTTGTTGCATAAAGCAATGCTTAGCCCTCAAAAAGAATCATAGAATCATTTAGGTTGGAAAAGACCTGTAAGATTATCAAGTCCAACCATACACCTAACACTGGCAAGTCCACCACTAAACCATGTTCCTAAGTGCCATCTCTACATGTCTTTTAAACCACTTTCCTGGGCTGCCTATTCCAATGCTTAACAACCCTTTTGGTGAAGAAATTTTTCCTAATATCCAATATAAACCTCTCCTGACACAACCTGATGCCATTTCCTCTTGTTCTATCACTTGTTGCTTTGGGAAAACAGACCAACACCCACTTCACTACAACTGCCTTTCAAACAGTAGTAATGAGTGATAAAGTTTCCCCTGAGTCTCCTCCAGGCTAAACAACCCCACTACTCGTAAGACTTGTGCTCTAGACCCTTCACCAGCTGTTGCCCTTCTCTGAACATGCTCCAGCACCTCAATGTCCTTCTTGTAGTGAGGTGCCCAAAACTGGATGCAGTATTCGATGTGCAGCCTCTCCAGTGCTGAAAACCTGCTGGTCTACAAATGAATATTTCTTTGCCTTCACTTCAATTTCCAATAGCTGCAGATACGTAAAAGAACACATGATTTCTTATCATAGTAACCAGGGTAAACAAAAGCCTCCAAGCTCTCTTTTAGGAAATAATTAGAGTCACTAGCAATTTATGTAGTGAATGATGGAAGCCTGTCACTGGTGAAATAGGAGATAATTTTGAAAGCTATCCTGATGTATAAAGGCCATCTGACATGACTGACATTAATTATTTGCGGATAAAAAAATCTGATAATCCTTATTTAACTGAAGTTTAATAGATTGACAAGCAGTGATATGGTTCACAACCTCTTTGTTGTTCCTATTCTGTAGATTACGATTTTTAAAAAGTTTTAAAATATTTTCAGTTTCTACTCAGTATCAAAAAAAATCTCCTTGTCTAGGATATAACACAACTGTTAAGGAAATTGTCAAGTTATATCTGCTTTCCAAAGAGCAAAAAGAATAACACTAAGCTGATCTTGTGGAAAGCTTAAAGCTTGGTTGCACTGGACATCAGGGTGAATGAACAGAATATGGCCCTGTCTCTTCTTCCACATGTATGTTTCTTACTAGTTAAAAGCCCCAGAAGTGGCACAGTTAAAATCTGTATTGTGTTATATCTGACTAGATATTATTCATTCATATACATGGAACACACTGGCTTCTGTGGGATATATGTGCATCCAAGAACACCATATGTTTAATAATCTAAAAAATGGCAACAATTGTGCGAGAATAAGCCTCTCTATTTGTCAATGCAGTGCTCATAAACACATATTTTTGGGCCTTCACCCAGAGCACAAGTCTCACCAAGCCGCATCTTCAGGGCAAGCATCTTCATATTCCTTTACCAATTTGCTGCAAAGCCAAACTAGACAGAACAATGCACTAGCTGAGATTTTAAGTCTAGGTCTCTTTAAATCCTTGTTTTTTGAAAGAAGAAGAATGACGCAAAAGTTGCCAGCTCTACATTTGCCTTTGTGATATCAAGTCATGTTCTAGCAACAGACTCAAATGACTGCAGTGCTAAGGAACTAGAGTTTTCTCTTGCTTGCACCAAGATATATCAGAGCAATTCTAATGAAGACAAAAGTCATTTGCTCAGATCAACTGAGATCAGAGATCATATAATGAGTAAAAGACTGCTGTCGTAATGCCTTAGTCATTTTCAGAATATACAGTTTTCTAAGTGGGATTCGAATTCTGTAATTCACTGTGTTAAGCGGCTGGGTGTAAAATCATTTACGCTGCAGTCACTGATGTCAGAGTGACATCAGTCCAGTTTATGAGGAGGCAGCAATTCAACTTGAAAACAGCATGGGGAAGTAGGGGGTGGGGAAGAGAACTATATTTAACATACTTTGTGGAATTATTTTTTGTAGGTACATAAGAGGGATAATGCTCTGGAGGACAGAGAACTAGGCTTTCAAATAAATTATTTCAGTATTTACCAAAACTGCAGTACTGCTTTGTTTTTTAATCATCCACAGGAGTGCTTTTGTGCTTTACATGCTCCTGTCGTTATGCACTAATTAGCTAAAACCCCTAGAAAGCATTAGTGCTGCTTTAAAGCTTTACTGCGTTGTCTCAAACAATTTTTAATAAACTGGTGGTATTAAAATGGTACGAACATAAAGTGCCAATGAGCATAAATGTGTGATGTACCTCATTGCTTCTAGAAGTGTATACCTCTAAATAGTAATATAATAATTTTTAAGACTCATGTACAAGTTGTACTTTATCAGCACCTTGAGCCTGAACTTCTACTTAAAATGGTACAGATCTCCTTACAGCTTGCTGTGAAGCTGTGTCATGCAGACTGTCAGAAAATTCAAGACTTTCAAGCTTCTCAATGTTTCTGCATTGAATAACTCCTCTTTGCAAATGACTGATAAATTATTCTGTCCATTCTAGATATTCTCAGCAGCTGTAGAAAATAGTTAATTCTCTGGTTTCCACTTTATATATAGAAGTTAATTCTGGTAGCATATTTTGTATTAAGGGAAACTTTCTAAAAAGATATGCAGCTTATTTTTTATTAAACTCCTGTTAAGAATGTCTTTTATTAGTCATCTCTACTTTCTATCAACTTCTGTGGACTGTTCAGTAGGTTTACAATTGAAAATAACAATGTGTATATCCTACTGAACTTAGAAAGTATAGAAAAAGTTAAATTTAATACAAAAAGATATCTAGCTTTTTTTATGGGTAAGTTTGCATGCTAGATCACAATTCACTCATTCCCATATATACTGCTTAATGGAATAATTAAAAAGTTTGTTTGAATCAGGATTACCTGTTTGTTAAAAACAGCTAACACTCCTTTTTGAGAGGATGTTACTGTGAAGTCCGGATGGGGCATCTTCACTATACCCTTAAGCACATCTTGTCTCTTGACAACTGTCAATGTCAAAATATTACTCTTCATCTTACAGACACAGGAAATCATAGAAATAGAATCATAATATCAAGAACATATTGGTAACAACTCCAAGGCAGTAATGCATTATGTCATAGATTATCCTATACTTGATTTGCATAATCATGTTGCATTTTTAAATATCATTAAATGCATTATGGATGTGCTAGTTCTTTCTGCATTATTTTAAAAATACAGAAATGCAAAGAGTAACTGCATAAACAAAAAATCTGAGACAGGCTAACTAATAATTTCAAAATAATTTAGGAAAATGGGAAAGTAGACAAGGTAGTGGTGGAGTGTTCTGATGTGGTGAGTTCAGTAAAAAGCCATATATTCTGGAACGCATAAGAAGATAAGCAGCCTGAATAATAAGGAAAGACAGCCATGCAATCTTATCACTGTACTTTCAATAAAGTGTTCAACACAAGGCATGAAAAGAAAATTAGTTTTGGGTACAAGATGAAGTATATCACCTGCATGAGTGATCTGCTGGTTTTCGGATACAAGGAAAACCATGTTTTCTTCTTTCAGCTGGGAAAACATGGCATCACTTTCTCCTGTGCAATAGCCAAAAATCTAAACAAAGTGAAATAGAAGAAAATAAGAAGAAAACTACTCTGGAATATATGCTTATATGTATAAAGTAAAATATTTATCTCCCATTTTCATAATTTAATAATCTTCGAGTCAGTTTCCTAGGGTTATTTGCCTTAACCATTAGATGTCAATATGACTTTAGATTGCTGAGATCCACTGCTCAGGCATAATCTTTCTTCAATGTTTGGGAAGAAGCCAGCTTCTAGGAATAAAAGCTGTCTAATTGATAAAGCCATTAGTACAGCTTTGCCTTGTAACAACCGCTTGTAAATAATAATCTTCAATTTCCTTTTCCGGTTTTACCTACTTGTGCTTCCTCAGCTAGACCTCAGCTAGAAGAAGAATCAGTAAAAGGCAGACAAAACAAACTCCTCTGTAGTTATAAACTGAGAGATTCAAAGTAAACATAGTGGTTTAGCCTATACAGAAGAGCTTTTCCATAAAGATATATAGATTCCCATTCGCCTGAAAAACAATTGAATATAAAGCCCATTTTTAAAAATTATTTTTCAGCCATTTGCCTAAGCCTGGCAAGAATACATTTGTACTGATCACGATGGAGATCCCTACACAGGATACTCATGTAAGTAGCTCATTTCTTTTCCAGGGTATGACAATACTTCAGCTGAAATGTTCTCCAAACCTCAAGTTCTGTACCCAAGAGTAGGTTAATCATTTCCTCAGGGAACAAGTTCAGCCCCACCCAGATGAACAAATTTTTTAATCTCCTTTCTCTCATTATTGGCATTGTATATTTTCTTTCGTAAGTTCTGAAAAGCAATCCCCCTTTGGATGCAAGACAAAACTTTGCACTTTTTTCTAGTTCAATATTTTTCATGTTATACAATGGAGCTCCTATTTTTCTTCTTTGAGAGATTCAGTTGTATGTCTTTCAAAAAAAAAAAATCCTTACACAACATTACTCTTCATCTTTCACTTCACAGCTCCCTCCTTACCAGGCACAAAATTATTATCTATCATACATAATCAGTCAATACATCATCTGTCTATTATAGTCCCTTATATTCCTCTTTCTAGTTTCTTGTAATATCACCTTGTATTTCCATCCTGTATCCAAACAGGATACAGTATTTAGTATCCTAAATTCCAGGTGTATGTTCCTTCTGCAGTCGTAACAACACAGTCTTTATGATACTCGGCATGAATCAAAAAGTGGTAATACTAGTAATTCATACATATGGACTGTTTTCCATGTTATAGCATTTTCACAGTTGGTTCTTACTTTTTAAAGTTCCATCTGAATTCCCCAATCAGTTAGTATTAAATAGAAAGTCTGAAAGAATTGGTGGGACTAGAACATTATAACGGAGTGTTTCCCCAAAAAATCAAGAATGTGCTCTTTCCACTATCATCAATTAATAATCTTGCAGCAGTTTTCCACCTATAATACATATAAAGACAGTGTTACAGAATCACAAAGCCATGAGGTTGAAAAGGACCTATTGGGATCATTTAGTCCAACTCTCCTGTCCAAGGAGTCAGCTACATGATGTTTCCCAGGACTGTGTCCAGTTGGGTTTTGAATATCTCTAAGGATGGAGATTCCACAAACTCTTTTGGCAACCTGTTGCAGTGTTTGATCACTCTCATGGCAACCAAAAATGTTTTTTTGTGTTCAAATGGAATTTCACATGTTTCAATATGTGCCCATTGCCTCGTCCCAGAATCATAGAATAGAATAGAATAGAATAGAATAGAATAGAATAGAATTGTATAAAAGTTTGGGTTGGAAGGGACCATTAAAGGTGATCTAGTCCAACTCCCCTGCAATGAGCAGGGACATCCTCAACTAGACCAGATTGCTCAGAGCCCCGTCTAGCCTGTCCTGTCAGTGGGGACTATGAAGAATTGTCTGTCTCTTCATTCAGTGTCTTTTCTTAATTCCCCCAACATTAGGTATTTACTCACAATGCTAAGAGTCATTGCTTCTCGAGACTAAGCAGTCTTAGCTCTTCCAACCTTTCCTCATATGAGAGGTGCTCCAGCCCCTTAATCATCTTCATAGCCCTTCACTGGACTTGCTCCAGTAGCTCCGTATCTCTCTTGTGCTGGGGAGCCCAGACCTGGACACTGTACTCCAGGTGTGGTCTCAAGTCCTGAATAGAGAGGAAGGATCATGACATTTGACCTGTTGGCAATCCTTTTCCTAAACCAGCCTAGGATGCTGTTGGCACATTGCTGGCTCATGTTCAAATGACCAAAGGTCTTTTGTGCAGAGCTGCTTCTCAACTAGTCTGTCATCAGTGTATACTGGTGCATGGGATTATTCCTCCCCAGGTGCAGGACTTTGCACTTCCCTTGTTGAACTTCATGAGGTTCCTGTCAGCCCATTTCTCCAGCTTGCTGAGGCCCTTCTGAATGGCAGCAGCACAACCCTCTGGTGTATCAGCCACTCCTCCTAGTTTTGTATTTGCAAATTTCCTGAGGCTGCACGCTCTCCCACTGTTCAGGTCATTAATGAATATGTTAAATAGTATTGGCTCCAGTATCAGCCCCTGGCATACACCACTATTGACTTGCTTCCAACTGGGTTTTTTATTACTTAGGGGTTCAGCCCATATTCTTTGAATCTCACTGCCCACTTATTTAACCCATACTTTGACAGCATGTCTACGAATATATTATGGCAGACAATGTCAAAAACCTTACTAAAACTGAGGTAAAAAACATCCACTATTCTCCTGTTACCCACCAAGCTAGTCACCTCATTGTAGAATCCTATCATATCGGTTAAGCATGATTTATGTGATTGACCCTTTGTAAATCTGTGCTGACTACTCCTGATCACCTTCTTGTCCTACCTATGTTTGCAAACAGTTTCCAGAATTAGTTGCTCCATTACCTTCACCAAGAATTTAGGTGAGGCTAGTTGTCCTGTACTTCCATGGATCCTTTCTCTCACCCTTATTGAAGATAAGAGTTAACATTTTGCTTTCCTAACTGTATGTTCCCATTTTTCAGGCAATGGAGAACAGACTCTGCACCTTTCTGGGGACTAAGGTTTTGGTGGGAGGACTTTCTCTTTAATGATAAACTTACCTGGTACCAGGTCACTCCTGAGTCCTGACAGCATGCTGGATGCAGTGGTTGGGCTAGGCCAGTAGCTGCCCTAAAGCCAACAGAGGTGGAAGTTCTCAGTAAGACACGTAGGTGTGTCCTGTCACACTTCCTGTAGACATGAGGTGGAGCCACATCTGATCTTTTGCTTCTGCCCAGCAGAAAACTGCCCAAAGAAAGAACAATTTAGAAATCCCTTACAGCTGCATAAATGGCTTCTGCTGACTCCAACATGGAGACAGGGGATCCTGACAAGCCCCACCTCATAATGTCTACCAGAGGTTGACAAAGAGCATAAAAGATGAAGCAAAATGCAGTTTACACATCTTTCAGATGTTTGCCACAAATAGACCTTTCAAAGTGCTAGCTACATTTGAGAAAGAGATGCAGAGGTCAGTTTCCCAAATCATTAATAAATGATAGCTGTTAGACTGTCCAGGATAGGTCTTTTACATTCTGAAGCCATTAAATGACTAAGCGTAGATCCTAATTTAACTAAAGAGATTTAAAATATCTTCAACTTTTTTAAATAAAAAAAGTGTCTTTTGAGTATCACTGTACTGTTGTGGAGATGGCTGGAAATTTAGGAAACCCTTAAATGTGGAGGTACTTGCGAAAGAGAAACATCAGAAAGGTAAAGAAATAGGACCACTCACCCAAAGGCCACGATCTTTTAGGTCATGGAAATATATTTGGAAGATATTGTCACGCTAAAGAGAGGCCAGATATGGATAGGTAAATTTGAAAAAATAGATCTGTGAGAGTAGGAAGAGAGGAACAAAAGGTCAGGAATAGAGTTCTGGGAAAGAACTCTCTGGGAGAGAGAGAGACAAGTATGATAAAGGAGAAACATCAAAGGAACAAAATGACATTGCATCCCTCTTCCTTACTTTCAAGACTAAGGCCGTGCTCAGCAGTGCCAAAAGCAGCAGGGGAACTCAGAAGAACAGGGATGAAATACAGGCCTTTTAGAAAAAAATCACTAGAAAACTGGAGCACAGACAGTAGAAACCATGATGGCTATTTACGGTGTTACAGAAAGTAACTGTTATCAATGATACATTTGAAAAACTAAATGATAAAAAGGAAGCTGAAGCAAGATCCAGGCTACTTATATTGTTCACAGGGGGTAACTAACGTTATGTCCAAGTTGCTGTTTATAAATGTAATTTGTCTAATAGAACTAGTAGTTTAATGAACATTGTAAGAATGAATGTCTCAGGTAAGGGAGGCATATCCTTGTCTTTCACCACCTTTCTCAACAAATAGAATACACAGGATACTTTTCAGTCTTTAAGGCCAATTACCATTTCAACAGTTTTCAAGCAAGTAAAGGAGCAGATTTGCTGTGCTTTTTTGTTTTCAGAAAAAGAAAAGTTTCATTTAAAAGGAATGAAAAAGCTGAGGAGGATGAGAAAAGCAAATGGGACTTAGGCTGGTCAAGTGTTAAATGGAGTCAAATTAAAAACAGAGAAAAAAATAATTCAAAAAAGAGAAAGAGCTACAGATATGGATAGAAGAGCATCTATGATCCTCACCAGTAAGTAAATGTGTACATCTTTGAATGTCAAGAGGTGAAAAAGAGATGAGGAGACTTTAGAACTGTAGTACAGTTACACTTACAAGCCTGTGGCATAGTTAGAAGAACAAAGAACACTGGCTTCATTCCTGACGTTAGTAACTATCTAGGATTACCTGAACCATTTTGAAACTGTAGAGTTTGTCAGAGAAATAAAATTTTACAGGATGATCACCATTAATATATATGATACAACCCGAATCCATTTTATTTTATTAGAACCCATTCAAATAAGCCTGGAAATACCTGTTTTGATCTTGTCTTTACAGATAAGATGTGACCACAATTCCAGTAGATCAAAAGCCGATGCTGAAGTTACGGTTTATGTAAATTGGGCTTTGACAGCGATCAAATGATCAATGCAACACTTATTCTGCTTCAGTGTAAGTTAGATCTGGAGAATTCCAGGAGACAGCAGTTTTCTTTATTCAGGTTTCATCTCTTTCTCTATACCCAGACTACTCATAAAACATATCTCATCCTTTTGTCCTGGAAGGAGCTTAGCTTTATGTTCCATAATGTATAGATAGCCCATGATATATATCACCATCAGATTCCTACTAAACAGAAAGAAAACAAAAAAAGTGAAAAACTCACTGCAGCTTTTCAATGCAGCATTGTATTTCAGTCTGTGCTGGATAAGGCTATGTCAAGGTAAAGAAATAAATGTCAGGCTGAAGCTGATTTAAATAGTCTGTCTATTTCATAACTGAATTATTGCTTCTGTCATGGTTGAATTTCCTGTTACTTTATGTTGAATATTTCTCCCCACAAGAGAAAATACATTTTAAAAAACTACATTAACGCTTTAATCTGGATTCTTTTGAACATAAGAGAAATAACAAATATTTCTATTTTGCTCCCTATAGCATTCCATATTGTCTCACTGATATCCATCTTCTACATGAAATGCATGCCTGAGAGATGCTAAAGATTCTTTGAATACCTCACTCATTTTTCAAGAAAGATTACACACATGGCATTTTAAAAGGCTGTCATCGGTAAGCTCACACTTGGTAATATTTGAAGAATGCTCATAGAAAAGGTTCTAGGGAATTTTATCCCAGGCAAATCCCCCACAGATTTCCTAAGGAAACTAAAGGGGCTTCACCTCTTTTATTAGATCCCATACTGTGCTTGTTTGTGTTACTACGTAACTCAGGTAACTGGTCTGATTGCATTGAAAACCCAGGTAAGGTTTTGAAGTAAAAGATACTCACTCCAGTCAACAAAGAGAGCTTCCTTCAGTTCTCTTACAAACTAATGAGCCTGAACACAATTTGCTGCTGTTCTGCTTCCCTAAACAAAGACTGTCAGTCTGACAGTCACCATTAATTCAGAAGTACGTTTCTCAACTGGTCCCTGCTTCATACCCGAAGAGCATATCTTACCGTATATAGGATATGTGTCTAGCTTGCCACATCTACACAAGAGATTGTGTCACCTCTCTCCAATCCCATACAAAGAGCGGAAAGAAGTTTGAAATGAGGTAGAAAATTTTGAGTAGTACAAGAATTTGACTAGTGCTGCAATCATGCAGTACTTCAGCATGTCTGATGGTCACTGGCCATTTCAAGAGCATATACCAGCACATCCAGAATGCCTTTTTTTCCCCTTATTTTTAGAAAGTTTCAAAGAAATGTGGAGCAAAGCCAGGACTTCACCTTTAAGTATCCTCTCATGTTGAAAGAGGAAGGAAGGAAGAAGAGATGACATGCAAGTAGGAGACATGCAAGGTAAAAGATTTCAAATTTATCTCTCACAAGGTGAATTTAATGATCGAGGAATTGGATGTGGCCTAAAGTTCTATCTGTTAAAGAGGGCTTGTATGCAAACTCACTAGAAGACAGTTACATGATGTTTAATGTACTCTACAGTTAACAGATTTCTCCCAGGCCCTTCTTGAAGAAAATCTTTAATGCCTGACATAAGCAAAGTTTGTGAGTAATGTGACACTGTAAGTAAAAACAGTGTTAAGAGAAGTATTAACCAGAAATGTTCCCATACAGAACCTTCTTAAAATGAAAGGACCAAACACACTGTTTTTTAGGATGGTATTAGGAATTTACCTGATAGCAATTGTTGATAACATACAAAGGACAGGTGTTGGGTATCTTCAAGGTTCAAATAATGATAATGTGATGTTCCAGTGTAAAATGGAAATATGCTAATGAATTTCTGGGTCATGCCACTTGTAAATACCTTGCCTTATGGCTTTAAGTCCATCAAGGACTTTCCTTATGTGCAAGGCCACCTGTGCTAGCATGGGAAAGTTATTGTGTGCTGGAAGTTATGTCCCATCGGCACAATTCTGTCTTCAGGTGAAAACCAAACAAACAAAATCTTGTAACATATGATGATGGATGCTTTTAATGCTGATTGGCTCTAACAGTGTAAAAATCAGTCATTTTTGTAGAAGAGTTGCTTGAAACACTATCCATGGGAAATACCTTAATAAAAGATTATTTTCTAGTTCATAATTTCTCATAACATGTGTGAAAAAAGGAGCATCATGTTTAAAAGAAACAAGACAAAGTACTTTTTCACAAAATGTGTTAAACTGTGGATGCTATAGAAGTATCCTTTTTAGGTGTGAGCAGAAGTAATTTACAAACGGATAGATTAAACGTCCATCAAGGAATACTAAACACAGAGTGCAATTGCAGCTCTGGCATGGAAAATCCTTAAACTATGTGCAGCCAGAAGCTAGGAGGTGTAAACCAGACATACTATTTCATAATTACTTCATTCTTACATGCTTTTCACTAAGATTTGCTGTTTACCACCACTATATAGAGAAAAATGGATTACACGGATCTCACCCATCTACAGACTCAATATATACAGAATTCTCTGGTTAAGATCTCTCTACTAATATGCTGCCATACCTCTAATGCTTCACATTTAAAGTACAGGCCAGATTTATGCCTGTGAAGGGGAAAGGGAAGGAGGGAAAGCATTTCTGATGATTTAGCTAAAGATAGACTCAGAGCACAAATTGCATACTGTAGTCATAAGACATTTTGCATTTTTTCAAGACGCCTGAGGCCAACGTATATCACTGAAGTCGTTCAGGAGAAGACCTGGACATACGCAGGCTTCATGCTCCAGATCCTGCTGTCTTGTCCGGAATCTAGTATATCAAACTTTGTTTGAAAATAAGCAGTTCCAGTAGAAAATTCAGTGCTCTTTCCCAAAATAAACAGGAAAAATATTTTTATTTAATTAGATCATGCTTTAACATGCATTCATGTGCATCTACGTAATAAGCTCAAGGACCTTGGTTCAGAAAGAACAGGGGCAAACTTCCTCAACTCATGTAAACCAGTGAAGCATAATTAATGTTTAATAAGAATTTTGATTTGCAAGTGCAGCTGAAACAGATAGGGGTAGAAAATAGAAGTAGTTAATCTACAAATAAAAATGTAACCTACCCAGGCTTTATTTAATTAATTCTAATTAATCTTTCTTATCAGACCTCCAGTGGCATTCCTTTATAAGGACAGATACCTCTAAGAGTTGGAAAGAGTGGAATAACAAAAGTCATACATATTTGGAATAAAAAATAGTCCTTCTTGCTGAAATTACTTGACTGATTTTGTGACCAGCACAGTATGAGCAAATGTTGCTCTTAAGAATCTTCTAGAATTAGCCACATGGATTCTCCTATGTGTTAAGCTGTTTTACATGATATATTTAGAAGTCTGAAATTAGCCAGAGACAGTCAGCAGAAAATCCAGTACAGGGAATCTCTTAGGAAAAAGCTTGTAGAGACAACGCTATCATTTACAAAATACCACCTGTTTACCCACATGAAAAAGTGGAGAAAGGCAGGGATCAGCAAAGGTCTTTTATACTTCATCTTTCACTGACATGATGGCCTGAAAGAACTAGTCCTCACTCTAGTGAAATAGGTTAGAGATGCCTCTAGGGATTATTTTCATATTTACAACTTCCACTTCCACTGATTACTGATCATCTTATGCTCAAGCTTCATATTTCAGGTTTTGGCACTAGGAGTATAGACTTTTCCTTACTTAAACTAAAATTATAATGGCATGGGGCACAGAATAACACAAGCTAGAAAAAGCTAAATTTTTGCAATCTTACAAACTCCTTCAGCTCTCAAGGCACATGCCAGAATGGATATCACCACTAAAATTTTACAAGATAAATTCTAAAGAGAGTTTTTACCCTCCTATCTTCAAATGTCTTCCCTGAAAACTTGCATTTAGTAAACAAATGGACACATGCAAGTGTCTAAATTGTGTACTATCAAACTAAACACAGAGCCTCTTTCTTTCTCAACTTGCTAAAATTAAGGAGCACTTCTTGAATAGGGTAACAGCAACAAGTAAGTTACTTTAACCTAGGTTTTCAATTTATTTTTTGTCTAGATCAACCAAAACAATATATTTTATCTAATTTTCTAGCTTAAGGCATATCTGCTTTCCAAATTACTTTTTAATTTGGGGTTTTTTTTTAGGAAATGTATGGTGGCAGGGATAAATAACAACATGAGAGTACTGCATTGTGCCATGGAGCTCATGAACAACACATAATGAACAGCTAAAAATTGTTACCTTTTAAGATTCTAATTGGTTGTTTATATTTTTAAAAGTTTTAGAAATTCTTATGTCACACCATTCTGTCCTCACATCAAGGTTGCTGCTAATCTTCCTGAAAAAGGCCTTAATGTTATGACCCTTGACTTCTGGACCAAAAAGTGCCTGTGTGGTTGTATAGAACGTATCATAGTCTCATCTGTATGGAAGGAATGATATCCACAGAGTTAAAAGTTGGCAAACTAACAGCTTCCTTCTTTATCCCTTCTTTTATTTCTCCTTCAATATCAACAGCATGTGAGTTCTAGCTCCTCACACTGTATTCACAAAAGCATCTTGAAAAAAAAAAGTTCAGTCTTAATGTTCAGTCTTTTGAAAACTACCTGCTTTGCAATGCATGACAGGACACAGACAGATAAGGAATAGGTGAAAAATTCTCACCTCTTTTTTCTTCCTTTACCTTCATACCCCAGTTCTGGTTTGTTGATCTGAACCTAAATAGTCTCTGGGAAAAATGTTATCCTTTCATGCAACAATATCTTCTTGCATAGAGAAAAGCAAAACTTTGCCCTCATTATTGACAATTAAGCAACTGAATTTACATAATTCATTGCGTTTGTGCTTTTACAGATCACTAGAAACACTGCATTGTTGCTAACTTGTATATGTGGCAACTTCACCAATTACATCTTGTAAGCAACCACCACAGCATTACAATTTCACCAGAATTCCAAACAGGAGGCGAAAAGTACTCTCATAGTGCAATGTTCCTATTTCCTGTAAAAATCAGGAAGTCACAGTTTGAACATTAACTTGAGGTCTTTCTTTTTGTCTTGTCTCTATGACACCTTCTCCTCATATGAAAACGACACTTTTCTATCAGAAAGAGTAGCTCTTACTATCATTCTTAACAGATGAGCCTAATCTCTCCTTTGTCTTCTGGGTTATATTTTTTTTCAACTAGTTTCTGGAACTGCTTCAAAGCATTCTTGAAATCCAAGAGTTCAAGAGCAGCGCAACTCTCCTTATCACAATCCTTCTTTTCAGACATCCTGTATTAAAAGAGGACAGGGGAAGAGGGAGAGCTCTTCTTAAAGCCTAGCCCAGGCCTTGTTTTGCTCCATGAACCTAAGAACCTGGCATGTGAGATTATTTCATGGTATCTCATGCAACTGGTAGTTGGAAGGGCATGAACTTTCTCACTTGCAGAGCCAGACAAGGATTTTATCAGGGTTCAGTTCTGCTACAGCTGGCACCTCTTTAGCAATCCCATTCTCCAGTAAGAATACACCTCTGAGACTAGCTGTTGCAAGTTTATCCCATCTTTCAGACTTTTGTACTGAGTGAGGAGGAAGGAAGATTACACCAGTTATCTCTAAGTTTCATATTGTCTTCTTATGCTTTGGATTATTTTCAAGTTTTCTGCCAGAGGCTGCACACCAACTCACACAGCAACAGCTGCAGCTGTGAATTCCCTTGGATCCACACATCATTTGATGAAGAACAACTGAGCCTATTCTCCATTTATATGTGCTCTGTGACAGGAGAACTGAGACAAGCCTGATGACATTCTAGCATGTTCTACTGCGCAAGGCTCAGCCAGGGATCTCAATCTANNNGGAATGTTAAGTTATGAATCATTATTCACGTAGTACAAAGATGCGAAAGACATCCAATCCAAACCAAAAAGAACTAGAAAAGTACTTTCTGATAGCTAGTTCTTGGAATTAACATTGAATATTTGCTTCCTTAGTAAATTTCTCTCCAGTTCTTGAATATATATGCCTTCCCTACTCACTGAACTAGAACTTCCAACCTAGAAACTCAATTACCCTGCAGAAACATTTTTTTATTTGCATAAATCATTATGATTGAGACTGCAAGAAATCCAATGATGGTGTGGTGGAGTTCTAGTTATTTCCAGCAGTCTAATTGCCTCTCCTTTAAGCTCTTACAGTCATTCAAACTCCCTTTACTTGTCTCACTTAACTTCAAGTCGTTATTGTTTCTTTCTTTCTTTTTCCTGACATAGGACCAATGAGCCCAGAGATTAAGTGTTGGCTCTTGACATGTGCCTGCTCAAAGCTCAGCCCTTTGTCTTAAATGGTCACTGTTTTCAAAACAGCAAGGGAGTCAGCATTTAACTTGCACCTAAGTTGAATCAGGATCTTGAAGTCAGAATACTCCTATACCAAGGTACCCCAAGGACCTTTCTGGGTTTTGTTCTTGTGGCATACTTAAAAGCAGGATGGGGCTATTCAGAAAGCAAAATTGCAGCTACCACTTTCTTTTTAAAGTGACAGCCCAGAGCACTCACTAACTAAACAAAATTGTTTGATATGCTACCCGATGTCTTGAGATCAGGCAGAATTTTTGCCCTGCAACAGCACCAGTCTCTGTGTTATATCTGTGTTGTCTTTCTATCCCACTACATGTTAAATTTTCATTGAATAGTGAAACCCTAGGGTATCCTACTGGAGTGGTTGAAAAGTGAATTTATTTTTCCTCTAACTGAAAGAGAATTAAATCCAAAACTATTCCCTGAATGAGAAACACAGTGACTACTGAAGAAAGGGCAAGTACCAGTTCTTGTGGGAATATTCTAAAGAATTCTTTCAGTCTTTGAAAAGGAATGATGTAAAAAGCTACCTTCAAAGAATGGTTCAGTGAAGTGAATTTTAAGAAGGAAGCATTTTCCTGAAAAATCAGGTGCTTGAAAAAGGAGTTTTAAAATTTGCACCTGTGATCTTTAGTAGTCTTCTATTGACTAAACAGCCACAGTTTAACAACAATGACAACAACAACAAAGAAGCTATAAGTATCAGTAATTAATGTTACTTATTTTGGATCATGTTATGATCACAGATTCTCTGCATACAGAAGCTTGTTATTCTGCTCAGGGTTCTGGATTCTACGCTAAACCGCCAATGATCAACTTTCAGTTCCTACAACCCTTTACTGAATCTGACCCCTTATGCTTGATAACATTTTGCAATTTGTAAATGTTTACCATTTTTTGACACTGCCATGTGGGGCGGTGTGTTCTACTATGAAGACTGATTAACTATGTTCTTGTCTTGGCTCTGCCATTTCTTCTTTTTTGGTAAGCTTATCAGGTTGCTAAAATCTACCTGTAAAAGAGGAACAACAGCCCAATCCTGATTTAGTTCCTTTAAAGTATTACTGATCCTTGTAAGTTAATGTCCACATTTTATGTGTGCAGTATCAGTGGTTCCTTTTGTATCACTACATTATGCTGACATTAAATTCTGGCACCTTTCCATTTATCACACTACTCCCTATGTCCATTGCACATTTACATGAATATTCTTGGCATAATAAATATAATTGAATTGTAATTGAAGGTGAACAAAACTGTTCATGGCATTAGTTATGCTTAACTAAACCTGCATTTATATTTGTTCCCTGGTCTTCCAGTTAGTGAGATAATGAATTCACACTCATTAACACAGTCACATATTTCTGTGATCAACAAAACTGGAAAGTACTTCAGAGAAGCACATCAGTGATAATGAGTAGAGGCTGGTATCTTCTGCCGTTTGGAAAAAATGGAGCTCATGAAGAAATCATGACAAAAGTTGTTGTCCCTCTTTTTAATCCCCTCACTAAGGTAATTTACATAAGCCTAGACTATTTTTGTTTTTATACCAGTGCAGACATTAATGCTTTATTAAGCAGATTATTAAGTTTTGGATGAGAAAAATCTGACTAGAACAGTCAGGCCAAAATATCCCCTTTGACCCTAATTAGTGTCCTTACTTCCGGATTTAATAGAGGCATCATGAACTCATAATGTTTAAACCCAGAAGAGACCTTGAGATCTTCTACTTTCACCTCCTCTGTGTTACAGATCATTAAATATCAGTCATTTATCACTATAATGAGCCCAACAACTTTGTTCTAAAGCATAACTTGCAGAAAGGTAACAAGTTTTAATCTGTAGACACTGAAAGGTGGAGAATCCATCATGTTTGTTCCAAAGGTTAATTGCTCACATTGTTAAAATTTAAGCCTCCTATTTGAATTTGTGTGGCTTCGGCTTCCATTAAGCAGTTGTTGGAATGTCTTCAATGATTTAGAGTAATAGTTGGCATACTGTCTGACTAGGGGCCTTTGTACCTCAATTACTTCTTCATTTTTTTTCTCTTGTTAATCACAGTAGATTGAACTCTCTGCCTCCTACTGCAACACTTTCCTTCAGGCCTCAAAACAACGTTTGTGATGTTTTTCCACATTTTTCAGCTTTTCAATATCTTTAAAGAATGCTGATGCCATGTTGCTGTGTTATACTGTAATAAGCAAATTGGTACTGTGAAATAATGAATTTCAGTCTATTTGTTAAACTCACTTTTCACTAGACCATATTGATCAATTTCTTTGTATTGTTCTTTACCTATTGATCTCCAGATCAGCTTTTTCATTACTTCACCCAAGGCTGATGACAGGCTCATAGGTTAAGGCTTTCTTCAGTTGAGTATTAGCATAGAGTGTGTGCTCCATGGAGATGCTGTAGTTTACAGAAAAGGAAAAATTGTGTTTTATATTCCTTTGGGACTATCTAAAGGATTATATCAATCAGGCATGTTTCATAAATATCAAAATTACTTCTTCAAAAAAACAGAAAAAGACCACAGTCTTCACACACACTTGGGAAAATCAGCTGAACAACATTTTCAAAATACATAGGGAAGACAAAAATTTGGTATTAAACAAAGTTACTAAAAATAATGCATGTGTCTCTGCATGAAATAGCTAGTTCTTCAGGGAAAGTGTTGTTTCAGCATATGCTACTTAACAGAAGTAATCCAACAGCTTGAAGTTCTGTCATTTCCACTGGGAAGAGCACAAAAGTTTCTGGGTACTCCTGCTCAACAGCAATGAGTATGTCTTTCAATTAGAATAAAAAAGAGTGTTTGGCAGAGAAAAGCAACACTGATTCCTGCAAAGGGAGGGATGCATTTTTGCTAGTTCCAACAGTAATTCTCCAGCAAAATGTTTCCCTTTTGTGTCAAGGTACTCAGTGGCTGGTCAGACACTGCACCTTGGTAAGAGTTATGGTATATTTGATATATTGCTCCCAGCGGAATCCTTGTTAGGCAGTGATTCCTGCTGATTAATTTTTCCAGTCTGTGTCATCTAAGCTTGTCCAACATCAGACTATATTCTCATTTCCCAATTATTATCAGTGGTTTAATTATTATGAAGGGTATTAACATCCATCCTCCGAATGAAAAGGTTAAGAACAGAAAGTTCTATTTTGTTCTCTTGTAGCCACCTGTGAAGAAACTTCATGTTATACAGCATAATGAAAATACATGGAAATCCCAAATAAGGAACCGTTGCTTTCAGTACTAGCTGATTCTGTTGTCTTCAATGCTGAACCTCAAAATAATGCACAGTACAACTTTAAAAGATGTGATGACTGAATGAACTGACATAGTAAAGTGAAGAAGATAGGAACTGCATTAGAAGACAAGCAAAGTCTAAAAGGCGAATTCAATATTAAATTGATCAGTAACAGGAAGTCCTTGCATTAGTAAGTCTACAGTAGCATTAACTGAATGAAAAACAATTTCTTTCCTGTCTCCCTTACTGATGCTGTGGAAAGCACTGGATATGGAATATGGCAGTTAATGTTTATTCAGAAGTTGAACCTCCCAATCTTTTTACTAGATAATCATATTAGTCTCAATTATTGGAAATTCTCAGACCAGTACAAAATTAATGATATGTATGTCTGTACAGGTGCAAAAACCAGCTACAGCAAGTTCATTGCAGGAGTGGTAGCTCATTTGAACAATAAATTACTTTCAATCTTTATCTCAAGAACTATCATAAGTCTATGAAATTCTATGTAAGTTTTAAAGTTCTAACCTTGTAATTTGACAGGTCATAACAAATAACCCAAAGCTACTGCAGAAGACAAACCAGCAAAAGGTGATAGATCTTCTTTCCTGCCTTTACTGGCTTGCCAGTCACCCTTTCTGTTAGTATCCTTCAAAGACAAATTCTACCCAAGTAAAATGATGGTTCAGAATAACCCAAAGAAAAGTAGATCTAAAATGGCCTTAGTTGTCCTTAAAGAGGTTCTGGCAGATAAGAGGCTTTGGTTCTGACTCTGGTTTTGGTCAGTCCCTGAAGCTGCCTTCTTTTGATAAACTAAGCTACCTATCCATTGCTATTTCATCCTTTTAAATAATGCCTTAAGCCTGGCTCTGTTTTCAGGATAGAGCTGCTTGTTTTCAGAGTGGCTGAACTCCTCTCTGCCTAGTACAGGGTTGGGCAAGTCAACTCTTAATTAATTTTAGCAATGGAAAAATTAAAGTTCTCCTATGAAACAGTGTTGAAGGGGTGCTATCAACTTCACATTTACATGAGCTCATTCTTTTCTACTGACTTCATTCTTCATTTTGCATTTGCCATATTATCACCCCACAAGCAGTATCACACTCTTTGCTATAAAGTGCATTTGCTCTTCTGTGTCACTAACAACAGCTGAAATGACCAAGTGATAATTTTAAAAATCGTATTTCCTATGTACTATTTATTGATTAGTCTGTTGGACTCTGGAAAATGACAAGAGGCCAGTGAGTTTGTAATCACTTTTACTTCACCTTTGTCACACTAAGAAGCTGCAGCACAGGGATGAAATCCGACAGAAGGTTATTCCTTTAAAATGAACAGTTTATATCACAACTCAGTTTCACAGGATTATTGTTGCAAAACATGGTGTTACTGGTCTTATATCGGTTTTACAATGTTAGTTTAGCTGCCCTACATGCTGTGTCTATACAACTAAGAGAGGTATGATGTCAAGAGGTACAAGTATATATCACCACTTGTTTTAATCTACTTAGCAAGAAAGAGGTGTCACAGATGCATCAATATACATCTGCCACCTGAGCAGATACCACAGTCCCACACAGGTTTGTACAGCCAGGACAAAGTTCATCTCACCTAAATTAGGCATCTCAAAGTTAATCATTCAAGTGACCCTAAATGCCAGTCAATAATAATAAACAATTTCAGAGAGCGATTCATCTTAAGAGTCTTAAGTGCTTCACTTTTACATATATAATTTAGGTGAGAGGAATCACACCTGCAGCTATTACAGCTACTTGTAGTATGCCAGGTACACTAGAGCTCATATGTCATGGTACATGCTGCAGCCGACTTCCAAGTGTAGCACAGATGTTCTGACAGCATCTCATCTCCCATTGCCCTTTTCGGTCCCCCTCCCTGCTGCAAACACTCTCACTTGCTCCGGTGAACCCTGTTTGAGTCAAACACTTCTCTCAATGCAGAATGTTCTCAGATTCTTTCAACTTTTCCACTTAGACTGCTTTATGATTTAAAGCTCACATCCCAATATGGACTAGATTATATAGCTAGGATTACAAATTCTGTAAAATCAAGCCCTAATTCTGAACTTTTACCATTAGGCTTGTGCATTTTTTTTTTTCTTGCATATTGCACTATCAACAGATGCAGAACTTTATAAAAGCCTTGTTTTAATGCCAAGAGGTTGGAAACAGATGAAAGGTTCAGTCCATCTGGAAAATCTACCTTGCTCTATAGATAGACACTGCAGCTATATATAGATACAATGAATAATCACTTGGCTTTCACCTGCCTTTAAGGGTAAAGAATACTAAAGAGAACATGTAAGAAAAAAAATGCCAGGAGAAGCCTGCAAAAATCCAAGTTAAAAAGCTGAAGCCAGGCAGCCAGAATTTTTTGGGTGGTTTGTTTATCTTTGTTTTCTTTCAGATGACTGCAGTCTGGCTGTCTACTGTGCCCTTTGCAATAATAAGTTTTACAAAGTTCACAACAGGCAGCAAAACTGCAGCATCATCTGGTTCCTGAAGCAATTGTACTGAGTATGGCAAAAGTTTCTCTTTTCTTTTCTGGCCTGTCAGGAAAGATGGGAAAGGCACATTAGCAGAAGATAAAGTAGAGAGAAGATGAGTGAAAGCAACATGAATGAGCAAATGGGAAATTAAATAGGTCTCCTGAATGCCTTAAAACACTCTTTTTCCATCCCACATTGTTCTCACTACAAAAGCCCCGATGTGTTTGACGGTTTAGTTAGAACTGTAAGTCATGGTTTGTATTTCTACACAAGGTTAGAAAGTAGCAGAGACTTTGGCACTTTATTTACTGTACTTCAGATTCTTCAGCTCTAGCATGTGAGTGACACTCGATGCTCAGATGTCCTGAAACATTTCAAATTACTAAATACAGCAAAGTCAGAGAACTTCTGAAAACAGTCCCAGACACTGCAGACTTTCCAGCTGTGATTTGTTATTTCCAAGGCTAGCTTTTAAGGTTTTTCTTACACATATGCAAGTGTGTATCTACACACAGATACATGTTAGCCACAGACAACATATTAAAAGGACTATTGCAGAAGTGATCTAGGAGGTCCTTGAAGTTCCAAGGACTGGTTTTATAGTACAGGACTGAGGACCTTTCATTCCAGCTTCTTGTACTGTTTTAATCCCATGAGCTCAGCTACATATATATTTAGTATTCTAAGATAAGACATACTGCCAGTAAGCCACACACATGCATTTCCAAAAATGCAGATACTGGGTTGTGCAACTGTAAAAGTAAAGGTAAAATCCTTTTGCAGCATTTCTATTAATACGCTGTTGGGCTGGTTCAGCCATCATCATCATTTTATGCTGTCATCAGCTGCCTGATCACACAGGCCAGCACTGAACTCAGCAACATCCCCTCAGAACTCTTATTTCAGACAATCCTGCCATAAGTTCCTGTGGTGCCAGCATCGCCTGCTGGACACAACACACAGAGATGGCTCCCTTAGTAGCCCTTCACATGGAAAGACACCACTGAGAGAGCCCCAACAGAAGCCACACTCAACAGGAAGCTCTTCTGACTAATTGGCTCCTGGTTAATATAATCCTGGCCTCGCCCACCACCCCAACCACGATCACCTGGGTGAGGGCAGAGCAACAAAAACACATGTGGGCCAGGTTCTGCCTCTGGAACATGAAGCCAATAAGAAAAACAAACATTCTGCTAGGTTGTGACTTATTCACAGGTCAAGTCCAACTTGGAGCCCACAACCTAGGCCCCAGCACTTCATATGCATGCATGTTTGTTCAGCAGAGTCCAGTTCCAAATATAACATAGTGCAAACATGAAGCATTGCAAAGCAGGTATCTGGGTTTCTTATATGTTTCAGCTTCTTAATTGCATGGAAAGTTAGAAAAGGCTTTGCTAATTAATTAATTAGATGATTAAAACCATGGCTGCACTGGCTGTAAACTGTTAGGTAAAGCAGGTGCTGGACTAGAATTTGGAGTCAGGGTTCTGTTTCCAGCTTTGCCTTCAAGCTGATGATACAATAACACAGCATCACTTTTCGTTGTGCCTCATGAATAGTGACACTGCATGGAAGGCAAATGGAACCCTACTCAAGAAGTATTCAAGATCACTTGAATAATGTTAGCAATTTGATAGTATTAATAATGTGACCACTATCAAATCAAGCATTGAAGAGACTGCATATTTATGCATCTATTTAATTTTGGTGTGAAAAATCCCAAACAAGGAATTCTGAGATATAGTCTTTGTAAAATGTTATTTATGGGTTCTCTTGTTTTATAGAAATACAAAAGACATCTAGAGGGAGTATTTTTGACAGGTGTTCTAGTGAAAAACTACTTCGAAACCATGAGTATGTAATGGAATCTGCCAACGGGCAGTATATTGTCTAACATGTACTACTTAAGAAATTAGATTTCTCCCCTGTTCCTCCTTACCAGCATTGTGCTGCTTTCATTTTGCTGGGATAAAAAAGGTCCACCATTTAAGATTTTCCTTTAAAGGCAGAAGGTAGAGATGTCTTCTTCTCAATGAGGTGTACCATTAATTTGGCCCAGCCACGTCTTATTGTTAGGCTTCCACCATGCAGCAACTGGTCCTAAACCAACTTCTGACTGCATATTGACATAACACATGGTCTGTCATGCACAGGTAAACCTCTTTTAGGGACAAGGAGAGAGAAAAAATTAAGCCTTCCCTAAAGCCCATGCTTAAGTACTGGCGGTCTGTTTTCATCTAGAGAAGTCCGAATACCGGTTCAGCAGTTTCTACCTGTGCCCGGAGCAGGGCGCAGCGGGGCTCTGCCCACGGGCGGCTCCCCAGAGGGAAGCGCTGCTGGAGGCGCCCGCACCGACCCAAGCCCACCGAGGATCTGAAGGAAGGGGAGGAGACGGACACACCCCAGTCTTGACCAGTCCGGTCCTCGCAGCAGGTCAGAGGGAGAGGTGAGGTATTTGTTGAGAAGAAGCCGTGCGGCGGTGACACTAGGCCGGCCGGGCCCAGTCCGCGGCAGCGGGGCACTGGCCGCCCGGCGGGCGCAGGGCCGGCCCTG
>VZZY01019898.1:0-16814 GCA_013400335.1 Eurystomus gularis | reverse complement strand
TCCCCGCCCGTCACATGCCCCGCCACAACCGCCGCCTCTCTCCCGCGGGCGGCCGCCGAGTCCCTCGCAGCCTCGTCCCACGCGTTCCTTCCCTTGACCAGCCCCGTTTCAGGTAGCGCCTCCCTGCCCGGGGAGCCGGGGCCCGGCGGGGCGGCCGCGGGGCCGGGGTTGGGGCTCCCCCTTCCCGGCACGGCAGTGTTTTGGTGAGGAAGTCGGCAGTTTTGAGGAAGATGATGGGGAGCGAACCGTAAATTCCTCGGGGATCTGTTTCTCCCGCCCTTACCCGTGTGACGGGAAGCTTCTGGGACAAGACGGCAGCGTCGCTGAAAGGGGTCTCCGGGGTGGCGGGGCGTCGCGCAGGTTCCCGAGCGTGGAGGGTTGTGTTTGAGGAGAGGAAGCGCTGCGGCCCGGGGGTGAGGGGCGCGCAGGGCCGCGGTGCCGTGTCCCGGTGGAAGCCTGGCTGCGCCCGGCCCCCCGAGGGGAGCAGCGTCCCCGGGCTCGTCCCTCTGTCCAGCTGCCCGGCGAGCAGCAAAGCCTGCAGTTTCTTTATCCGTATGAGCAATTCATGTGCTACCTGTCGGTCGTCAGTGTCCCCGCTGGTTTTGGGAAACCACCGGTTCTCGTAAAGTGGAACTTCTGGCGCTGCAGAAGGAGTACTGCTGCTATCTCCATTTCTCATGGTAAAAGCGTTTGGCTAGTTGGTAACCAAATCTAAGGCTCGTGTCAGATCCTTGTTTTTTTTCTGGCAGGAGTATATAAATCAGAGGTGGATCACAGTCCACCCATGCAATATGAACGTACTGAAAACTGGCTCTAATAATGCAGATATTAAAGTCTTCAGTAAGCTTTTTAGCTCTTTTGCATAACATCTGCTTCATATGGCACTATAGTCCGCCTTTGGGCTACTGGAATGGAGGCGTGTGGTTGCTCGTGATTGATTTGAGATCTACTGCACAGTGCAGCAAAAATCGTATGTCTTGGAAGCTGTGGTGGATGCGGGATGTAGTTAGCCATTTGTGCAAGGTTTGGCATTGGTTGATTTCTGCAGACACAGCTCTCAGACATTTGTTTGCTAGTGTTATCAAAGGAAGTACTAGAGAACCTAGCTAATATAAGGCCGTCTTCATCACTTAGCCAGTTTATTTAAATTCAGCGCCTGGCAGCTGAACATTAAGCTTACACAGGAGAAGCAAAGTGTAGTTTTGTTCTGATCTTTATTCCTTACATATTATACTTACTATTTTTGATAAAGGCATTTTCCGTGTAGGGTCAAAAAATAAGATGTACGGTAGGGACAATGTTAAAAAACAGGCTGTAGTGATCTCTTAACATCTTCCACAGAAGGAACAAATAGAAATGACTATGTATAAATGGGCAAGCAAATTGCTTGGTCGCACGTGATTTTTAACTTCTGTTTATCTTGGGTGTGCTATATAGTTTGTCACTAGAAATGTATTCCGTGTTGATGTTGGCCTGCATCCTGTTATTTAATAAATTTGTTGCCAAAGAAATGTAGGCAAATTCATGGGCCTTATCTACAGAGTAGCCAAGCTAGCATCACTGGTTTGCAAGGTTATGTCTAACTCTGCTTGGTTACATTATTTCACTCTCCAATGTGTATTTCCATGGGAAGAATTCTTTTAAATGATGTATTAGAAAAGTGTGTGTTTGTGTATAGTTTTTCATATTGAAGTGGAGAGTAAATGCACAACTTAATGTTCAGGAATATCTGATGCCTGAATTTACTTTGTTCAGCTGCCATGTAAGGTAACAGAAAATATTTAACTTGGATACTATAATTTGATGCTAACCTAATAAAGTTATGTTTCATCTTAAGCTTTCCTTTCGTACATAGTATTGTTTTCTTATTCTTATCTGGAAATAGAAATATTGGTCTATTCTCTTGGGGAAGATAAGTGGTTCTGCACTGAACTGAGTAGGATAGCAGGGACATGTCAATACTGAGGAAAAAAACCATGATGCCCTGCAGGTAGCATCACACTGTTTGCCAGCTGGACTCTTGCCACCACAGCTTTTATTTCACCTATTTCATTTTGTAATGTGTCTATGATGAGAACAGTAATTTGAAGGGTTTTGATGTGCTTGTGTTTGGCTTTTTTTTTTCCCCGGTGGTAGTGAAGGTACTAATTGAAGATTTCATTCAGAGTAACCAGATATTATATTTATAAATACACTTTTCTTGTATATGAAAGCCCAAGTCAGCTGTTATCTTGGTGTGGTAGTGGTGAGGAAGAGGGTGATGAAATGCAAGTCTTGTATATGTAATACCAAGCAGCACTTCTTAAAGCATAACATTCTTCACTCCCCCTTCCCCCAGGAACATTTGGGAATAAAAAGTACAGTAATTGATCAGAAGATGTACAAAATTGTCAGCTTTTAAAAGCAAAGTTCTTTTAACTAAGCAGAATAGTTACAGATTTGCAGTTTTCAATTGCTCAGTAAACCAAGGGATCTAATAAAGACACCTCTAGAATAAAGTGGTGGTAATTCTGATCTTGGGGATATATAGTCTATTAAATCATAACAGATACTGTGAGGTTACTTTACTGCTGTGGGTATGTGCTGAGATTGGACCCAGTCCAGCACATTTTACATTAGATGACTGGAAACCTATTTATTTACAGCCATGCAATTGCATTCTTGAGTATGAACTTGGACATTGCTGTATGAGCTTTCTGTACCAGCCTTTCAGGTCCAAAGGCTGCTCAATAAGAGAATCCTTATGTTGTTTGTTTTTTTTCTTGGAAGAACAGCACCTAAGCCTCAGTTGTTGACAGAGGCTGTCCTCTACATTTGTTGTCCTATAAATGGGAGGTTTGTCTGACAATAAACAAGTTTGCTCTTTAAAAAAGTATTTTTCACTTTAAATTCAGAATTAATTCTCCAGAAGTTTAAAAATCAGATTCTTTCCAATTACTATAGTTAATCAGGAATCACTTTGAAAATCATTATCATGCAGCTTTATTTTAAATTGTCATGTGCTGTTATGAGGTTTTTGCTTATACTATTTTGAAAGCCAAGGTCGAGGTATTTCTGCATTCCTCTTAAGAATGTCAGTATGATTAAATACACAGGTGGAATGTGTGCTTAAACTGGTAGGATCTACATTGTTGGAAGTCTTTGTTACTTAATGAGGACAACTCCTTCCTCCCCCCCCACCCCCTCCAACAACACAGAGGGCTGTCTCTACACTTCTCCTAATAATTTTAGATTGGAGAACCTGAAAATTTCCTCTGTAAAAGTGCTTCTCATTTTACCAGCCAGGCTAGCAGTTCTGAGGCACATGAGATCCAGAACTTAAACACTGGAAGCAGATGTTCACATTCTGAAACTTTTCAGCTGAGAAGGTGGCGACAGAACTACAGGCTGTTTGTCTAGTAATAAGTAGCTATTTTTTGGTGTGCCTTGTAATAGTCTACCTCTGCATGATCATAACTTTATCATTAGGTAAGCCCATGTAGTAATTAATATCTGCTTCTTGTCCTGTGCTGCACAGCTCAGAACTTGCTGTTCATCCTGCTGCTGGCTATTTTTGTGGGGATTTGAAAGCTTTTCACTGAGCCTTTAGAACATGCAGAGATCTGCTTTGTCCTTGTCACTAGTAACAATCCCAATTTTCTTTTACTCACTAGATTCTGAAGTTAAGATACAGTATACCTACACGTCTTCACAACAGAGGCCCTAAAAAGAGCTTCTCTTAGCTATTAGAAAGTCATTCTTAGCACTCAGTATACCTAGTGTGGAGGAAAAAACAACATAGAGCAGATGACTACCTGACAAGTCTTAGTCTAAACTTTGATGACACTGCTGTCTTTCTTAGACAGTAATCCCCATTTAATTTAATTATACAGGGTTCCAATACTTATTTTTTAACCAGTGACGTACCCTGTGATGTACTTAAACTGCAAGGTTCACCATTCTATGGAGTTGTGCAGTCAGCTTTGTGCTGGTCCCACTGAATCTGCCATCCTCTCCTTGCATAAAGGTTTGTGACTCTTGCTCTATCTGTAGTCAACCAAGCTGCAAGTAGCAGAGATCCGTGTAATCTCTTTATCTGATTTAGTAATACAACTCATACCTGGGAGGCTTGCTGTCTGCCATTGAGAGCATAGGTTTTTGGGTATAATTGCTGGAGAAGAGACTTGGCAGATGATCATACTCAAATGTCTTTGTTAACAGACACAGATATTCCCTTACCTGAAGCAGGAATTTGTTTAATTGTGGAATACAGGCTCAGGATGTAATAACCTTTATGTGCATCTGCTGGCTTTTCACAAACAGACAAGATTTTTTTTTTTTAAATGACAGTGACAGTTGCAGAACTTAATGTGCACAAGAGAAGCTTGTATCCTGCCCATCCAACAGGCAGTGGGTGACTGCTTGAAAGCCTCCTGTACATAGGATTAGGCCCTTAAGGTTCAGAAATAAGCCACTCTGATCATGTGGAACATACATATGTAGCTCTTGACCATAAATCACTTCAGCCACAAGTAGTGGCAACTAAACCACCTGCCAGTAGTGTTCTTCTAAAGTTTTCTTACATGTTTAATTGGGCAAGGGAAGAAAGGAGTGGAAAAACTGGTTGCTAACAGGAATGGTCTTGAACAGCAACCAAAATCACGTATCTGAGACTTCACTTGCATCATAAGGGTGTACTCTGGGGTAGGCTTTATATTATTATATTTCAGTTGTTTGTGATTGAAAGACTAGTGTTACTGAGGCATGATTAGGGACCTTTGTCTTTCCTAGCCATAACCTGCATTTTTAAGGGTAAATAAGCCAATTTTTAATGTCAAATTAATTGAAAGTATTATGACACTTCTTGGGAAGTCACCATTGATATACAGCAGCTAGATGTTGATGAGCTACCAAGGCAATGTTCAGATCAGGTGTATGCTCCCTTCTGAGGCAAGCTGATTTCCCCCCTCTCACACACCCACACACACCACATGAACTGAAATAAGGATTAATTGCCAGAGACTGCCCTATGGTCCTGGCTTCAGTTACAGCCTATTTTAAAACAAAGAAAAATTTATCTGTGTAAAATTCTTACCTACTTCACTAGGGTTCTTCTCAGCACACCAAAAGAATTATGCCCTGCTCCATCCTGTAGCATTACTAATGTATGTTATATGCACAGATTTAATCTCACTAAAAGCGTTTTCTACTGTTACTCAGCAGATAGTTTTAGGATCTTGTGTTGCAGACAGCTGGAGACTCAATCAGCATGCTTTCAGCTTTAGCAATATTAAGTGAATTAATCACTTTCAGGATTGAAGGTGCAAGAGATGATTAATTCCACTGTTGTTTTATAGGAGAGGTGTATATAAAATATTCTTGAAGTCTATTGTGTCTAGGAGAAATGTTTTTCATCTACCTAGACTTGACTGCATATGCTAAAACTTGTTGAAAAATTAGAATTGATACATAGCTGCTCCCTAAAACATATTGTAATGCCTAACTGCTTAATTCAGACTGGTTATATATTTTGTAGTACAAAACTACAGAGTGCAATAGCACCTTGTCTTGCTATGGACAAGAAGTTGCTTCTACTAAATTGCTACTGCATAGCTTTTCAAATGTGGGGAAGGTGAGGAAAGATTGCAGAAGAGTGGCTTTCCCCTCTCATTAGGTATGTAAAGTAGTAATTCAGCACTCGGATGCATGTCAAGGATTGATACAGAAAATATGTCCTTTGACAGAAGTTGTGGTCTGTCTCAGAGTTGAATCTCATTTGCTACATTATGCTGTAGTTGCTCTGTAGAGCTCAGTCTTCAGGAATACATACCCGATACATCCTCTGTCTAAATTAGAAGCCATGTTTCGGGGTGGGGGCATTACGGCGAACCATGCAAGTAAGTTGTATACTGCATGGGGATGGTAGAAGCAATTGTGGTTCTTTAAAACTAGTTGAAAAAAACACTTGTGTTCTGAAGGAATTCCAATTGCTAATGCAAATTAAAACCTTGGGTTTACTTCTGTTTTAACCTGAATTAGCTAACTTAGGTTAGCACTGTTAATTTTTTGTAAGTAGAAGCAAACTTTAAAGTTTGTTTGTAGTTACTGATCTGAATATGTGAAGTGCTGGGGCCTGAGTTGTGGGCCCCAAGTTGGACTTGACCTGTGAATGAGTCAACCTAGTAGAATGTTTTATTTTTCTTATTGGCTTCATGTTCCAGAGGCAAAACCTGGCCCACCTGTGGCTCTGCCCTCACCCAAGTGGTTGTGGTTGGGGTGGTGGGTGAGGCCAGGATTATATTAACCCCGAGCCGATTAGTCAGAAGAGCTTCCTGTTGGGGCTGGCTGCATCTTGCTGAGCTCTTTCAGGGGTGCCCTTCCATGTGAAGGGCCACTGAGGGAGCCATCTCTGTCCATTGTGTCCAGCAGGCAACGCTGGCACCACAGTGGGCAGCAGAGGAGCTGGGCCCACCGGCACTTATGACAGGACTGTTTTAAAGAGGGGATGTTGCTGAGTTCAGTGTTGGCCTGTGTAATCAGGCAACTGATGGCAGCATAAATTGATGATGATGGCTGAACCAGCACAACAATATGCAATTAGGACTAGAAGCAGAGAAATTAATACCATATCACAACTGCTCAAATTTGCCTGGAAGTTCAATGAATATACAAAAAGGATATAGGAAGAAAGACCACTTTTTCCTGATTTAAATATGAATGTCATCCAAGCTAAATTATGATCTTTATGGGGGCTTGCATAGTATTTGAAAATCAAGGTGGCTACACATGTATGTTATCCTTAATTGTTTTTTAAATATAAGTTATGCCAAGAAGGCTTAATGATGAGAGAAAAAGCAGAGAATCTTCAATGCCCAGCATACATTTCCTATCAGATTCACCAGATGTGTCATCTTTCAGATCTGCATCTTAAATGAGTTTAATAGGTTTATCTGAACCACAAATGACCAATGCTTTTGATTGCTTTGTATACAACCATGCATTTAAAGCCCTTAACTGTGATAATCTAACCATTCTCTCCATTCCTAACATATAAGCATTTACTGTTAGTATTGGAGAAAGATACAGAACTGAACTGGCCACAAAGAGTGACCTGTTAAGATACAAGATTAACTTTATGATAAAATGATTTTTTAAAAGAAGAAATCACTGACAGTGGAAAGATGATTGAAAGGTGTTAATGTAGAACCTAATATAAAAAACCAAGATCTTTAGAATGAAATAATTCTGAAAGCTTTGGGTTAAACTTCAAAGTGAAAAATGGATGAAGTCCTTATGTACAGAAGCTCTATTACAAAATGGTAGGGATTGGAAGGGACTTCTGGAGATCTAGTCCAACCCCCCTGCTAAAGCAGGTTCACCAAGAGCAGGTTGCACAGGAATGTGTCCAGGTGGGTTTTGAAAGCCTTCAGAGAAGGAGACTCCACAATCTCTCTGGGCAGCCTGTTCCAGTGCTCTGTCACCTTCACAGTAAAGAAGTTTTTCTTTATGTTCAGATGGAACTTCCTGTGTTCCAGTTTGTGCACATTGTCCCTTGTCCCATCACTGGGCACCACTGAAAAGAGACTGGCCCCATCTTCTTGACACCTGCCCTTTAGATATTCATAAGCATTTATAAGATCCCCACTGTCTTCTCCTTTCCAGGCTAGACAGTTCCAGGTATCAGCTTTTCCTTGTAAGAGAGATGCTCCAGTCCCCTAATGGCCTTTGCAGCCCTCCTCTGGACTCTCTCCAGTAGTTCCTTGTCTCTCTTGAACTGGGGAACCTGGAACGGGACACAGTGCTCTAGATGTGGCCTCACAAGGGCAGAGCAGCGGTGGAGGACAACCTCCCTCAACCTGCTGGCTACACTCTTCTTAATGCACCCCAAGATACCTTTGGTCTTCTTGGCTACAAGGGCATACTGTTGGATCATGGTTAACTTCTTGTCCACCAGGATTCCCGGGTCCTTCTCTTAGCTCATTAATGTTTAATATGAATTTTGCTTGAAGACTTCAGGATTCACTTATGAACTCTTTGCAGTGAACCATAATAAACTTCACTCAGCTTTCTCTGTAGCTTTGTTGACATTTGCTGGGGAAAAAAATGGACAACAAGCAAATATGCATTACATCTAATGAAATTGACCCAAAGGTGAATTTTTATGTATTTGTTTCAAGCTTTAACTGTATTTGAAACCACTTTTAGACTTCTGCTGGTTGTCTTGCAGAATAAAAAACATCAATCTAGAGGATAAGCTTTTATAGAAATTATTTTGCTATAACAGCTTTGGCCTCAAGGACAAACTGATAAGCATGTATGTTGCAAGCTTATTTGATAGCTATTACTGATTCAGACACTATTTTCTTTAGAGATTAAAAGTCTGGTTAAAGACTGACTTCTAGACATCTGCAAATAAGTCTGCTAGGGGCAGGAATTTATTAGAAGTGGGCCCCGTAGGAAATGAGCCTTTAAACCCGTTTGTGAGTGTCTACAAAATGAACAAACCCTTTGATCTATGTATCTAGAAAGATCTTGTGGAAAAACTGGTTTACTTCATGAAAGCTGTGACTTTATATGTAGATTTAACAATTAGTCTGTAGCTGCATCTTTAGATATCATATTTGTTGGCTATCTTGTTGGTATTAATAGGTTAATAGAGCAGATTTAATAGAATCCTTGACTACTGCGAGGGTAAAAGTAACTAACTTTAAAAACTCAAAAGAAAATGCAATCTTTCATTTGTTTGTCATAACTAAGAGCTATGAAGTTCCAGCAGTACTCTCTAGGATGTTGACTATATAATAAATGCTGCTTGAAACCAGCCCTTGAAGTCTTAATTATCCAATTGAATTAATTTCACCTACCAAATCTCCAACTGAGTTAATTTCACCTACCAAAATATGCAAATTATCCCTTCCCCAGTTCTCATTTAATTGTAATTTCCTGATTTGAGAAGAAATTTTCTGTCCTCAGGATCAGTGTATCAGAGGTACAGGTGTATTACAAAATATATAAAAAAATTTTTTTTAAATTTTGTCTTGTGTAGAAATTTGGTTGGAACTTGACAGTGCTATTAGCGTATGGAAAAAACCCTACAGACTCAAAATGCATTCTGCACACTGGCTGTGGCAGGTTCAGTTGGAACAGAGGTTTTCAGGATTTTTTTGCTACTGTGTTAGTTTGTATGGTTACATGTAGAGGTGGCAGGCATATTGCTTAGAGTTGTATGGGACCCTTGCACATTTTCTGCTTTTATGACTTAGCAGCTTCATAATGGAATTTGTTGCCACAAAACGCATGCACAGAACAGCTGAAATTCCTAATGGTTTGGAAACTCAGATAACATATAAGGTTTCCAGTCGTTGCTGCAGATCATTTGCAGATATGAAAGCCATTTCATACTTTAATGGTCTATCCATGAGACTATTCTAGTTACATGAGCTAATCTGTGTTGCTTTTTTCTCAGTGTTGTTAGAAATATCAAATGTGCTTTGTTTGCATATTGATGCAGAATAAGTAAGATGCATAAGGGGGTGGGGGGAGGGAAGGAATTCCAGCTGTCTTCTATTCTAGACTTGCCTCTGTCTGTACCCAAGTCCTATTAAAAACCAAGGATGTCCTCCACCCACCAGTGCAAAACTGGACCTTATGATCCACTTTTAGTGGACTTTCAGTAGAACAAAAGCTCCTAAGTAATTTTGACAGTTTTGAAGATTCTACCTATTGAGAATTTTTTTTTATACTTTAGAGTTAGGAATAAAATAAATAATTGAAAATTTTACAAGCTGGAAAAATGTTGCCAAGAATTACAGTTATTATTGCTGTCAAAATCGAGGTCCCCAGTTTCTGGTATAACAGAGTTGTGCAGCTGCTTGTGTTTTGAGGGCTTAGCTTGGGGGTAATAACATTTGAAACCTTGAAATCACAGGCTTAACCTTTGAATTACACAGACTTTACACAGTAGAATCAAAATAAGTTTTGTCTTGTACAAATTTTTTGCAAGCTTTATTTCTCTTTCAGAAAAGGCATCAAATCATACATTACACTAATAAAGATATTAATGACTTCATAGCATACCAGATTGGAAGGGGCCTTGAGGATCCTCTGGTCCAGCCTTTCATGGCAAAAGCATGGTCTAGACAAGATGGACCAGCACCCTGTCCAGCTGAATCTTAAGTGTCCAATGTTGGGGAATCCAACAGTTCCCCAAGGAGATTATTCCATTGACTGATTTTTCTCATTGTGAAAAATTTTCCTCTTTTGTCCAATCTGAACCTCCTTAGGAGTAACTTGTACCTGTTAGCCCTTGTCTTTTCCATGTGACTTCCTGTAGAAAGGGAGTCTCAATCTACTTTGTAGCCACCTCTTAAATACTGGAAAGTGATGATAAAGTCTCCCCTATGCCTTTTTTTTTTTTCAAGGCTGAACAAACCCAGTTCTCCCAGCCTTTCCTAAAATGCCAGCTACCCAGTACTTTGATCTTCTTTATGGATGGGCTGGAGAGGGTCCAGAGAAGTGCCACATCTTTACTGTATAGTAGGGACCAAAACTGAACACAGTGTTCCAGGTGTGGCCTGACAAGCACTGAGTGGGATAATGACTTCTTTGTCTCTACTGGTGGTGCCCTTGTTGCTACAGCCCAGCATTCTGTTGGCTTTCTTTGCTGCTGCAGCACACTTCACACATTGAGCTTGTTGTCCACTGGGACTCCCAGGTCCCTTTTCACAGAGCTGCTCCCCAGCTGGGTAGATCCCAGCCTGTGCTGCACTCCTGGGTTATGTTTTCCCAGGTGCAAGACCTTATACTTGTCCTTGTTGAACTTCATAAGGTTCCTGTTAGCCCACTCTTCCAGCCTATCCAGGTCTTCCTGCAGGGTGGCCCTCCTTTCCAAAGTGTCCACTTCCCCATTCAGTTTGGCACCATCAGCAAACTTCTTCAGGGTACACTTGATCCCATTATCCAGATGACTTACAAAGGCATTAAACAATGTTGGGCCCAGTATTGATCCCTGGAGGACCCCCATAACTTTCCTGGGATTAATGTCAAGGATATGGAAGCCATTTTAACAAAAAGAATCCAATAGCTGATTTCTGGAGTAATGGATGTTTAAGTAATGAGAGTTACTCTATAGAATTTCTGTATTAAAAACATGGACAATAAAATTTACAACTCTCAAAGTTATTTGTGTTCTATGGGAGTATAGTAGCATTTTGTACACTTTTTAAAATACTTTTTTTGGGGTAACATTAAAGGAGGGCAGGGCAAAAAAAGCAGTGCAATCTTAAAGATTCCTGTGAGTTAAGTAGCTTATGAAATGCTGATGACACTACTCCGAAGTTGTTCCTCTGGCTATTTTTCCCCTCGGCAATGTCTGAATGCTGAGAGATGTTGCCTTTATATATATATATATATCATTATATATAGCTCCCTCCATCAGAATTAATGTGTTTTTCCACTAGTTATGGACTTTATCTTTCTAACGCACATTTTGAAACTCATCTCCTTGGGGCAGATCTCAGTATTCATGTTCTTAAAGGTATTTCTGCATGTCATCTACCACAAATAAACAGGCAGCCGTGGCTTTACAGCACACAAGGGGCTTTTTTGGGACAAAATTCCCTACGTTTTGTCTTACACTGCAAAGGCATTTTGTTTCCAGTTTCTGTTTTTATGGTGAACCACTTCAACCTCTACTCTTACAGCTATGACCTTGCTACAGTAGAGATCCTGCATTAAAAGGGAATTTACTGTAATATGCTGTGACCTGCATTTCTTGCCTCCTGCCTGCAGGCTGCCAGGTGCTTCCTGAATACCAACAAACCAGGGATTTGCATTTCAGTATGGGCTGCCCAAAGGGCTAACCAAGGTCCCTTTTACCGTTCAGGTAGAAAACTCAAGTATCCCTTTAAAGAGCACTGTTTTCAGCCTGAAAGACTTGATACAAAACTGTTCAAAGATCTATGCGTAAGTGCCAGTTTTTAGGAATACCAAGCTTCCAGTGACTTCCTTGAGAATGTCAAGGACTCAGTAAGTTATTGCTTCTGAATACCTGTACTTTCAACCAAGCGTGTGTGCTTTTGATTACTTTGCCATGGCCAGAATTCAGTACTCATATATAAAAATTGATGAGGAAGTATTAAGAGTACATGGGGACATCAGCCACTGAATACCATTGCAGAGAGAAGGAAGGTGGTAAAAGAGGTTAATTTAGGAATTCTGACTCGTCATCCTGAGGATGAGATGCTTTTCCTCTCCAGTTATCACAGACAAAGCTTCAGTGTGCTATGTGAGCAAACTGAGCCTCTAGTTGACTGATGTGAGTTTTCCTCCATAAACATGTCTGTGGATTATTTTAATAACCATTAGGTAAAATTCTGTAGTTTCTAATCTTTGGGCAAAGAGAAATGGAAGGGGAAGTACTTGCCTTACCTTGTGTTCAGGAAGTAGGCTGCGTTTGATTGTGTAAAGTATTTACATGAGCTAGCATAAGCATTGAATAGTACCTATATAATTCTGTAATTATTTTCTATCCTGCTTGATCTTGCTTAGATCCACATTTTTCAATACTTTTTTCAGTATGTTAGGGCTTGAAAAAGGACATGAAGAAGTTCCTATGAACTTCATTTAAAAAACCACCAACCAAACAAACCTTAAGTCTTTTGGAAACCTTCTAGTCCACATTTGCTAGTCTAATTTCTCTTTCAAGGCATGAAAATTAAATTGTATAGAAATGACTTATACAAGGAAAAAGCCCCACAAAACTGACTGTGAAAGCAGTATTGCCCTGCCTTCTGCATGCCCAGTGGTATCTACTTCTTTAACATTGGCAAAAAATGTACACATAAAAAAATTTCATTGTTTCATTTTGAAGAGAGCCAGGACAAGTGTGACACTTTTCCCTTTAGAGTGGGAAATCCCTCCTGTTAATCAAGAAAGCTTTCTAAACTCATCACCTCTAAAATGGGATGCTCTAATACTTGCAGTAACTTTTTAAACTGTATCCTACTGTTAATAATGTGCTGTTCTAGCTGTTGAATGCCTTGACACAGAGGCTATGTGTTGCTCTAGATTTTGTTATTCCTAGTTGCCTTCCCAAAATCCACATTGCCGATGCTTGAGTGTGCTATTGTTAATTTGTGCTCTGTAAATGGTTATTTTCTTTTTTTTTTGAAGTGACATCAGATATCTGTGATATTCTTTGAAGGTTTCTGCTGGATATGATGGTTATTTTGTTTTGGCAGTGAAATCTGTGCATTTAATGCTCTCACAGCTATATAAATGCATGTTATGACAAATATGAATGTACTTGAAGAAACTAAATGCTGTGTATATGCATAACAAAATACTTATGCTTCATGTTAGATAAAATGTACACAAATTTAGACAGATTTATATAATCTCAGAGTGCTGTGAAATACACCATTTTGTTGTTTGAGGCGATGTATATGAGCTTTAACTGAATTGTAACAGATTTCAGGTGACTGACACATGCCTAATGGGCAATTTGGTTTTTAATCATCAAATGTCACAGACCATTGAAACAAATTATTATATCCTCATCAAGACAAAATTGCCTTGATTTCACTAAATTTATAAAAGTGTCTGAATCAGGTAATACTGAGAGCTCAAAATCTCTGATTTCTGTCATAGCACATTGATAACTAGTAGGGTTGAGGTGGACAGAAAAGGAAGAGAGTGCACAAATAACTGAAGCAGACTGTGATATATTTATGATAGCAGCAAGATAGTAAAGGACACTGAAAATAACCCAGTGTCTTCTAGACAGGACTCCTTCAGCAATGAAACACATTTCTTTCCTGGTTGTTCTTTGGAATGCAAGGTCAAGAGATGCTAGCACCGTACTCTGAGTAGTTCTGATACTGTTTAAGTTAGTAGTTACAAGCAATGGAGTATCACCAAAAAAGATTAGTATTACTTATAATATGAACTAGCTAATTTTGAGTTAACCGGCTAGCAAAGGAAACATTTATCAAGAGGACTTCAGTCCATTTAGCAAACATTTCTGAATTATTTACTCTATTTTCTGTATTTTTCTTACAGGAATTGTTTCAATTATGACACTCACTGTTCTTGCCTATGAACGCTACATTCGAGTCGTGCATGCAAAAGTGATTGACTTCTCTTGGTCTTGGCGGGCTATCACATACATCTGGATATACTCATTAGCCTGGACTGGAGCACCCCTTTTGGGCTGGAACAGATACACACTGGAAATCCATGGATTAGGTTGCTCAGTGGACTGGAAGTCCAAAGACCCCAACGATACCTCCTTTGTGCTCCTTTTTTTCCTTGGCTGTCTAGTAGTACCTGTTGGGATCATGGCTTATTGCTATGGCCATATTCTATACGCAGTAAGAATGGTAAGTTAATTCAAATAAGACTTCTCTTAATGTAATATTTTCAGTGAAAAATGTTGATGCTGTATATTAAGGTTGGATCAGAGCCTAAATTTGCACTTTTGCTTCCTATTCAAACTTTTGAATGTTTAATGTTTATCCATGTCAGGTGCTACTAGAAAGGACATAGGGATGGAGGAGAACCAGCCTAGAGCTACCAAGGTATATTTATTGTGTAGTTTTACTGGGAGGCATGTTAGGAACTGCTCACGCACACTAACCCACGTCAGATCCTCCCTTGAAAAAGGGGAAAAAGAAAACTCTTGTTAGCAGTTCTCCTGATTAAGGAACTCTGTCCTCCTCATCCCTCTTTAGACAGCCCTGTAAAATCTTTTCAAGTGGAGATTAAGCCCTATTAAAACAGTTTCTCTTGTTAAGGCAACCAATTTTAATTCAGTTCAGATCTTTAGTATCAGAACATGTTAATGTTTTGTATGGACCCATTCAAGTTTGTGGTCAACAGCACTGGCACAACTGATAACTGTTATGGAGAATGCTCATGTGCATGTCCCATCTTTTCCTCATTTTATGATTTGGATAATGCTGGGAACCTGTTCATATAAACCTGGGAATTCTGCTTCATATAGGGATTTTGTAATTTTAGGATAATAAAGTAAGTGGGCAGCAGTACAGAGAAAGCTATTTAAGAAATTTTCTTTTCTCTAAAGATTGCTTATGACACAAATCTACCAGGTTGTCTGACTGGTCAAAGGATCACTAAATGTAAACTGAACTTGCTTATGCCAGTGGATGAAGGCAAGTTAGTTTTCTAAAATACTTAGAATAAGTGCAGCATGTTTTGTTACATCATTGGATTTGTTGTTTTCCAGTAGATTTGCTATTCTGTTTTTCCTCGGATTATATTTTTACACTTTACATCATACTTTTATTGTGTATATAAACTTACAAAAGAATTGTGGTTCACAAGATAAGGTATATAGTGTCTGTGCCTAAATCTAAAGTAGTTAATTATTTATAAATAAATGTGGAACCATTCAATTACAAGTAAAATGTAGAGCTATTTTACTTTACCGTTTTATTTCTTTCTTCTACAGCTTCGCTGTGTAGAAGATTTCCAGACTGTTCAAGTGGTCAAACTTCTAAAATATGAAAAGAAGGTGGCTAAAATGTGTTTCTTGATGATCTCCACATTCCTTATTTGTTGGATGCCCTATGCAGTGGTCTCTCTCCTGGTAACATATGGCTATAGCAACCTTGTAACTCCAACAGTAGCTATCATCCCATCTTTCTTTGCAAAGTCAAGCACTGCTTATAATCCAGTCATTTACATCTTCATGAGTAGAAAGGTGGGTACATTAAGTATTTTTGTATTTGAATATATATATACTGTTAAGAAGACATACTTATCTATGAGAAGCAAGTTTCTATTTTTGCCTGCTTTTGTAGTCTTCTTTGTGGTGATTTAATGGTGGTAACTAGCTCATTTCAGTGCTTTACAGAGCAAACAGGGAGTGGAAATATTTGGAGTTATGTCAAATAGGTAGGAACTAGAAAACTATCCATTTTCCTGTAAATGATTGGTACTGTGAAGATAACAGCTGAATGCAGCTAAGTTGTGTTAGTGACTTTATTTAGGCATTAAAATAGCTGCACTGCAACCCACAACACTAACTGGAAGTGTAGCATGCATGTTAGAAACTTCTGAAACCAAGATTCTATGGAGTTAAAGATATCTGGAGTTTAATAGGATTACTTGACAAAGGGTAAAAAGCCATGGATGATTGTTAAAAGGATTTCCCTGGGTTTTCATTACCTTTTAGCTCATTATAGAGATGGAATTTTCTGTGATTTCCTACATGGGCTTGCAATTGCCAGGTAGCAGCCTGTAAGGACAAGGCAGCCAAGTCAGTGGGTCTGATCAGCCAGACGGGCAGTCAGGCAAAGGCTGCAGTACAGCCCAGGCCAGGACTGAGGGCAAGGATGAGCTTAAATACTGCTCCTGAGTGAAGCAGGAGGCCCCCAACAAGCCATCTTGTAGCTCTTACTCCACAGCTCATTTCGCATAAGGCTAATCCAAAGTTGCAGAGCTGCATGGTATCAAAGGTGGCCTGGATATGGGGAGCTAACAACAATAATGTTCAAAGAGAGGGTTTGTTTTTTTTCCAACACAGTGATTTTAATTTTTTTTTTTAATACAAAGGCTCTAACTCAGTGTCAGCCTAGATGTCAGGCTGAGTAGTTTATCTGAAAAAGATTTTGTGGGTTCCAATACCCAGAAGCAAATGAAACTGATACCAGGCACAATGCCAGTAAAATCATAGCCAGGATAACAAGTCAGCTGAACATGCTTATTTGAGATGCATTGTGAAGTACTTCTCACTTGACTCTAACTCCAGATGAAGACCAAAACAATATTTCTGCTTGTCTTCTGGGTTATTTTACCCTCAGAAGGAATCC